>JAQHUG010000004.1:9653409-9692370 GCA_028555095.1 Dicrostonyx torquatus
TTGATTACCTGACCTGGCTCTCAGTTAAGATGGTGGTGAAGTCACCCAACCTCGGTCAAAATGACAACAGCCACGTGTTACATGAAAAAGCCACTCAGTTAAGATGGCGGTGAAGTCACCTGACCTCAGTTTAGATGGTGGTGAGATCATGTGACCTCAGTCAAAATATCAGTGGTCACATGTTGTATGGAAAAGCCACCCAGTTAAGATGGTGGTGATGTCACCAAGGTCACCTGACCTCAGTCAAAATGGCAGTGGTCACATGTTGTATGGAAAAGCAACAATTTTTGAGCTGCAGGGATTTTAAGTTTAATAATAAGAGAGACCTAGAGGCATAATCTGCCCTGTGGCTGAGCTACCATGCCACAAGCCACAGCAGGGAGCAAAAAGCTAGAATTGAAAACGGCCACCTTGTGGGTCTGACCAATCTTGTTGGCAGCAGTAGCGGTGGCAGACAATTTGAGGAAACTCTTTCCATCTGCCTGTGCGCTGACAGAAGTTAGAGAGCTCCCATAAAAGTGGAATGAGGGTATGAACGGAAGAAGTGGGGCATTTAGGGCCTCTAAAAGGCATCCATCCCTGAGGAGACAGACATGGATGAATTTGTGAAAACCCATGAAAACAGCGACACCACATGGCCTATGATGGGAAGACTCCCCCTATAGGTGGGGTGTAAATTGGCGCGAAGACCGCAGGGCCCATGGGAGAGCGTCCTCTGCCCCCCGGGTGGGGTGCTACAGCCTGACTAGATTCAGTTGGGGCAAGTCAGAAGCCAGAGGCTGCTCTGAGCGACCTTTAACAGCTGGGGGTAAAGAAAGAAAAGAGAAAAAACTGAGGGCCCCCAGGCCCCCAGTCAAATGCACTGCACAGAGTGTGCGGTGCTAGTGCAGGAGGACCAACCCCAGGTCAGTCCGGTCACAGTTTTAGCTAAGGGAAGCAATCCAGAGATGAATGTCAGTGAAGGGTTCAACTCTCCGTGGTTGGGGGCTGTCTCCTCATTTCTAGGAACACCAGAAGATTGCTGGCCGCTCACCAGTCTGTTCCTGTGGTTTGGAGAAACAAGCTGACCAGAATTAGGGGAACTCATCAATTGTGGTTTATGTAGAGCTCACGCTGTAGAAATCCCACTGAGGGATATGGAACACGTTGTTGTGGGAAAAAAAAATACCTGGTTCTGGATCCTGACCCCGGGAGAGGGGTTCAGGGCTGGAGAACCTCCCAAGTCTCAGCACCAATGTAATGCATTAATTAAAAATGCTGTTGATCCCCCAGATTCCCTGGGTAGCTGCAATGGCAGAAACACTGCAGGTCCCCAAGCAGCTGCAGGCAGAGGGCCATGTGGTGGCAGGCAGGGGGCAGCAGTTCCCGAGAGCAGTCAGTCCCAGGCAGGGATGGCGTAGGAGACCATGCAGGTCTCCAAAGGCGGCTGGTCTCAGGCAGCAAGCCATGTGGAGGCGGCAGGCATAGGCACGCCATGCAGAGTGAGGTCGGATATTTATTTAGCGGGTTATGGAAGTATGGAAGGGAAAGGGGAGAAGGAGAAGAGAGAGGAGAGGAGAGGAGAGTCAGGCTGACAGACAGACAGAAGGGGGAAGGGGAGAAATGGAGAGAGGCAGAAGAGGGAGACTATTTGCATTTTCTGTACTGCTGCCTGTTCAGATCTGGACACTAGAATGTACCTCCCAAAATGTGCGCATGTGTGTAAGGGGAGGCACAACATTTTCCTACATAGTTTTACTGGTGTGCAAAGCCACAGAAACACAAATCTTTGAGACATATTTCTCCATGCCTGTGCAGCTTACCCAGACCCGTCCGTGTTCAGCGAAGGCAGTGGAATAAAGCAGGGTTGCCCCCTATAATGCTGGTCTTTCCTTTCTTCCAAACAAACCGCACGGCTGTAATCAGCATGTGAGCAGTGTACACGGGACCTGGTGGCTCTTACTAGATTGGGTGCTGGTGTAGAACAGCACTGTGTTTATTAAAATAGTTCTGCACTTTTTGAATAATAAACCTTAGGCAATGTTCCATGTACTCTGTGACTTCAGTGAGTTCAGAACGCTGAAATATTGGGGAGGAGATTTACATCTATAATTCATGTTTATATCCTTCTACCACATTGAATTTGATATGCTTTTTTAAGCTTTCAGATTTTCCAAAATTAAATATGCTAATATTTCTCTGTGGAGTTGTGCAGCTGGTTGTGAGAACAAAATATAAATACTTCATGTCACATTAAGAGGGAGGGAAACAGAGCAGTTGCAGGCACTCATCACCATGGCCTACAGCGGTCTGTTGCTAATTTTCAAGGTAATTGTTAATTCCCTAAATTTATTCATGGTGTATTTTAAACTGTACTGCTACAAACATTGTTTTAGCTGAGTGGACCCTGTGCATCATTCTCTGTAAAGTTCTACCTGGCTTCTTACCGGCTGAGGCCATAAAGGACTGCGCTAGGCTGTTGTCCACAGTAGGAATTGTCACTAGAGAACTCTCCCAGTTCTTCTCATCATGAACCTGCGAGCCATCTGTCCTGCCACGGACCTGCCCTCTTGTCTTTCCTTTCCCCATGGTCTTGCTGCCCCAGGCCGTCTGTTCTCTCGTGGCCCTTCCATCTCTGTGGAGGACGCATGCTCTGCTTCCTCCTTCCTTGGAGTTAGCACAAATTCCCAGCCCAGAAACATCTCTGCGTTTCAGTATGAATCACGTATTTCTAACATTCATGAGCACGTGCAGTCCCTCTGCTCTATCACACCCGTGGGTCAGACACTGCCGTTTTTTTTTTTTAATTGTGTAATGTTTTCTACTTCTATTTTTTAATAAAGAATTATTTATTTTATATATGAGTGCTCTATCTGCATGTATACCTTTATGCCAGAAGAGGGCAACAGATTCCATTATGGATGGTTGTGAGCCACCATGTGGGTGCTGGGAATTGAACTCAGGTCCTCTGGAAGAGCAGCCAGTGCTCTTAACCACTGAGCCATCTCTCTAGCCCCCAACAAGAATTTTTTGTTGTTGTTTTTTTTGTTTTTGGTTTTTCGAGACAGGATTTCTCTGTGGCTTTGGAGCCTGTCCTGGAACTAGCTCTTGTAGACCAGGCTGGTCTTGAACTCACAAAGATCTGCCTGTCTCTGCCTCCCGAGTGCTGGGATTAAAGGCGTGCGCCACCACCGCCCGGACACTGCCCTGTTATAAGGACCTGTGCGACTCAGCTTCTTGAGATTCAGACAGATAAAACAGCATCCACCAGTGGGTTTCCTGTAAACATTAAAGAAAATACCAACCAGCGATGCAGTGGTAACTCCTCTGTCTCTCAGCTGGTGGGGCTGGCTGGATGGGTGCAATAGCTTAGGCATCCCCTGTGTGCTGCTCAGGGCTATGTGGAAATGCCAAACCTGTTGTAAAAGTCAGCTGTGGTAGTGTCTGTTCCTTCTCTCTCTATTTAGAATACAGCCGTCATTTGACCTTCCCCCCAGCACGGTGCTCCACCTCACCTTTCCTTTTACTTACGTTACACACAAGTGTAAGAACTGGTTTAAATTTTAAAAACTTAAAAAGCCAAATTGACCTTCAAAGGAGTGTTTGAAGACGAGAAAAAGGTGGTATTTGTATTTTCCCTGTTGTTTTCCAAGAGTTAAAGCTTGGTGTGGTGGTACATGCCTGTAATTCCAGGGAGGCGAAAGCAAGAGGATTAAGAAATCCAAGGACAGCCTTGGCTGCTTGAGACCCCTCCCCACAAAGAATTTAGGTTTGTAGTAAACACGTGCTTGAGGGAATTATTTCTGCATAGAGTAGCCAACTTTTCTGTGGCTAAGCTCTGTGCATCACACCCTAGGGAAGTGAGAATTTCCAGAGTCTAAACCAAGTTTCCCTGCTCTGTGGGGAGCAGCGGCCTAGCACTAGAGAAGGAGGGAGACCTGACACTGCTGACATTTGAACTGGGGTGGGAGTCAGTTCCCATACCTTCTCTACTTTGTGACTGAAATTCACAGCCCAGGAGTCATGAAATGTGTATTACCATTTGAGAATGAAAACTCACCAGGTGACATCAGCATTTGGCAGTAGCCAGTTGCATCAGCTAGAAGAGCCTCCTTATATTAGTGGTGACCACCTCCAGCTGTTGCCTGCCCACCAGCTAGCAGGTGCCCAGGATAGGCACATGTGGCCCCTGTAGTGTCTTCAGGCCCTGGGCTGTAACAGTGGAAATAAAGTTAGGTGCCTTCCATATTTTTAAACTTTAGATCATTTTGTCACTTTCTTTAATGGGTTTTTTTTTTGTTTTTTGTTTTTTTTTTTTTGTAGGATTCTTACTTGGTTGGTTGGGTTTGGGTTTTGTGACAGGGTCTTTATTTGTAGCCCCAGCTGGCCTGGGATTCACAGAGATCTACATATCTCTGTTTTCAAGTGCTGGCCCCCTGCCTGGCGGCTTTGATGTTTTTTAACTTTAATTTAAGCTAGTGAAATGTTCTGTCTTTTCCTATATAATATTGTAATGGTTTCTGGTTAAGCAGAACGGTTGTTTGGTTGTTGTAATGTGCTGTCTCCGGAACAGGCTGCTGTGGAGCTTTTGAGCCGGTACAACAGGTGTCAGCCTTGGAAAGGCTTCTGGGGTCATTTTTCAGTCTAGATTCAAGCCTCCTGATGGTTAGGACGTCAGCTTCTTGCTGTAGATTCCTTCACAGTCACTCTGTGGTTTTCTAAACATACCTGCTAAGTTCCAGGACAGCCAAAGATACACAGAGAACCCCTGTCTTGAATAACCCAAAAAAGGAAATAAAAAGAAACAAGGACTCGCCTGGGTCAGGCTGAGATGAGAGTTGCCTCCCCGGGGTGTCTTCTGGGTGCTCTGCAGGCTACCACTAGGACGTCACTGCTTGACTGCAGAAGGTCACCGTGAGGACCTGTTCCTGTGCCGCTTGCTGTCTTTCTCTGACTTTTTCCCACTTGCTCTTTCCAGGTCCTACCAAGCACCTCGTCCCCAGTATTTCTTCTAAGCTCCCAGCTGCAAACCTGTGCTCCCTCTGGGCATCAGTGTTAGTCCAAGGCAGGCAGTTGTGCCACGTTTACACCAGTGGTGTACACATGTGCTCCTACATGCTCTAGAACCAGCAGCTTCCCCAGAGCAGAGCTTCTTAGTAAGTTCCATGTCTGCCCAGCATTTTCTTCTCCTGCTCAATCACTGGGCACTCATTTGTAACACACCATAAAAAGATGAGCCCACACGGAGCCCAGTCTTCTGGGTGGGGAGGCCGACTGTCCTGTGGTTTCATCCATTGGCCACTTGACTGTAGTTTGAGTCTGCCCCTGTCCTTGGGCTCGCTCTATTTGAAGATGCTGTTGGAGACAGAAACATAAGTGGAAGGGAATTTTGAGGATGGACAAGATTTATTTAAAGCCCTTTGAGCATGGGTAGCAATCACTAGTTAGTGCATTTCAGAATCTGGTGAAAGTTGTCCCAGCTTCTGCCAGCTTTGAACCTCATACCCTGGGATCTATTTACCCCCTTCTCCTGTCACCACAAGGTTGAGTGACCTCTTTCTCGGCTTGTTTTCGTGTGCATGAGCATGCACACATGCACAGGAGCTGCATTCGCCTGTGCATGCACATGTGGGGGTGAGCACTGTGTGTCTTCCTCGGGCACTGCACCTCATTTTTAGATTACGGTCTCCCACCTAGTATGGAGCTTGCAGTTTCAGCCAGGCAGCCAGCGGGCATGTCCCCAGGATCCAGTTTGCTCCACCCCCACCCCACCCCTACCTAGGAATATAGATGTGCAGGATGGTGTCCAGCTTTTACATGAGTGCCAGGGGTCCGAACTCAGGTCCTCCTTCCTGCACTCTCCCCACTGAGCATCTCATCTCCCCCCTCCCCCTTCAGCCTCTTTGGCTTTCTGGCAGTGATGTTCGTCCTGGACCTAAACAGATGTGTGCGTTTCAGTGTCAGCATGCTGGTGGGCCCGTTTCCTACAGGTAGCCTGAGTTCGTGCAGCTCCCAGAACTCAAGGCCCCGAGTTCCTGCACGCAACTGTAGGAGGGCATTCCACCTGGGGAGTGCTCTGTACCCTTCTTACCCTGACTTACATTTTCCAACATTCTGTTTACTATCTGCTTGAATTTTGGTGGTTTTGTTCACTTGAGGAGTATTTCTCTTCTAGGTTATTTGTTGTCCTGCTACTTTTAGAGCGGTTCATACATTGTATCACATGCATGGCCAAGTGTGCGGTGCCATCTGTCTTGCAAATCCAGTGTTTGCAACTTTGTGCTCTGTTTTGCTAAATAAATACTTGCTTTCCTGCAGCCAAATACAATTTTGGGGAAGTTTCTTCTTTTGCTTCAAAATTCAAAAGGTTTCTTTGAATAGTGGGTCTTTATATTCCCTCAGGCAGTTCTTAAATTCTCTTTCCCACAAATGGCGCTGTAGCAGTGGGCTGCACAACTGCAAAAGAAATAAATCTCAACCCATCCTTACACCCAACACAGAAAGTAACTCCAAAGACACACAGGCTGACACAGAACTGGAGCTTGGCCATGTGTCACCGAGTTTTAGCAGTGATACAGAAAGTGCTGGCCATAAATCAGAAGGTAACTTGTGTTTGTAAAGGGAACTTAGGGAAATAAGAAGATGGCTACAGATGGAGTGATGCATGGGCGCACACCTAAAGAGACTCCCCAGAGCTGAGCAGGGAGACTGTACACGCCCTGGTAATAGCAGAGATAAGGATGTGCCCGTAGTCACTGGGGTTTCAGGAAAGCCACAGTGAGACCTGGTACACACTGGTTGGGAAAGGACCTGTTTGTCAGCAGAACATGGTTAGGCCACAATAAGTGGTTTGGTGGATTTTTATAGGGGAACTTAAGTAGCTTTCCTTTCCCTGCCTGTGGAGAGTTTGAGTTATGACATGGCAGCTGTATATTCTTACGTCTGCTGCACTGAAACCACCTGAGAGCATGCTCTATGACCCTGAAGGCTTGAGGCTGGGAGTGAGGGTTCTGTGTTCTTGGCTGTGCCCGTGTGCAGAACTCAGGTGTCTTCAACAGAGTTCCCTGGTTTCCAAAGGTGTTGCAAGGAGAGGGCCAGCTTGTTTGTCCCGGCCACCTGGCTAGCTTAGCCACAAAATAATCACACAGAAACTGTATTAATTAAAACACTGCTTGGCCCATTAGCTCTAACCTCTTATTGGCTAACTCATACATCTCAGTTAAACCCATTTCTGTTCATCTGTGTCTCACCGCCTGGCAGTGGCTTACTGAGAAAGACTCAGCACATTTGTCTCTGGTGTCTCCATGGTGTCTCTCCCCTACTCCCCTACTTCTTCCTCCCAGCATTCAGTTCTGTCTTCCCTGCCTGAGTTCTGTCCTATCAACTAGGCCAAGGCAGTTTCTTTATTCATTAACCAATGAAAGCAACACACAAACAGAAGGGACTCCTATACAGCCCATGCCCACCACGGTGTCCTGCCCGCACACTGGCTCTCTCGCTCACTCAGCGTGTACTCCATGTGTATGGGGCTCTCGGTCGCATGGGACCAGACTACTTTGTCTTTGCTGTCATTTCCTCCAAGACGTCTGTCTGTGGGCCGGACCCCTTTGCACTATGTTCCTGGAGAAATCTGCTTTTTCCTCTTCTATAGTTCCTCTTAGTTTTAATTTTCTTATTCCGCTGTGAGGATTCTGCCTTTTACGTCAGTTTTAAGATCAACCCTTCATTTTTGTATATTTTTAAAAAATCTGTTTTTTTCTTAGTAGAAAAATTGTTCTGCCTGAAATTTTAAAAATATGTGGATTTTGAATTTAGGCTGATAGCATACATAGCTCTTGATGCAAAGGGCCTCAGCATATAGATAAAAACCACATTCCCGTCCTCCTCAAGGGGTGCAAGGGGTGCAGGGTAGGGCTGAGCTGGCAGATGACCTCGGAGGAACCAAAGTTCTCGTGGAGGTTTACAGTGCACTAAACTGTTGTGGTCGTGAGGGTTGCCTTTGCTGTAACACTGATGCGGTGAGCCACCTGGAATGGGCACTCTTTTACTTGGATGCAGTCAAGGGGCATCCTGTCTAACGCTTCCATCCCATTACCTTCTCACACTGTGCCTGCCTCACGTGAAAACTGCAAAGTTTTCCTAATACTAACGTGGGTCATTTGATGTCGTTACTGCTCCAATCTAGATGTTAGTTTCCACTGTACGTGCTATAGGTGTGTGTGTGTTGGGGTGTGTGTGTGTGTGTGTGTGTGTGTGTGTGTGTGTGTGTGTGTGTGTGTGTGTTAGCCAAAGAAACTTGTTCTGTGGCCACGATTATAATGTATTTCTCTTTCAGTTGTCCCAGGATTGGAGTCGTGGGCCGATGTTGCTCAGTTACCCTCTAGATCAGTTAGGGTACAAGGTTATAGAGAGAGACTTCACCAGTCAGGGTCTGTATAACCTCGGGGCTCTGGTGCCACTCTGGTTCTGGTCCACAGATTCCCTGGCTGCAGGTTTAGTGATTAGAAGCATGCAGTGGTGTTTGCTGTTTGTGCCAGTGCCGGTGCTTGTTTTAGTTTGTGTAATAGAGTGGAAACGGGCTTTCAAAGACGTGCATGTGCTGTGCTCAGTGCGCACCCAATCACCTGAAGTGACTGGATTTCTTTTCAGAACTTAGCCTTGAGTGTGTGGTAAAAGACTCCCCTCCTGAGTCTTTACTTAGTTGTTCCTCATGGACCTTACCTCTGCTTTATGCTAGGACTGGAGCTTTGAATGACAAAAAGGAGTGCTCATATCACAAGCTTCACATGCACACAGGCAGACACACACCCTGACTGCTCAGACGTTTCCTGAGTGACTGAGTCTTTGTAGACCGTTGCATGGCACCCATAGCAGCTGCTCTTGTCACTGTGGTGGTCATTCCTGTTGGCCATGCTCACAAGCGCCATGCTCTCTCCGCTTACAGTCTGGGAGCCGTCCCTGCGTGCCTTGTGCCTTGTTGGGTCTCCAGTGAGGTTGAGAGCTCACAGGTGTGTGAGTACCCGGTCTGTCACCCACCTCACCGCCTCTTACTCTCCGGCCTTCTCCTTCGTTGTGGCCTCTCCTGTTCCAGATCTGTCACCTACATCTACAGAATTTCTCCTTGGCATATACCTGAGGATGGGGTGTTCTCCACAGTCCACACAGCTCTGCCAGCCCCTTCCCCTCCAGATGCAACCATGTGAGTCTCACAATGGTCTTGCTTCTCTCCTCTCCTCAGGGGCCACAAGAGAAAGCTGAATGAGGAAGACGCTGCCAGCGAGTCCAGCGGAGAATCCAGCAACGATGACGAGGAGGGCAGCAGTTCGGAAGCAGATGAGATGGCCGCTGCTCTGGAAGCGGAGCTAAACGACCTCATGTGACCTGGACCTGCCACCATCCAGCCTCTGGCTTGGGTCCTCTTTCTCCAGAAAAACATCTATTTTGCAGAGCTCCACATACAGAAACACATTATTTTGCAGAAATAAGTGTTTGTAAGAAGTTTTACTATAGGAAAGTCTACTTTTTTAAGCGACAGAGTGTTACGAGGAGTTGGTGTGCTATGCCAAAGAGCTCAGCAGGGCCTCTCGTGGCGAGAGTGGCTATGTGATGTCTGGTCATGTAGTGAGAGGCCTTGGGGGCTTCCCTTCGAATACAACAGCATATTTAGTGTGAGGACTGGGACCCAGTGAGACTTAGAGAGAAGTGTAGCAAGAACCTGGCATCTTGGGCTTTTTTTCACACCTGACATGATCAGAATCCTGAAGGATTTCTAAGTGCGACAGCAATGTCCATCCATGTGTACAGGACGCCGAGACTTAGTCCCCAGCAGATCCGCAGATGACCTGCTCCCTGACGCAGGTGCCGTCTGCTGCCTGGGCCGGAGCCTGCCGGCATGGGCAGGGTGACGAGAGCACGTCTGTGCCGCCCTAAGAGAGCTGATGTAAAGTTTTTGTATATTTCATATTCCACCCACCAGATTCTTCTTCCATTTAATAAAATCCTTTTTGTAAGTTCTCTCCTCTGGTGCATGACGGCAGTGCAAGCAGCCCTCGTGGGATTCCCTCAGCCCGGCTCGGCTCAGCAGCCAGGCGCTGTGTCGGGTTGGGGTGTCCAAGCCTGAACCTGTTCGTCAGAGCTTGTAGAGAATTAATAGCAACGGACAAGTCATTCCCTGGGACTGGATGGTAGAGCTTGCTGTCACCCACTCGTTGCTGCCCCATCCCTTCCTGTTACTGGGGGAAATTTTTTCAGAAGCTTGTACCAGCGCATTCAGAATGCAGACTCATAAATTCCAGCATGAAATGAACACCGGGGGAGTCAGGCTGGAGGGAGCGTTCATCATGAGATATAGCTACTGCACTTTACTGCATTGGTGTCAGGACCAGCAATTGTCGTCACCACATAATGTTGTTCTCTGCCACACAGGTGTCCTCAGAAAAAGCTGGGGTTGGGGGCACAGCCAGTAAGAGCCAGTCATTTATTCTCTGCAGCAACTTGTTCTGCTGAGCCGTGAGCAGGGAGGGGAGAAGTCTAGAGGCATGCTGGGTCCTCGAGGTCACTGCCAGTGCTCCAGACCTGTCCTTGGGACAGTTCATTCTGTCTCCCGCCTGTCCTCCTCTCTCCTACAAGAATGACAAGAGCAGACAGCGAAGGGCGAGCAAGAGGAGAATCTGCTAACATGGGATCGACAGCTCCAAAAGGATCACCACACAGATGTGACCATGGAATGGAACTGGAGGTCTGCAGTCTTGGTTGTGTAGGGTGCCAGCTGAGAGCTGGCCAGCATGAGTTAGGAGGCGTGAGCTCCAGGCCGCAGCCAGAGCCTAAGGCAAAAACCTCGGGGGTTGTGAGAACCCAAGGCATTCTCCCTCTCTTACTCCAGGGCCTGTACATTCTGTTCTATAGACTCCGTGTGCACTGACTGGCTGGGCGTGCATATGCAAATAAGTTTAAAATGATGACCTCAGGTCTCCCTGGGGGAAGGAGCCTGCCCAAAGCTTCCCGGTCAGGTCAGCCACTCAGGTTGCCCTAAATTTTAACTCGAGGCTGTCCAGAATGTGGGTCTTAGATTGACTGCTGTCACCAGCCTGCTTGTGGCTAGCGGTGGGTTTTGTTGGCTTCCCAATGGGGATTTTCATACTGCTTTCATGCAAGCTGGAGCCCCTTTTACCAGTATGCCAGCATTGAGGTACAACCAAGGTAAGTTTCATTCATAAAGACACCAATGCCTTATGTCCCCTTCCTGGGTTAACCACTACATTGGTAGTGAACTCTGGGATCAAGACTGGGTCATCCGTGCCCAGCTATACCTCAGGAACATACTCCAGTGGGCTCAGCTTTGTGATTGGGTGGACTCCAGGTACTGCTGATCTCGGTACATCATCAGGAGCCAGAGCTCCCTCTGGCTTCCCACTCTGCTGGGCTTTCCCGTTGCTTAGTTAACATGGTTATACTCTACCTACCCCGAATGGTGTGGACAAGGAATGAGGTCACTGGAAGACCACTGTGGGCCCAGAAATGAATGCTGAGCAGGCGAACACCCAAAAGCCAAGCTCACCAGAGTGCCTGAGTGCATTCGTTTACTCCGGCGGCAGGAGACAACATCTCTGTGCCTGAGAAGAGATCATGAAGATCATCTTGAATATTACAAACCAGCTCTCCACCTGGCTTTCTAAGCAGCGCTGAACAGTGTCAGTGTCTTCTGTCCTGGTGGCATGGTCGCCTGGGTGGTCAGCTGCCATTCAGCTCCTGTACCCAGACCATGGTTATGTCGCTATTAACCATGCATTTCATCCCATTCCCTGTATGGCCCAGATGAACAAAACCCTTCCTAACCCGGCCCCACCCCCACCCGCCCCTGGAAGGTGAGTAGGGAAACTGCTGCAGGGGGTGGCCAGTCTTATCTGCCTCGGAGAAGCTCAGGCTGCAGATCCGGGCAAGGGCAGGGCGCCTCTCAGACCACCATCTGTACACCCTCCTGTTTAGGGTGTGGCTTAGTCCCAGAGCATCCCACACAGATCTCATTTTGGCTGCCTTTGCACATCAGTGCCAGGGCTGGGCCAAGCTGAAAAGTGGGTGTCGAAGCCCCTCGCACAAGGTTTCCCAAGATTCCATACTGACTCCCACCTGCCAGAACTGGCCATATCCTCTGGTAGGCCCTGACTGCTAGTCCCTGACCTGCAACCACCATGAAGGGCCTGCAGCAAACACAGGTCATAGCTGTTCGTTCACAGTTTGTACATCTATTTGAAATTAGATTTTAGTAGGTTTAATAGCTTGAATTTGTTTCTCTGAATTTTTTTTTTTCTAATAGAATCAAGTTCTCTGTGTAGTCTTGACTGCCCTGGAACTCACTATCGGTCAGGCTGGCCTTTAACACTCAGAGATCCACCTGCCCCAGCCCCCCAAGTACTGGGATTAAAGGCGTGCACCACTGCCTGCCTGAGGCCTTTTTATTATCTAGAGCTTGACGAGAGTTGGGTGAGGTTGTGCACTCATGAAGTTGAGTCACAGGGCTGGAGAGACGGTTCAGTGGCTAAGAACACTGACTGCTCTTCTAGAGGACTTGGGTTCAGTTCCCAGCATCCACATGGCAGCTCACAACTGTAATTCCAGCTCCAGGGGACCTGGCACCCATGGCAGAACACCAGTGCACATAAAGTAAAAATAAATTTTTAAAAATGCATTGCAAGGAAGTTGAGTCACGAGGGCTACTGTGACGCCAGGATCAGTCTGGGCTCCATGAGACACTGGCTCAAAGCAAGAGAACTCATCAAAGCCCTAAAGAAATCTTTATATAAGTCGGCGATAAAGTGACTTACCCTCCAAATCTGTAACAACTGGGACGGGATGGTTCCCCTTGTTTTCTTTTTTTCCAAGGCTGCATCTTACTGTATGATACAGGTTTTGCTTAGGCTCACAATCAGGGTTCCGGTGTTGGGATTGCAGCTGGGTGCCGCCATGCTGTTCACTTTCTCATTGGCATTTTGAGTGTGGTTCATATCCAGAGGTTTTCAGTATAAATTTTCAAGGCGGCCATAAAGCACTGACCTTTGAGTCCATTTGCTTCATGTGCAGATGCAGACCTAGCCACAAAGCCTCCCCAACCTTCCTGGCTTCTGCTGGTTTAGGCGCTCCCCTACCAAAGGACATTTTGGTTGTAAATGTGGACCGTGATTACTACAGTTGTGGGTAAACACCTAAGTGTGGGGTGGCTAGATACCACTGTAAGAGTAGGTAGAAGGAGAGGGGAGGAAGGGAAGGGAGCAGAGAAATGTATAGCTCAGTAAAAACCAAAAGAAAAAAATGCCCTCCAAAGTTGATAAAAATGTGCTTTTTGCACCATGGCAGTGAGCATCCACAAAAAAGAACCGCGCACGCATGCGCGCGAGCGCACATGCACACACACACACACACACACACGAGTACTTAGGTTTGTGAGGATGTGACAAACTGCTCTTCCATTGTGACCTGCAGCTTGGATAGGAGTCCTGCTGCAGACAGCAGCCCCATTTCCTACTGTGCCTTTTTCTGTGTTTAGTGCACAATCGTCTATCAAGGGTTTTCTGGTTTTCAAGGGCTCTTACTTGGTGCCAGGAAATTTCTAATTTTTACATTAATGTGGTCTCCGTGTCCCGAGAGTGGCTCGGAGATCTTCCCAGCCCCTATCAGTCTCTTGGACTTTCACCTGTCTTCATGGTGACCTTCCCACTTCAGTGTCCAACTGGCCAGGCACGTAAGCCGAGGCTAGGCGTCAGTTGCTGTCTGAGTTAGGGAGACCTTCCCCACAGGTATGAAATTCGGTCACACCCGAAAACTATATAAACTTGTCTTCATGTCGTCCTGTTTGCTTGTTGTATTTCTGCACTAGTACTTAAACCCAGGTCCTTGTGTGTGCTAGGCTCGTGCCCTGCCACTGAATCACACCCCCCAGTTCCTCATTCTCAACTATTTGTCTAGGTGGAGTTAACAATTATCTCATCAATCACACTGTGACACTTTCAAACTCAACGCATTCAGAATCCCAGCAGGAGGCTTCGAAGCATAATTTCCTCCAGAAGATTCTCAGGTCTCAGAAGTAGTGTTCTTGCAAACGAACTGCTCATCGTTAGGGGATGCTGTGTAACGGTTAATCTTCACTGTCAGTGTGGCTGTCTTGGTATTCCCCCCCCAAAGAAAGTTATTATTTTAAATATTGAAACATTTATGAATAAAATATCTGAGTTTTCACTAAGATACATGCCTCAGGGGTGGTGTTTTAAGATCTGCAGTTCTGAAAGTTGGGTCATGAGCCAGCCCAACTACCTAGTTTTGTGTTTGAAATGATCTGTAGTAAGAACATAATACTCATGTGAATTTTTAAATATGTAAAATTATGCCGGATATTTTGTAATCGAAATGACTTAATTGCTCTGTGGCAACCCAAGTCTTCCCTTAAAGTCATTGGAGCTACATTGAGTAAATACTGAGAACACATAGTGCCACTTTCGGGTGGACTTGTAGAAAGAAAGACCCATGCAGACAGGCTTGGGAGCCCTGTGCCAGTGCTGGGTGCGGATGAGGTGGACTCAGCAGTTTGCCTTGCTGTAGGGTTCCCAATTCTGCCCCTACCGAGAAAACTCTGGTGGGTCTTTTAATCCACAACTTGGCTCTCGGGACAGGAATTCCACTTCATCTGCATGTCTTGAGAGGATGGTTTGGTCGTTCTTGTGAGCCCTCATGGATGATCTTCTCAAAGTCAGTAATGACTGGTCCAGCCATCAGCCAGTCAGGTCCCATGATTACTACACAAGCTCCTGTTCCGGAACGTCTAGAACATTTTTAGAATTGTTTTTATAATTCTATCTCAGGATTTCTTTGGATATAATGTCTTCATGCTGGTTTTTGTTTGAGAACAAACCTGCATACATGAATCCTCTTAGCATAAATTGCCTTTGGTTTTGCTTCCATTTTGGTTTTCCTGGGCCTCCTGGGAGAAGCTCAGTTCCCACTGTCTGTCAACTTCTCACATTTTCATCTCCTTGGCATCTGCCCCCAAATCCTGGGAGGACTTCCCGGGACATTCTCCACACCCTTCATGGCAATGCCTTGAGCGCTTCTGGCAGGCAGCTCAGCCGTGAGGCTCGCTCAGGCGCTTGCTCAGCCTGACTCCCCCGCCCTTGTCTTCATGTCGCTCCTGCAGCTTCCTGCTTCTCTGTGTCCTGTGTAGAAGGTGAAATGCTTCTGAAATGTTCTTCAGGTCAGTGATTTTCCAAAAGCATTGTTTTTTTCAAGATGGGTTTCTCTGTGTAACAGTTCTGGCTGTCCTGGAGCTCACTTTGTAGACCAGGCTGTCCTCCAACTCACTGAGATCCACCTGCCTTTTCCAAGTGGTGGGATGAAAGCCATGCACTACCACCACCCAGGTATCTGATTTTCTTTTTGTGTAGTTTTCAAAGGCCTCCACTTAGAATTTTTTTTTTTTTAACCTCAGGAAGAGAGGTGTACTCAGCTTTAAGGTCTCTGCTTTGGGACCTGGAGTTATGGCTCCATGGTAGAGAACTTGCCTGACATGCAGGAGGCCGTGTATTTGATCCCCAGCACGAACACACGCACACACCAGAAGCAAAAAGAGTCACAGCCCTAGCTGTAGTCTGTGGGGCAGTTCCTTACATAGCCCTAACCGCTCTGTCGGCCTCTTAGTCTGTTCCCATGCCAGGGCCTTTACCGGTGTTTCCAGCTTCGATCCCTTCTTGGGCGTGACAACTCACCCCAGACAGTGTCCCCCAAGTGTTGCGGAATATCCCTTTACACTGTGTGAAGATGTGTCACTGTGATTGCCTTAATAAAACACTGAACGGCCAAAGCTAGGCAGGAAGAGGTTAGGAGGGGCTTCTGGGGACAGAGAGGAAAAAAGGCAGGATCACTAGCCAGACGCAAGAAAGCAGGTGAGCAGTATGGAGAGATGAGGTAACAAGCCTCGCAACAGACTGTAGATTAAAAGAAAGGAATTAATTTAACCTATAACAGCTAGTGGGCCAAGCCCAAGCTTTCATAATTAATAATAAATTTCCATGTCATTATTGGGGAGCTGACAGTAGAGAAAGACTTATTACAACCCAGTGTTAGCACAACCCCCAAGCTCCACCCCCCACCACCCCAAGAGAGCTTCCTCTGCCACCTGTCTCCGCCCCTCATTTAATCTTTGTTCATTGGTTGCTTTGGGCTCTTTGCCCCACACCCTTTTCTTGGCTGACATCCCCATGCTAGCTCCATGGCAGAAGGGTGGCAGTTTGGCTGTTGTCACTTTGCAGCTTCCGCTCCCACCACAGACCTCGTTTCTGGTACCCGTTCAGAAGAAGTTTGTCGTCCAGTGAGGTTCAGGTACCCACTGCTTGCTTCATCAATTCCCTTTCCACCTCACGCTGGGGCTCTGAGTTACTTCTCTATCCCCAGTCACAAGCCAGGGTCACACTTGGTAGATGCCATTGTCTGTCCTGTGTGAGAGTCAGAGGAGTAAGAGCCTGGGGTAAGTGGGTCTCTCATACCTTGCAGGGGTAGCATGGGGTACCCCAGCTTTCTCCCTTTGTGTTGTGGTGAGAGAGGGAGCATGTGAGGTGCGGCTGCTCTTTGTAAATGGGACTGGGCAGTTGCTGAAGGAAAAATCTTCCAGATTGTATATAAAACTGCCGTCCCAGCTAACACTTCTGTATAGGAGAAATCCTGAGTAACTTCCAATGCTGTTGGCTGCAAGTTCAGCAAGGTTCACAAATGCAGGCTGTGGCAGGCAGGTCGCACACATCTGTCATCCCAACGCTCAGGCCAGGCTGAGCTGTGTAATTCCAGAACAACCTGGGCTACAAAGCAAGACCCACTAAGAACAATGTCTTTAACAAAGGATTCTGGGAAAATCGAATCACACATGGAAAACAATGAAGAGCCCTCCCTCACGCAAAATGGAATGAAGGCCTAAATGCAGACCTGAAACAGCTGAACTCTCGGAGAGGAACATAGACATAAACTGTCATGTACTGGGTAGATCAGATGTCTCAAGCGTGGTAGCTAGGGCACAAGCAACTGAAGGACTGGTTAAGTGGGAGCCTACAAAACTACAAGACTTTGTACAATGTATACTAACAAGCAGTTAAAATGCTGTCTACAGATCAGGAAACAGCGAAATATATCTTTGATAAGACTCTAGGATGTCTAGAGCATGTAAACTACAACAATTAAAAAGCAATCCAATGTAAAAAAAAATAGCTGAAGGACCTAGACATTTCTCAAAAACAAATATACAAATGGCTAATGGACAGATTAAACAAGGCTCAATACCGTTAATCCACTAGTCCATTAATAAAGTTACAGGACTGGAGAGATTGCTCGGTGGTCAGGGCTGCTTGCTACAAAGTCACAAGGATGGGGTTGACTCCCACTTAATAAGCCAGGCATCCCACAAACACCTGCAATTCCACTTCTTAGGGATCTGATGCCATTTCTGGGCTCTGTGTGCACATAAATGCACACACACACACACACACACACACAGAGCACTAAAATCACACCCACAGCGTTGGCAAATGGGGCTGCTCAGCCAGTGACAACGGGCAGAAAGAAAAGTGCCCGCAGACTGGGAGAAAATCTTTGCCACTGTACATCTGACAGTAGTATCTACAATATATAAAGAACTCTAATATATACCAGTGAGTAGACAGTTCTCAAAAGACGGAGTACAGATATAAGTATATGGAAAATGTGTAGTGTCTCAAGCATCTGCATTGATGCAAATGTCAGCAACACTGACATTGCGTGTCACCCTAATCTGGATGGCTGGTGATAAGAGAACGAATATGGGCTGGAACTGGGCCTCAGTGGTTGTTTGCCCAAGGAAAAAACGAATCTGAAAAGCATGCAGAGAAAAAGGAACAAGAATCTGAAGGAGGGTTCATCTGTATTTCTGTGCTTTGATTGGTTAAATAAAAAAGCTGCCTGGGCCATTTGATAGGGCAGGACTTAGATAGGCGGGGAAAAGAAAAGAGGATGCTGGGAAGAATACTGGGTCAGAGCCAGTCGCCATGAGGCTCCCGTCCCAGATGGAAGTACTGTAGATCCGTCCGGTAAGTCACCCACCTTGTGGTGACATACAGACTTTTATAATGGGTTAGTTTAGATGTGAGAGGTAGCCAAGAAAAGGCTAGAGATAATGGGCAAGGCAGTATTTGAATTAATACAGTTCTCATGTGGTTATTTGGGGCATAAGCAAGCAACCAGCGGCTGAGCGGGCCAGCGGCTGGCAGCTGGGGAACACAACATGCACCTCTCCCCCATAATTTACAACAAGAATCCATTACTGGTGAAAATGTGAACGAGTGTGGCAGCTGTGGCAATCACCATGGAGGTCCCTCGAAACCCTTACAGTAGAACTCTCCTCTGCTTCTGCCATCCGAGTCCTGACCGAATCCCCTAAGGAATCTAAGCACACCACAGGAGATACTCGCACACATCCATGCTCAGTGCAGCACTATTCCAGGACCAGAGCAGAGCAGTCGCCCCGGCTATCCATCAACAGATACACAGGCCCAGCGTGTGCGATGGCCCCGAGGCTACAGTCTGTGGGTGTACCCAATAGTGTGTCATTTCGCCATAAGGGAGGATAAACGTTTCCACGAAAGATGGAAGTGGAAGCCATCGTAGGATGAAATAGACCAGTCTCACGAGTGTCTCGTTTCCCTTATGTACATATGACATCACAGTACCTGTGACCAGTGAGAGTGTGGAGAACGGACCAGAGAGAGAAACCGGTGAACTGATCAGTGTAAATGATCCATTTAATCGATGACAAAACCATGACTGTACAATGAACTTGTGCTAAGAAGAATACTGATGGACAGTCACTCGTACTTCGGAGAAATGGAATAGGCCACTTTGTTTAATTTTAATTAGAGCGTATGTGTCTGGTGGCTTCATTCTAGAGACTTTAAAGTTTTCTTAATGATGATATCTAAGTAAAATTCTTTTTGAAGTACAATTCTTTTTTTCTTCCAGTTTCCAGCTCCCAGTAACCATCTGTTCTGCCTCTATTGTTTTGATTTTTCCAGAAAGTCATAGAAATGGAATTATATATGGTGCACTTGAGATTCCTTTTTTTCAAAAACCATGGCAGAGAGCAGAGGGTGTGTTGTATCAGCCTCTGTGTCCCAGGCGTGGGTGGCTCTCCCACGTCCCAATCTTCTGCAGTAATATGAACCAGGCACTGGCAACATTTTAGCTCCAAGATCATTTTGTTGTTACTAGTTTCTAAAAATGCATCGCTTGTGTTTTGCCACGGAAAAAGAAGGAAAGCTGGCAGTGGGCACTCAAGCCAGGAGGCTCTGGATGTCTGGATGTCTCAGAGGAACTGCAGAGCCCCAGGGAAGAGAGATGGCAGTCGCAAAGGGGCTCCCTTGAGGAGTGGTACCAAAGTGGGCAAAGGCAAACACCCTCGGGGTTACCACAGAGTCTGCCAAGAACTGTTCACAGTTACCTTCTTAAAAGGCTCAATTCTCCAGAGAATGTCAGACGTTTTACAAGTCACAGAAAGGGAAAGTGATAACTCCCAACCTGAGCCCAAGGCAGGAAGAAGGTGCGGGAATGCCGCTTCAGTCTCCGTGACGAGCGGTTCCCGGAAGACACACCTTGATCATCCACGCGGCTGCAGTCTCAGTGACAGTCGCCTCGTCAGTTTTGAGTCACCACAGATTGCTGAGGCTCTTCAGCTGCCTGTCTAATCGGAAAGAAAGGCTGTCTCAATCCACTCTGCCTTCACCAGAAGCGGAACAATAGCACTCGTGCAAGTGGATACTCACTAAAGATCCGCAAACAAGCCTCAGACCTCCACAGAGGGCTGGTGCTGCCCAGGCTGGGCCCCTGGGTAATGCCCCTAGGCCCTGGGCTACTGGCTATCCCCAGAGCCCAGGTGTACCCAAGCCCTAGTGTTTGTTCTGGGGCAGGGAGAGTTGTCCATGCAGCCTGGGAACCTCCATCTCTGGCCAAGTGGGAGACGAAGATATACCTCCACCCCCAGCGTGTTCCTGCGCCCCGCCCCTTATGCTACCAAACTAGTTTATTCCCCCATCCCCGGTAACGGAGTCTCTGCTTCCATTTCTGTCAACACCAGAAGTCCTGAAAGGACATTGTCTCCCAGGTTCTGTGCCAAAGGTCCCCCCGGGTACTTGGGTGGAACTGGGTGCTGAATGACTCAGGCTGGGGCATACAGAGAGCAGCTCCCTGCTGGACATGCCTGTGTGTTCTTCATCTGCTTCTCCAACATAAGCTTTCAGCTTTTCTTGCCCCTTCCCCAAAAAATCATGCAACCTTCTCACCAGCCTGAGGGAATATGCAATATCAGAAGGAGTGGAGCAGCCCCCTTGGACCCTTCTCTCAGGCCTGGAGTACACGCCCAGTCTCCCGTGCCAGTGAAGGCCTGCAGCTGTTCTTCAGGGCAGAGCTGACACGAAGAAAAAGGATTCCCCTTCCCTGGGCCTCTCGCTGGCCTCTTCCACTTCGCCTCCACCCACTCCCCTGAGAACAGTGAAATGCATTGGCATTTAATAGTTGTACCAATAAGCCAGTATTCACCCATATGTTTTTGAGAGCATAAACAGGTCATTAGGAACTTGACAGGCCGGGCAAGTGTGGCATGGTGATCAGAAGGTGAACGGGCAGTAATTAAGAGGTACAACCTTCTGCAATCAGCATGCTCACAGGGATGCAAGAGACACCGAGGATGGTGAAGGTTTCTTCCTTCCTCAGCTCAGAATCCTCAGACGCTGAAGTCACCCTGAGTCATGTGCACTGAGTTCCAGTGAGCACCTGCTATAGAGACAGGCAGAGCACCCTTGATCGTTAGAGCATCAAAGTTTTCCCGCGCATTCTCAATAACCACTAATCTGTAACTACTGGGGTGTTGACCGAAGTTTTCTGTCCTACTGGGTTCCCGCAGTCATTAAGTCCCAAAGAAATCACACAGAGGTCTACATTAATTATAAACTGATTGGCCTAGTATCTCAGGCTTCTTATTAACTCTTATAACTTATATTAGCCCATAATTCTTGTCTGTGTTAGCCACGTGGCTTGGTACCTTTTTCGGCGAGGCAGTCACATCTTGCTTGCTCTGTGTCTGAGTGACGACTACAAACTGAAACTTTCCTCTTCCCAGAATTCTTGTTGCCATGCCTCTACTTCCTGCCTGGTCGCCATCACCCCACCTATACTTCCTGTCTGGCTACTGGACAATCAGCATTTTATTATAAATAATACAAGTGACAGGGTACAGACCATTGTCCCACAGACTGGGGAAGTGTGGTGGGTGCTACCCCAGTGTTGAATGAAGCACAGCTCTGTGGCCCTACCAATAGCCATCATGTCATTCCCTCTACACTGCTTCCTCTTGACCATTCCTACAGGGCCTGGTGAAACTACTGTGACTACCTCTAGTACCTTACTGTGCAGGGAACCTTGTCCCTGGCCCCTTCTCCATACCCCACTCCCTGAGATGCACAGAACAGAGCTGGTGCTGGACCCAGAGTCTTGTTACTGTGGGTGCTGTTAGATGTTTTCAGGTAACTAAGTCCCACTCCCTTGGGTGGGAGGGGATGGGGGGACATCTGATCCAGCAAGTTAGATCCACATTGAGGCTGATCTATGGCAGACACATCTCCACGTGGCAGAGCCGCCTTTCCCAAATGGACAAAGCGCCATCACAGAGAGCCACCTGATCCAGGAACCACAGTGCATCCAGGCAGGTACAGTCTCTTCCTGTTGTCTCCTTGGTCCAAACGTCCAGATGACCCCTGTGGATGGATTCATGGGTCAGTGAAAGACAAAGGGAAGTCCTGCCACTTGAGGCCAGGTTAGTGCTGGGAGGAGTGTGCCCAGAGAAACTCACCCTGTGAGAGCAGTGAGGGAAGGAATCCTAAGTCCCATCCCTGCTATTCCTTAAAGATGCTAAGCGCATTGCAGCTTCCTCATCTACAGAATGGACAGAATGGACATCATGGCAGCAGTGTTGGTCTGTCCACTCAGTTCAGGAAATGAGGTCACCCATACGACCAGTAGGGAGCAGAGAAAGCCCTGAGTCGGTGATAAAACCGTGGATAAAATCATGTTAAGAACTCCAATGCATCAGACCCATGGCAAAGCCTTCCCCAGGTGAGCCTCCAGGATAACAAGCCTTCCTCTGGGGTCCACGTGTGGACTGACCATTGCACTAAGTACTAGCAGCTGCAACTCCCTCCGCTGATGTTTACAGCACGAGACTGCTCGCCTACAGACCAGGTGACTCCTCTCCCTGTGCTGCTCCCAATAAACACACTGAAGTTCTGAATTGTGCTGGGGCTTGGCGTCTCTCTAACAGAACCCACCTGACCCCAGCTTTTCTATGCAGGCGTCTGTCCTTTCTTCCTTCCCTCACGGTCGCAATCAGCTTATGAGACCCAAGTCGTGTGGGTCATGGCAGGAACCAAGGTGAGAACATGTCAATGGCCAGCTAGCTATGAGTCTGGGGTCCTAAGGAGGCAAAATTGATTTCACATGAGTGTTCAAATCTGTTACTTGTTCCCACTACTCCCAATCACGTCTGCTGTCACTAATATCATACTCAGGGTCTCCATGTCACCTCGCCTGCCCAAGACCTCCTCTCCCTCATCATGGCCTTCTCTTTCCTCAGACTCTGATCTATTCCCTGAAGGGACACACAGCTTTGTGTGTCCCATGCACGGTTATCTCCTGAGATGCACTATCCTCCTGCAGGGAAAACTGTGGCCTGTCTTTCAGGATGTGACTTCAAGGAGCTTCACAGAACAATGGTGACTCCATGATCTGTTATTTAAGAATGTGCTGTCTCAGTTCCTGTTTGCTGCGAAGAATACCATGACCAAGACAACTTGTAAAAGAAAGCATTTAATTAGAGCTCACCATTCCAGAGAGTCCGTGACCTTCATATTGGATAGCATGGCAGTGGGCAGGCAGACATTAAGCTGGAGCAGTTACCAAGAGCTAACATGTTGAGATAACAACCATGAGGCAGAGAGAGAGAGAGAGAGAGAGAGAATGGTCTTTTGGAACCTCAAAACCCATATAGTGAGTGACACACCTCCTCCAAGCATTTCTACCAACTTCAGATTAAACATTCAAATACATGAGCTATCTGAGGCCATGGGGACTGTTCTCATTCAGAGCATATAGGCCTTATCCCCCAGGTCACTGTAGTTGCATAATCCTTGGGAATCAGAGGACTCAGTTTCACCCACCCAAGGTATGCCCTTGATAGCATAGCACCCACCAGGAGCCTAACTTCCCATGAGCAGGTGACCAGTGCTGTCCGGTGCCAAGTACCTTCAGCTCCAGCCTGGACTGGTCTGAGCCCAGTCACATAAAACTCCAGGTGGGCATGGTTGGCCCGAGTATGCCACCTGTATGACACATGACATCATAGAGTTAAGTCACTGCGCTCCTCACCAAGCATGTGGGGCAGGAGGTTCTCACTGTAATAACAGCACAGGACACGTGCCTGTGATGAGGGAGTTCCAGAGAGGGTGGGCCAGTGAGGAACCTCGGCTAGAGCTAGACCCTGCACCCCTGCACCGAAGCTTTCTGTAAGCAGACTACCCAGCACAATGAGCAGAGGCTATGTTAGCCATCTGCTGAATTATCACAGGTCCAGAAATACCAGGCTAACTACAAGATATGTCAATTATATTTTTCTTTATTTTAAGGGGCAAGCTCACGAAACAGGAATGAGAAGTCCAAGCTCAGCTATGTAGCATGGGAACCAGAGAGAGAGAGAGAGAGAAAGAGCAAACCCTGGGCCACCCGGAGTTTTTCTCTGGGTACCCAAAAGGTCATGCCCTAACTTGGTCCCACCTCTTAAAGTTCATTGGCTGACAGAGATTCCACATCACCTCCCCCTTTTGTCTAATTAAGAGAGTTCTAAACTCAATACAAAACTATATCCAATAGGAACAGCTATCAAGTATAAAATTAGGATTACAACCAACATAAACAATATTAAGGGCTGGAGAGATGGCTCAGAGGTTAAGAGCACTGCCTGCTCTTCCAAAGGTCCTGAGTTCAATTCCCGGCAACCACATGGTGGCTCACAACCATCTGTAATGGGGTCTGGTGCCCTCTCTGGCCTGCAGACATACATACAGACAGAATATTGTATACATAATAAATAAAAATTTAAAAAAAACAATATTAAACAAGGAACACATGCTAAATGTTTAATAAACATTCTATTCTAAAGAGTCTAATTCTTGCATTGGAAATGGCTTAGCTAAATCATAAGAGAAAGGTAACTAAGATTATCTAATCTTTAACCCCATAGAAGGCCTGAGAAGGGAGAGAATATTACTTGAGTAGGCAGGAAGTACAATCAAGCAGCTTCCAAAGTGAGCAATATATGACAGAGATGATTGGCTACCTGAGCAATCACCCAAAGTCTCATTTGCAGTGTTGAAGCAGCCAACTTTGGCTAAAGCCTAGAGTAACTGACAGACCAATTTTAGAGGCAGAAAAATTTTCAGAACCATCTTACTCTGTCTTGGCAAGGCTTGGCAGTCTAGTGTGTGTGTGTGTGTGTGTGTGTGTGTGTGTGTGTGTGTGTGTGTGTCCTGCTTATCCAGTCTGGACACCATGTAATTTGTCAGTGGTCGAGGCATGGGCAGTTCCTTACCCAAAAGCCAATTGTGCCAAGAAGAAAACAAACTCCAAGTGGTGTGTCTTTGGTGCTCAACATTCTCTCAGGAATAGATTGGTGCTGTCAGGAGCAATCGTGTCTCACATCAACAGGATGCTAAGTTAAATGCCATATTCTACAGATCCTTGAAGTGGTTGAAGATTACCTTTCTAGATAGAATACAATCTCTGTGTATCTAAAGAACCTAATTAATCTGACTATAACAAACATGAAAAACTATTGACCTATAATACTTAATACCTGTATACCCTAAAGTCTAAGACTTCATATCAGAATTAAATAATCTGTAAACAACTGTGCAGTGAATGAGGAAAATGACCTCAAAATGTAAACATTGTATAAGTATCTTGATCAGAGGTAGGAAAATATAATGCAATATGAAAATATATCCTAAAAATTGTATAAGAATACAAAATGTCTTAAGCAGAGGTAAAAACATACATGCATTCAACCTGACAAAGTTGCTTTGCATAGGTGTACAAATATTGTAAACAGAAATAACAAATATAATTTGAACGTGTATCAATATACAAAAACTATACCAATGTAAATTGTCCATAAATAATTGCTCACAAGTATTTATTCCATTAGCCACCATTATTATTATTATTTTTTATTATTATTATTGCTAAGTTTACACTAATATTTTCAAAGAAGCCGTGATCCAGTTTCTAGGACAGCTGAGATTAACTGAATCCAATCTTGTGTTGCTTTGTTGCTTGAAGCCCATGTTTTGACCATTTTCCTAATGAAGGGTGAATGTGTTCCATAATTAACTACCGCTTGTTTAATTTTCTTTAGATCACTTATACGTATGGGTTCCCATGTATATTCTTTAACTACCTTAGGGTACTTGGTGCCAGATGGTCTTTCCGATGATACCACTGGATAGGCAGATAGAACTTTGGGTAAGCTATCCCAGAGTTTGGCATGTACTGGTGAGGCTAAATTTTGTCTCTGTACCTTTTGTCCCTGTTCATTAAATTTGATAAATTTTTTAATCTTTTTAAATTTTTTTACCAGTGACTTTTGTAAAGTCTGGATCTCCTGTCCAGTGTTCTGTTCTAATGCCCTCATTGAGGATTCCAAGGTATGAAGTCTGTCCAGTAAAGATAATGTCTCATCCTTGGACATAATTTTTATAGCGTCCATATTACTTTCCAGGAGAGACATTCTATCCATAAATCTATCATAACTGTTCAATAGATTTTGATTAATACATTCAACAGCACAAATTCTCTCAATGTCTCAGCACCCTCTGTCATTGACTTGGTTTTATCCATCAAATTGTTCGTATCCTTTTCCAGAGTGCTGATTTTCCCTTTTAGTTGGACATTATCAGTCTGTAAAGAATGTATCATTTCTAAAAGTGCCTCATTCTTGGCCCTATTATCAAACCATGTTTTTAAGGAGAAAATATGAAGGACAAAGCTAATCCCTAAAATTAAATATAGGGGTATAGGAGGCAAATCATATAAGCCTTGTATAATACTATCCATGGTATAAGTAAAAAAAAAAAAAAGCTGTTGAACGCTTGTATTGTTAAATTATCTGCCATCTTGACCTTTTAAATTATAAATTTGACCTGTTAACAAGTTGGAATAGGTGCAATAACTGTTATTGGCCAGTAGGTGTCACAGTCGTAGTCGTGTGGCCAGCTTGAACATTTTGAATTGGTTTTTTTTATTGAAAAAGCTGCTCAAATTAAAAGCAGTTATTTAGTGTAAATCACAGACTGCGCACTCCGCGGAGGCCCCTGACTGGTCAGCAGCCACGCAGGGACAGCAAGGCAGCAACACCAACAGAGACACCCAGAGAAGCCCGTGTCCCACTTGAGCTTCTGTGTGCCAGGAAAGCTGTGCCCTGCCACAGCCAGCCACACAGTCCGCTGGTGGAACCCCGAGCAGTTCCGAGACGCTACCACTACCGAGGCTAGTGGCTACTCAGGGCCGAAGCAAGGGGATGCTATCCAAATACCCAAATACAGCATGAAGAGCCTGGTGGTGGCTGACTGGAGCTACAGGGGACCCAAACCCCACACTGGGCTCCAACTGTTGAATTATCATTGGCTGAGAAATACCAGGCTAACTACAAAATAAACCAATTATATTTTTCCTCATGAAACAGGAACGAGAAGTCCAAGCTCAGCTATGTAGCACAGGAACCACAGAGAGAGAGTGAACCCTGGGCCATCCAGTGTTTTTCTCTGGGTACCCAAAAGGTCACGCCCTAACTTGGCTCCACCTCTTAAAGTTCATTGGCTGACAGAGATTCCCCATCAGCCACCAGGATGTCCCCATGAGAAGGGTTGGTGCACCTAAAGAAAAGGCGCTGGCCTCTCTTAATCACTCGGGATTTCAGTTTTGGTTGCCCCAAAGTATAAAAAGAAGCTATCCCCACAAGCCTGGCCAATGAAGGAGACACAGATAGCTGAAGTAGATAGGAAAGTTCAAGGAGGCCAGATGTACTTCTGGAAGTCTGCTTACAGGGCCAGGGACACTGGTCCCCATTATTGCCACATCTAGCAAGACAGTCACCATCACAGCAACGTGGTCTACTTTGCACCAGACTACAAAGAAACTAGGGTCTTCAGAGCAGCACCGTTGGACAGGCTGAACGAGGGTTACTGCATTCTCCAGCCAGGAGTGCCACCAGCCCTGGACTGTAGTGCTTAGGGCAAAGCTGAGAGGCCCAATCTCCCTTGGGCTCCACAGTTACTTTCTCTCAGATGTCACAGTCTGTGCTTCATGAACTGAGTTACAGGACATCGCTTCTCAAGCCTGTGCTTGAATGTATCACCAGGAGGTAGGATGGAGGGTTTGTATTTCCATCAGGACCCAGATGGTACCCGGGCTCACACAGAGCATCCTCGAGGACCAGGGTGAGGATTCTTTTGTCTTTGGTCTTCATCAGCCACAAGGGTGACCTGCACATCCGCAGCAGCCAGTGTCTCACCCTGGTATAATCAGTCACCTGCCCCATTGTTTGGATCCTCTCCGCCCCGTGAGGACCCTGCACGGGGTCCTTTGAGTCTCACTGGGGCTCTGACTGGGCACAGGCAACTCATCACCAAGAGGGAGTGACTTCACTTGGCCAGGGTTTCTCAATGAGTATCAACACGGATATTTTGTAAGGTACAATGTTCATGTGAGCCAGATGCCACCGCGCTCCCACGCTGCCCGCCCAAAGGATGTCTTCTAAGTAGCCAATCTACTTAAGCCCCACCTGGTAAAACCTCAACGGCACTGCTAACAAATGTGCCTGAAGATAAGGAGGGCAGGAGGGGTGTGACCTCTTCTGCTGTGGGCTCCATCACCTCCACACTCATTCCCGTTTCCTTTGACAATGGCTGTGTTCTCTCGTGGTTGTTTATTTGCTCTTTTGGCTTTTTTGGGTGGGAGAGAGCTGACATTCAGCTCCGAAATAAATAACACACAGAAGCTTATTCTTAGTTATGAATGCCCGGCCTTAGCTTGGCTTGTTTCTTGCCAGCTCTTCTTAAATTATCCCATCTACCTTTTGCCTCTGGGCTTTTATCTTTCTCTATTTCTGTACACCTTTCTTTACTTCTTTCCCCATGGCTTGCTGTGTAGCTGGGTGGCTGGCCCCTAGTCCTCCTCCTCTTCCTCGTTTCCCTATTTATATTCTCTGCCTGCCAGCCCCACATACCCTTGCTCCGGCTATTGGTTGTGTTCAGCTCTTTATTAGACCATCAGGGCTTTTAGACAGGCAAAGAATCACAGCTTCCCAGAGTTAAGCAAATGCAGCATAAACAAAAGCCACACACCTTAAAATGATCTTTCCCAATAGTGTTCAGTCCCCTGTTCCGCACCCTGGACGGTAAGGCTGTCTCTGCCCTGAAAAGAGGCCCAGTAGCAAAGGCATAAGGGTCTCCATGCATCTAAGCAATCAGGGGGGACCCCTGCATCCCACAGGGGTTGATGTAATAAAGTGCTTACCTCCTGCCTGTCTTCATGAGCAGGACAGCTGGGGCCCTCGGAAGGAGCTGGGGTTCTGCAGCAGTTACTATCTGGCGTTAGGAACAAGTTTCTGCATCCTCGAGCCCATCGCTGCTGGCTCTCACTATTGGTAATGTGAGGAGAGGGACGTGGACCAGAGCACTTGGGAGCGCTGAGTGTTCAAATAAGAGAAGCAGATCTGTCAAGAACTCCCATGAGTTCTAATTGGCCTTAGTAATAAAAACCCGCAGCCAGATGTTGGGGCAAATGTTGAAAGATCCGAGAGAGAGAGAGAGAGGAGCAAGCCACAGCCCACTCTTAACCTTGCTAACTCCTCAACCGAAAACAGGCTGACCTCATGTCTCCTCCCATCTTATATCCCTCTCGTCACCCAGCCAAATCACTTCCTGTCTGTCTGTTCAGACCTCCAGACCTCTATGGTTAACTAGCGGCTAGCTCCGCCCTCTGATCGTCAGGCAAGCTTTATTTGTTAGATCACAAACAAGATATCACCTCACTCCCTTCACCAAGAAGAGTCACCTGGACCCTGGCGGAGCTTCAGGTTCCGGAGCCGGCCCGATGGGGACCAGTGGAGCTCTCACGGAGTAAAATCAAACAAAAACCCGATGTGGCTGTTTGACATTTGAGGCTAAGTGAAGAGGGTATAGCGGAAGGACGGTTCTCAGCTTCAGGACCCTCAGGCATCCCGAAGTCACTGCCTGAGTGTAAGAAATGTATTTCGGTAGCATCTGTGGCTTGTGAACAAGTGTTCAGAAGGGATCCGCTCAATTAGTGCTGGCATCAGAAGCTGCAGATGGCGCCATGTGTCAGCTTTGCTCGCAGAACACCGTGTGGTGGCATTTGTTCCCTTCCGTGGGCTGCACCAAGAGCTCAATCCGTGGCCCCACCCTGGTGGCTAGCCCTGAAGTCCTCAGTGGAGATTTGATTGTGTGTCCTTTTACGAATGCTCCACTGGAATCTCAGACCTATTGGAACCAATGCGAACACCGAAGACATCAACACGGAGTAGCGGGAGCCCGCTTGGGTGTGCAGGTCTCCTTCAAAGCTGTTCATAGTTTTGAAATGTGCCACCTGGCTCGGAAGGTGTTGGTTCTAACGTGAAGTCAGATGGCCATGAGGTGCCCTTTCCCAGCTATGGGCAGGTGGACAAAGAGGTCTCAAGCCTGAGGTCTTGCCTCCCTTCTCCTCACTGACCTTGGTAGCGATGAGCCCTGCTCTTCACCATCCCTGACTGGCTGGCAGCAGCCTAACTTCTCTCCCAGACACCCCTGCATTCTGAGCCCTCACTTCACGTGATCAAGCGCACCTGGGGGTCGGGTGAGACAGCACAGATGCGAGAGACACTGTCTTCCAAGCCTGATCACCTGAGTTTAACTCCGGAAGCCCACATGGTGGAGAGGGAGAATGACTGCCTCAAGTTCTCCTCTTACCTCCATGTGTGTGCTATGGCATGCGTGGGTGTGAGCATGCACACACGTGCACTCACACATAAACACATTTAATAAATGTAAAATAATAATTGCTATTATCATCATCATCATCATTTTTATTTGGGTTCTTTTTTGAGATAGAGTTTCTCTATGTAGCCCTGGCCATCCTGAAACTCACTCTGTAGATCAGAGTGTCCTCAAAATCAGAGATTTGCCTACCTTTACCTCCAAAGTGCTAGGATTAAAGGTATGTCCACCACCACCTGGTTAAAAAGAATTACTTTCTAAAAAGAGTAGCTGGGGCCCACTGGTTCCTTCTCGCTTGAAGGTTGTGCTTCCTGCCATAGTGTGGCTTACGATGCTAAAACCATAGCAGATTTGATTTGCCGGGGCCAGTTCATCCCCTAATACTACAACTGATGGTTTCTAAACTTGGGAAGAAAAGTTATGCCCATCCCTGTGTAGTGGCCCCCCAGCCAGCGTCGGCATTGTAGCAATGACTAAGGTCATTCTAAGTAAAACACTAAGGTCATTCTCCTGGTATAGCCCCAGGACCTCTCAACTCTTACAGTGTTAGGGAGCTTCAGTGCGCAGTGGTGACTCTTGTCTCCAGCTGAAGATGGCAGTAGGCATGACCCTAATGGCCCAGTGCCTAGAGAGCTTGGCTATTCCGAATCCAGCAGGCTGCTAGGAGCGAGTATTTGGAAGCATAGCGATTGTTCTCTGTTCTGCCCGCTCCCTGCACAGCTCCCTCCCAGAGCCAATAGCTCACTGGCTCAGTCTTCCCGAGCAGCCTGGTCACCTCCCTGGGATAGCTGTTCCACTCAGCACCCACATCCATGCCTGCTTTCCTGCGGAGACATGGCGGCCTCTCTGGACCTGCACACAGCAGGTGCTGGCAGCTGGTCCTTGAATGATGAATGATCCGGAACAGAAGTGTGTTCCTGGATGTAAGAGAGAATGAAGGGGCTGGAAGGGACATCATTTATTATCCCCCCCCAGGCTCAGCCCCAATGCAGCCCCTGCATGCTGGACTTCCACATAGGATGCTGCTTGCATCAAAGAGTTTCCCTGAAAATCAAAGAAACAGTGAGAGCAATGGTGAAGGCAGCAATGCTTGGAAGGTTGATGGGGCTAAATTCGCCACTTCTAACACTCAAAAGGAAAATTAATACACACACACACACACACACACCACACCACATCACACACCATGGATAACCCTTTCCTTGACATGGAGAGGATGCCAATCTGCCTCCGCAGGTGCCCTCCTCCACAGCACACACAGAAACACTTGGGAGCCTTCCTGTAAACAGAGTAACCAAGCTAACCCATCCCTACTCAGGATGTCACAACACGTCTTAATGAATGAGGAAGGAAGCATCCCACGCTCTCCCTCAGCCTGAGTCCTGGTAGAATTAGGGAGCCTGTATCTGGGGGAGGGAGATGCCTGCCTGGCAGTCTGGATGCCACCTGGTGAGGACCAGCCCCTTCAACATGCCTGTTCTTCAGTGTCACAGGGGGGATGTAGCAGTGTCGACCCAGAGTGACTTTGTTCCTTGGTGGCATCTGGTTTATAGTAAAGATGTCTGCTGGTCTCATTTTAGGGCGAGGGATACTGATAGCCCCTGGGGTGCAAGGCAGGGGTACCGTTGAGCATCCACATGCATGGAACACCCTCAACAAAGGACGGCACATGTCAATGACCACAGCTAAAAAGCCTGATTCGGCTCCAGCACGGAAATGGGATCCCTAAGGCAGGCAGTGGGAAAACACGTTCCTACTTTCCTTCCTTCCGAATCTCTAGGGGTCTGTGCTCATGCAGTAGGGATGGTCGTGAAGATGTGCTGGCAGGGGTGGGCCACGTGGCAGGGGGACTGCAGAGGAAGTATCCTGAATTTAAGGCTGTCTTTAATTGTGTAAGCCTCCCCTGCTGGGCTTGGGAATGTATGGCCTGTGACATAATCTAGCCTTGTTCATTTTTAAAAATCAGTTATTACCAACTGGTTGACTTACTCAACAAAACCATAGAACCGCCTCTCCAGGAAGGCAGTGTGCTGTGCTCTGAACCCACCCCCTCCCACCCCAACATCAGGCACTGGACCTAGACATCTTGTCCTGAGATGCTCTCTGGTCAGATGTTGATGCAAAAATGTCACATGGTCTATAAGAGCTAGTTCCAGTGCAGGCTCCAAAGCCAAAGAGAAACCCTGTCTCGAAAAACCAAAAAAAAAAAAAAAAAAAGTCACATCTGTCACTCAAAAGCAACCAGGTAGCTTATCTCAAGCCAAATGAGAGCAGCCGTGGCCAGAAACCCAGATTCAGACAGCACCAAATAAATAACATAGCCTAACCTGGAAGTAGTTATGTGGATACAAAACAAAAATAATAAATCAATGTATTTTCCAAATGTGTGTGTGTGGGACATCAGGCAGGTGGTTGCAGACAAACTGGGAACACTCTGCTTTAAGTCTCAGACACTGTCTAAAGACACTTAGCATTTGGGTGGTAGAGGCTAGTGGCCTGCTAAGCTAATACCTTCCAAAAGTTTTACCTGACAGCTGACAGGATGCAGGTCAGACACTGAGATGTGAAACAAATTGTTAGCAAAGGGGCTAAAGTCAGCCCAAGGTGATTTGGTCCTGAATCTGCAATATCCCAACTCTCCACAATCATAGAGTTCTATAAATCAGCCCATGGAATCTTTCATACAGGTGTGTGTGTGTGTGTGTGTGTGTCTGTGTCTGTGTGTCTGTGTGTCTGTGTGTGTGTCTGTGTCTGTGTGTCTGTGTTCTGGGAACTTTAGTTCACATAGGTCTGCTTACCTCTGAAATTTCAGTAGAGCAAGAGTATAGTCAGAGTTTCTTTAGACCACCAGCTCCCAAAAAATGACAGAGACTTCTTATTAATTATGAAAACTGGGCCTTAACTTACACTTGTTCCCAATTAGTTCTTGCTCTTAAAACTTAAATTATCCAATTTATATTAATCTACTTTCTGCCATGTGACTCATCACCCCTCCTCAGTACCATAAATCCGACTTCCTCTGTATCTGGCTGTTGAAATCCCTGCTTCATTTTTTTCCCCAAAGTTCTTGTCTCTGCCTGGAAGTCCCACCTATTCTCTCCTGCCTAGCTATTGGCCATTTAGCTCTTTATTAAGCCAATCAGAAGTTGCCTCAGGCAGGTGGGCTAAAACAGAGACACATCTTCACACCATTTACAAAAAGATTATCCCAACATCTCCCCCTTTGAGTCCAATAGAAGGTTCTTTCTCTAACATCAATAAACTATATGAAATAAGACCAATTATCAGGTAAGAATTATATTCACAATGTCCAATCCATTTGTACTTGGAAACTTTGAAGAAAGTACTGTCATATCTTGATAAGTCCAAAGTTTTGGGCCTAAATAACTCTCTTTCATAACTTGTATTACCAACCTAAAAATATCTTTTTAGACCTTAAAACATTTTTTTAGATAAACAATTTAAGCTTTTGTCTCTCAACTTTATAAACTTTATATGTCTTTTGTAAGTTTCTTTTCTGAATTTAATAGCAAGGAAAACTGTAAGACTATAACTATCTAGTCTTCAGCCTCATCAGAGACATGAGAAGAATAAAATATCACCCAAGTAAATAGGAAGTACAAAACAAGCAACTTCCACATCTGAAGAAATGACAGAGACAGATGGCTGGCTGGACAGTCATCCAAAGTTCCTTTGCAACACTGGGGCATTTATCTTTGGCCTACATACCTAGAATATCTAACAGACTTTTCTGTGAAGCAGAGAATTTTGAAGTACTGTTTTACTTTGTCTTGGCAATGTTTGGCAGTCACTTTCTTTTGTGTCCTGCTTATCCAGTTTGGACAGCATACTGCCAGCAGTCGAGGCAAGAGAAGTTTCTTGCTCAATGCCTCTCTTTGCTACATTGAAAACAAACTCCATATGGAGATTCTTCAATGCCCATCATCTTCTTTGAAGACATATCTCACTGTCATGAAAACCCTTATGTCATTAAAGCATCTTAAATACCATATTCTGTAGATCTCTTAAGTATTTGAAGATTACCTGTTCATTGAAAATATATCTGTCTAACCTATTTAACCTGTTAAACATATTTAACATGACTACAAATCTGATTGTTATGGGTAAATAACTACTATGCTGCTTTTTTAAATTATCCTAAATAGTTTGAAATAATAGCTTTCAAGGACTAGAACTTTACATTTTTAAATTGTCTGCATAGGTAAAAATACCTTAAACAAGAATAGAAATATATATATATACATATATATATGGTATGTATAACAAAATAACCTTAATTTTGTATCAATATGCAAAAATCCATACCAATGTAAAATATTTAAGACTAGTGGTTTCTTTTTAGTTTAAAAGTAGATTCAATAATCTACCCTTTCATCCTATCATTTCTAAATTCCCCCTTTCTTTCCTTTCATCCCCCTTTTTAACACTAGATACGATAGAAAGGATAGAGGAAAGAAAAAGAAAGAATCTCTTAATCTTCCTTTGTTCAGTTTCCTCCCTGACCATGGCCAACAACAACGTTCAATCAATCCCTCTAAATGATGACAAACATTCATACCCTACTGAACAACCAAAAACCACCCACCCAACCTCTAAGGAATGTGGGTGTCATATTCTTAAAATTGCTTTCTGCTGTCTGAGGGCAACAGCATCTTTAGGGGACCCTGAGAAAATTGAGATAACAGTCAAGTTTTGGGAGAACTAGCTGTATCATTTGATGTCCAGTCTGTGTGATGGGAAAGTGCAGGGCCTATCTGAAGTCATGGCTGGAGCAGTGTGTGAGACTGGACCATCTTAGTTAGCAGCTTTGAAATTGTCCTTGGTGCCAATTCTGAGGAAATGTAATGGAGGCCTTCTGAGCGACTGAATCACCTGGGCTATATGTCTTCTCCAGTCTCAGAGCTGTACCCATGTTGATGTGGGAGTGTTCTCCTGTATTTTGTATTACTCTTATTGATTAAATAAAGAGCTGCCTGGCTTATAGACAGGTCAGCCCTTAGGTGGGCGGAGTAGACAGAACGGAAGTTCTGGGAGGAGAAGAAAGGAAGTGAGCCAGATGCCACGAGCCACCGTTGCAGATGGATGCAGGTTAGACCTTTCCGGTACGTCACCACGTGGTGACTTACAGACTTTTATAATGGGTTAGTTTATGAGGTGAGGGCTAGCCGGGAAAAGGCTAGTGATAATAAGCCAGGCAGAGTTTAAATGAATACCGTCTTCATGTGGTTATTTTGGGTGCAAGCAACCAGTAGCTGAGCGGGCCAGCGGCTGGGGGCTTGGGAGCCAGGCGACTGGGGAACATACAACACACGCACCTCTCCTCTCCTTTAATTACAACACCATGTAGAGGAATCAGCTGTCCTGTAGTTTTTCTCAGCTTCTTCCTTCATGTCTGCAGTCAAGATTTTCAGGTCTCTGCCAATCAAATCTGGTCTTTATTAATTTTGAAGGAATCCATAGCTTTTCGTTCCCTATGGAAACAAAGGCATAACCTCTCCCCAATGCAACATATTGCCTGACTTCTATTCTAAAGTCAAGACTTTCACAAAATATATAGGCTGGTTTAATTCGGCAGTTTTCCCACAGTCCAATGTCTCCCAGCAGCTGTTATGTTTTCTCACTAGCATTTAAAAATTTAAAGTTAATAACGCTCTATACAGGGCCAGAACACCCTGTATTTTGGTATTTCCCATCCCTACATGGCTTATTCTTTTATAACACTTTACTCTCTCCTTAAAGACTTTATTATTTTCAAACTATTTGTATACTATGACTGTCCAGACCCATTTTTCTTTTCTTTCTTCAGCACCTAAGCACATGTTCAAGCTTACTGTACCTGTCCAGAGCTTTTCTCAGTCTGTACCTGGTTTTTTTTCATGCCTGCAGCATGAGCCAATCCATGAAAGGCCAGGCCACCCATCGTGACCAACCGAACAGGAAGGGGAGGTTGCATGAACATTAACAAGCTTGCCAAAGAGACTGCAGCACACCGTGGCTCCTCTGGGAAAATGTTCTTGCATGTCTGCAGGCTCCTTCTGTGTTCTGGCACTGGTGGCTGGCTCCTCCCACAGGCTACAGGCTACGTCGGCATTGTAGCATGATACGGCAAACATGGGCTGTGAGAAAACACTAAGGTCATTCTCCTGGACTGCAGCAGCTGCTTGCCTTTCCATGAGAGCCTAGCCTCCCACCCCCAGGCACGTGCCTGCCTGAGAGACTGTGGTTGCTAGGGAGCTGCATCCAACTCAGTGTCCAGAACTTTTCTCAGCTTTCTCAGGCCCTATGTTTGGATATACACGCCACACGTTGGGCACCAATAATAGTTGGGTTTTCTTTAGATCTCTAGCTCTTAAATAATGACACAGACTTTTTATTAATTATGATGAAAGCTTAGCTTTGGCTTAGGCTTGTTCCCAACTAGCTCTTAAAACTTAATTAACCCTTCTATATTGATCTACGTTCTGCCATGTGACTCATTACCTCTCCTCAATTCTACCTCTATATCTGGCTGACGAATACCCCCACCTCAGATTCTTTCCCAGAGTTCCTATCTCTGCCTGGTTGTCCTGTCTATCCTCTCCCCCTAGTTATTGGCCAATCAGCTTTTTATTAAAGAAATCAGAAGGTTCCTTAAGGCAAGTGAGGTAAAACAGAGACACCTCTTCACACAGTTTACAAAAAGATTATCCCAGCACAGAAGTCCCTTCCACATCTTCCAGCAGCCTTGCTATATCTGTGATGGAGTTAACATTGCATTTGTAAGACCATGCCAGCTACGGCCCTCAGATATATTGTGTGCTTGCAATACTTTTGATAGTACCAATCAAATGGCAACACATTGTATCAACTCACAATAGTAATAGTGCAATAGTATCAGTAGTGATGATAATTGGCCTTACTTTTTTCTTTTTTTTTTATTTTGGTTTTTTCGAGACAGGGTTTCTCTGTGGCTTTGGAGCCTGAGCTGGAACTAGCTCTTGTAGGCCAGGCTGATCTCAAACTCACAGAGATCCGCCTGTCTCTGCCTCCCGAGTGCTGGGATTAAAGGCGTGTGCCACCACTGCCTGGCGACCTTACTTTTTTCTTAAGTAAAGAATAAAAGCTATCTGTTCTAGTTTATTTTCTGATGCTGTGGCTAACACTATGGTGAAAAGCAACTAGGAGCTGGATGGTTTTTATGTCAACTTGACACAAGCGGGAGTCATCTGAGAGAAAGGAAGCTCAATTGAGAAAATGCCTTCGTAAGATCAGGCTATAGGCATTTTGTTAATTAGTGATTGATGGAGGAACACCCAGCTCATTATGGGTGATGTCACCCTGGTCTTGGTTCTATAAGAAAGCAGACTGAGCAAGCCAGAAGGAATAGGTCGGTAAGCAGCACCCCTCCATGGCCTCTGTATCAGCTCCTGCCTCCAGCTTCCTGCCCTGTTTTAGTTTCTGCTCTGACTTCCCTCAGTGATGAACAGTGATAGAGAAATGTAAGCAAAATAAACCATCTCCTCCCCAGGTTGCCTTTGGCCCTGGTGTTTCATCGCAGCAATAGAAACCCTAGCTAAACTAGGAATAAAGGTTTTATTTCAGTATACATGTCCAGGTCATAGTCTGTCGCTGAGGGAAGTCAGGGCAGGTGCCATGTAAAAGCCATGTAGGAATGGCTCTTACTGGCTCTCCTCCAGGCTCGTGTTCAGGTGGATTTCTTGGAATGGCACCTCCCACATCAATCAACAGTCAAGACAATTCCTCATAGACATGGCCATAGGCCAGGCTGATCTGGGTCCTCTCCCCATTTAGACTCCTTCAGATAACTCTAGACTGTATTGAGTTGGCTGCTGAAGGCAACCAGGACACAGTCTGTTCTTTGAATTGTGTGGAGGCCAGTGTGAGTCTCTTGAGGGTCATAAGCCCCTCACGTTGGGCCATTGGCACAGCTTGAATCCCAAGACCTGTGATTGTGGGCACTGGACATTTGCTTGGCTGCACCACAGAAGCTAGGCTCTTCCATAACTTCTCTTTAATCCTGCCTCCCCACCCCAAGTTCTTGCTCAGTCTGTACAACGTATGACAAATCTACATGGTACAATGCAATAGGCTTGTCTAGACTCACTGAGACTGGCACACACAGCAACCTGTAAATTCTTGGCCCAGCATGACATGGTTTGTCCTTCTCCACACATTTGAAGATACTCTCCAAAACAGCATAAGAGCTCAGCTGGGTTCCTGGTGCCTTGGATCCCTCCTTTGACCTCTGCAACCAAGGGAGAAAGAGTGTGTGTGTCGGGGCAGGGGACAACTAGAGCATATATCCTGCTTTTTGCACACGTGCGTAACTGATGGAGTTTGGATATATGCAGGGTCCATCCTGTACTTCCAGGAGAAACTGCTTCCAAAGGAGTGAAGTGGAGGAAGACGGAATGGGCTGGAGAAGGCAGCCGGGGCAGGGAGAGCTCCAGGCTGGGGAGAAGTTATGGCAAGAATGATCTAGACTGAAGAAAGTTTAGAAGAACATGAGGCCAGGTGGAGTCCATCACAGCTGAAGGCTCCCTGGGGGCCCTGCCACTCAGTCATTGATGACAGCCCTCTCTGGTTTGGGTGTGGAATGATATGGATATGAATAATTTGCATTGATATGGATTTTGCTTTGTTGACGTAAGTTTAAGGTTAATTTTGCTGTATATGTATATATGTTTCTGATCTTGATTAAGGTATTATGATTGTTTAGTTCATTTAAAAATGTAATGTATAATTAGGAAATATAGATTGTTAATAGATAGTCATCTATAATAGTTTAGTTTGTAGTCATATTAGATTT
>JAQHUG010000004.1:9693353-9730349 GCA_028555095.1 Dicrostonyx torquatus
GGTGCAGCCAGCCGCTGAGCCGGCCAGTGGCTGGGGGTTTGGAAGCTGGGTGCGGGGAACAAACAACACGCACCCCTCTCCCCCCTATTTACAACAGTGGAATGTACAGAGAGCAAACGGTAGATATACCAGTGGGGGAGATGCGGGGTGGGGCACGGCATCCCAGTGGTCAACCCTGGGTGGTGCTCCTTAGAAACCATCCACCTTGATATTTGATAACAGGACTTTCACTGGTCCAAGGCTCACAAATCAAGCCAGTTTGGATGGACAAGAAGCCCACAGATCTGCCTATCTTTGCCTTTCCAGGGCTGGATTTATGTGGGCCACCATGTTTGGGCTTTCTACATGGGCTCTATAGAGTGAACTCAGGTCCCCATGCTTGCGAGGCAAGTACTCTGTCAGCTGAGAAATCTTCCTAGCTCATTAAACTCGTTTTAAGTCTCTTTTACCCTAGGACATGGATGAAGGCTAAGAACTGTGACTCTCCATCTTAGGATCCCCTGAGCAATTGGGCAAGCCCCAGGATGACCAGGACTTGCACCACTTACTGGGATGTGTTTCCAGGACACCTGGGCAGCTCTTGGCTGAGGGCAGACTGGAAGGGCAAGAGAATTGCTTCTTAGTAAAAAAAAAAAAAAAAAAAAAAAAAAAAAACCACAAAAATACCCAATGGAGAAGAGTACATGGGTATTCACACACAGCCCTCTGAGGAGCGTCAGGCTATGGTAAGAATAGCTTATGGAACTGGTCTATATCTCAGAGTACCAAATGAGGTCTCCAGTGTGGTGGGTGGAGCCAGGGCATGGGGGCGGGGGAGGAAGAGATCCAGGCAAGACTAGGGAGGCAGGTCAGACGCTCTATCGGATGGAGATGAATAGGTCTGGACATGTTCCTTCTCCCTGCATTTCTGAGATGAAGCCAAAAATGGACAGCCATGGCGATTTTAGGTAGTGATTTACATAGGTGCTCGAGGGCCCCGCCCCCCACCAGGCCAGCCACATTGAGAATAGGTGGCCGAGGAGGGTAGAAGTGGCCCAGGATGGGGTCCCATCACGAAAGGCAGACAGTCCACGGGAAGGCCTCCATGGAGATGGAGCCAAGACAGTTCCCACAGAGTCGCAGGACATTAGCTCTCAGAAGAAGCAAGAAGGTCCTGTAAATTCCACCAGGTGAAGTGTGTGAGGGACTCAACTTTCTGAATCAGTGCTGGTTGACGGGAACTGGCCTGCACGCCTGGAATGTTTAGGCTTGCCTGTTTTGGGTGTGTAGGGTTGGAGATTCTCAGCATTAAGGTGGAAAGTGGAGTGGGAAAAGCTCGCTCCAAAAGACCTGTTGTCCCCTCATTCCTGTCCCCCACCCCCGCTCCAGGCCCCTCCCACTTCTCATCCCTACACCCTTTGCGCACCACCAGCCTCCGGGATTTAGAGCTAGCCTCCTTAGGGCTTCTTTCTTCATTATTGCAGCGACCCCCTGACGAGTCCTTACACTGCGGACGGACCTGCCTGGGGTGTTGAGGGACTGAAGACAGACAGACGAAAAGAAAAATTGGGATCACATGACCAGGGCTCCCTGATGGAGAAGCGACAGGACCCAGAAGCTTAGCGTGGTTATTATATACAGTTGAGCAGAGACGGCGTTACTGCTCACAGCTGAACGAGGAAGCTGGTTATTACAGATAAACAAGGAGGCGAGGCTTATGGTACGCAGCTGGATCAAGGAGACAAGTTTAGCTCATCTGAACAGGAGCCGTCTCTGCAGGGGAGCAGTCTTCAGGCAGCAAACGCGGACGCGGACGGGCAAGCTCTAATGACATTTTCTGCACAAACTATCAGCATCCCCACACGGATCAGGTGAAAGTTCGTCAACCCTCTGAGTCTCGGTCTCTGGGAAGACTGCCATTTGCCCATGGGTCTGGGGGTGATAGGATCCTTGACGTGGCCGGGCCATGTTGACAGTATTCATCCAATCAGGACTTCACTCACGAGGGCCCTAAACCCTGCTGGGAGGGCTTGGTGCTGTACGGTGATCTCTGCTCCTGTGATTTTGTGTAATGAAGCGACTAGGGGTTCTGAGCAGCTCAGAGGATCAACCGAGGGCAGACCGATGCAATTGCGCTCTGAGTTTCTAGGGTCGCATTGCTGAGATTTGTCGCTACCGTTGAGTATGGAGCCTCACGTGACTGCTACCTGCCATTCATGAAGTTTACCGCTGGTTTGAGTTTCTCACCACCTTCCAGCAGCCATCACCCAGCAATTGGTGGCCCAGGGGCTTCTCTATCCTGCCTGGAACGGTGGCCCTTGGTCTTTTTGAAAACACCCCGCAGGGAAAGGTTTCTGCCGAAGGCTGTACCCTCTATTTGCCATAGACAGAGGAGGTGCCCACTCCAGGGACCACAGAGGCTGACGGTTGGGAAAAGCCAGAAGCTGAAGCTCCACCAGGACTGAGATGCTCGGGAGCTGGGAGAACCAATAAGGACGTATAGCAGCAACAGGAACAACAGCGTTCGCCAGTGAAAACATTCAATATTTGCAGCATGTTTAGGAAACTGAATGTGAAAAATAACATCCACTGTATACAATATAAATCATACATGTATATTTAGCTGTGTTTTTCCACTTCAGCAGCAGAGAAAGATACAAATACAAAATCCACGTGCATGTGAACTTGGTTTTTGCTTGCATTCATCCCATTTTAAGTACAGATAAACACTTGGAGGAAAGCATCCCCTGGGTCTGGACATGCTCGGCGTCGATATGATCCATCACTTTGCCCACATTGATTCGTCATCTCCCCAGCGTTGAAGTAGAATACAATGGCTCTCCTGCATCCCGCTGGCTGTAAGGCCTTTGGCTGCAGGCGGTGGGAACAGTGTAGGACTCCATGCCCAGCTCTAAAGGACAAGCCGTGGAGGGCTGGGAGATTACACACAAACCATTAAGTAGCACAGCACATTTGGTCTCATGACCTCCTTCCCTCTGTGACCCATTTCTGAAGTATCCCAGTTCACGGGGCTCGGATGGTGAATAGATAAAGCCTGGGGTGCAGACAGTCATGGCCACCACACCGGACTACAAGTCCTAGAATCCCCCACTGTGGATCGCAAGCCTGAGTCTCATCACCTGCAGCTGACTTGCAGGCTCTCCTTACAGGAAGTGGCGTCCATGCAACGCCAAGCAGCATGGATTGGCCCTGAGTCACACGGCTTCTACAGGAGGCCAGTGCTGAGAGCAGGAGCCAAGTGGCCCCTCTGGAGAGGGTTTCCCCTCTGTTCCACTGGGGACAGCCCACAGTGGTGATGAGTCATAGCCGAGGCCTGAGGTTTGAAACTAAATACAACCAGGAAACCACTGGCTTATTGAGGTGGCTTGACTGCAAAGCCCTCTTACCGTCTATGACCGCCACAGGGAGAAGTGTGTGCCATCATGGAGTTCCATACGCTCACAAGATGTCTGTTGGATAATGGCATTTATCAGGCACTGTGCTAGGGGCCACAGAAGCAAGCTAGAGTGGAGAGCTGGGACAAAGGGAATTCTTTGACTATAGTGTCCAATGCTAACTGCACAAGTGTGCTCTGGTGCTCACCTTCAGAGGAAGGACGTCAGTCAAATGCTGAATCCAGATACAACTATAGTTAGTTGAAGCCAAGAGAGGCTCTTATTTTGTGACAAGGATGGAAATGACAGAAATGGAAAGGCCGCCGGGCGGTGGTGGCGCATGCCTTTAATCCCAGCACTCGGGAGGCAGAGGCAAGCGGATCTCTGTGAGTTCAAGACTAGCCTGGTCCACAAGAGCTAGTTCCAGGACAGGTTCCAAAGCCACAGAGAAACCCTGTCTCGAAAAAACCAAAAGAGAGAGAGAGAGAGAGAGAGAGAGAGAGAGAGAGAGAGAAAAGAAAAGAAAAGAAAAGAAAGAAAGAGAGAAATGGAAAGGCTGAGGTAAGGATCAGGATGGCTGTACCCAGCTCAAGCAGGCCCGCTGCCACTGTCAACTTTGCCTCTCTGCACCTCCCCACTTCTTCCAGGGTACAACAGGGTAGAGCCAAGCTCCCAAGCCATAGCCCTCTGACTGGAGATGCCAGTTTACTTCCTCAGCAATGGTGTGGAAGCCTGCTATCTGATCTTTCACCTTACGCCCAAGCACCCATGAAAGAGTCTCTGCCAGTGTAAATATTTGGTTGAGAGAGAAGAGAATCCCTGGGTGGTGCAGCTGCTACAACATAGGGGTGACGGGGTCAGAAAAACAGTTTCTCTGCCCCACCACTCTGCGCAAGCAAATCTTGGAAGTCAGAGGGAGGAAATCCTGAGTTGAGTCTTTGCTAAAGAAAGGGAGTCCACTTTGGGACACATAGAGCCAGTGATCCCATAGGATTGCCAGTCAAGCGCCCACCCACTGCAGTACATTGGGATTTCAGCCCAACCACAGTGACATTCAGGAGAGTGGAGAGTAGCCCAAGGAATGAGCCTGCGCAGTGCTGTTGCACGGTGTTGCATGCACCAGCTCCCGTGTGATGCTCAGCACCCCAGGGGCACGGTGTTGCATGCACCAGCTCCTGTCTTATGCTCAACACCCCAGGGGCCGGTGGAAGCCCTTCTGCTGGTCCCATCTTCTGGGTCTGGCTAGGGCTCCACCACTTTCGTGTTAGATCCTGCTGACCCTGACCTGCTGGCAGTCCCAGTTTGTGCTGGGTCCGTGGCTTCATGCATTGCACACTTCATACACCCTAAGTTCCTATATGTGGTATACGTCAGACTATATGCAGGTTTCTGGCATTTAAAAAAGGCCGCTGTCTTATTCCTCAACATGTCTGATCCCGGTTTAGTTGGTGCTGGCTGTGTAGTTGACCCTAGGCACACAGCAGAAGAAGGAAGACCCGACCTTTTGGTCATTCCACCGGGAGATGCAGATGGCTCCCATGCCATCTGATTCAGTCTCAGGCTACGTGTTTTGTGGTGGCACAGCTTCATCATCCCTGCCTTCTGCCAATCAACTCTGACCAATATCCTGTACAAAGCAAGGAAGATCCTCCAGTTTCTGGCGGAAGCTGTGGTCCTCACTCTTCCTGGGCACACCGAGAGCTGCTGGGTTCCGGGCTGTGTCCTTCTAAGGAGTTTCAGCTGCCAGTGCAGCCAGATCACTCTAGGCACAGAACTTAGGACATGATTTCCAGCAACCCAGGGATGGGCCATGCTGGGACCGGCGTTAACAGTGCTGTATCAAAAGGTACGATGGGGCAAGTTGCACTCGACACTGAGGGACACAGGACAATACCTAATTAGCCCTCGGAGGATGCCTTACAACACAGCCTGTGGAGTTAGGAAAAGGATGAGTGAACAGGCTCTTCCATCAGCAGGTACAAAGGAGGAGCCCATGAGCCTGCTTCTCTGCTTCAGAGGCACTCACTCCCCTGTGTGAGAAGCACCACTCTCCTTTGTGAGCAGCACCTGCCCTGTCCCCATGAATCCAAGTGGCCCATTGTGACCTGTGCCATTGGCAGGGCCAGTCTTCTGTTCTAGACATGGGGAGTTATCTGACATGATCCATGAAAGGTGGGAGCGTGACATTAGTATTCACCCATGGAGGTCAGAATATGTAACGCTGATATTAGAGGTGGAGACGTGACTGTAGATATTGTAAGGTCATATGTCTGGTGTCACCTTAGCTAGAGAGCTCAGGCCTTACTGCTGATCTGTCCCTGGGACCTCCGAATTGCTCTACTGTAGTCCTTCACACAATTCCCCAAGTACTCACGACCCTGTCAAGTATTTTCAGAATGTTCTGGGTTGTGTAATGTGCCTGGGCCATGCTGGGGGACTTCAGAAGGTTTATCTAGAAGCGTGTCCCATGGACCTTGAGAGTACACTGGCTGCCTGGTCATTGCTGTAGATGTGTATGATCTAAACACAAGATTCATTCATTACATGATGCTGGGCAGTGCCTCTCTTGCCTGTTGGTCCCTGTGGATCGTGCAGCTAACCTCACACCGCATAGCTTTCAAGCCTGGCGTGGCTGTTCACTGAAAGAAAGTTCAGAGAAGTAATTAGGAATTGATGAGCTCTGTTCTCAATATATTTAATTCGAAGCTTATGAACGCTCATTTTTAATAATAGCTGCTATCTGACTGGCAAAGCTTCCAAGCCCCTGACAACTCCCAGCTGTGTCTGCCCTACCAGCTTGCGCCTCTCTTTGAGCTAGCGTTCAGTAGCAACAGCCCTCCACCCCACTGACCTGGGCCATTCTGTGAAGCCTTGCCAAGGTCCCTTTACGCCCTTTTAAGAGCCTGCCCCTTCCTCTCTGAAAAATAAAATGAGCCTGCAGTCTGATGAGCCCCAAAGGATCCCTTGCTCAAGCGCCTTACACCTTAATTACAGGGGATCACCTGGAGATCCAGCTCTGTGGGTGGTGGGCTGAGACTCAGCCTGTGTTCCTGGCTGCCCATAGGAGCAGGCAGACCACAATTCAGGTAGCAAAATCAGCTGACCGCCCGCAACTGAGGAGAAAGAATCTGAGTCACAGGAAGATTTCCTACTTCCCCAAACCTCCGTAGCTCATAGGCAGTGGTGGCTTGTGGTGACTTGTCCCTCACCGAGGAGTCTTGTCTTCCTGTGTCCATCTGCCTTACAGTTCGCTTCCTATCGAATGTGACGAACATTCTCAGGCATTTCCCTGACACACACAAGCAAACATACATGTTAATCAAACCATGAAGAATCACATTTGGGTAATTACATGATGGTAAATACGTAAAGCCAGTTAGAGAGGGAGATCCTCCGCGCCACGCATTCCGTAGGCACGGCTTCTCCAGATCTCTGTGCATAGCGAGACTCCGCCAGCACTTGTAAATCAAGCTTGTCCCATGTTGGAGGACACCTCTGAGAGAGCTGTCATCAATCCCAAGGCTCATGACCCTCTGGTACTCATTGTTTGGCCACACTGTCACCTTAGGTCAGTAAGTTGGCAAGGACAGCATCCTACAGGAATGACTGCCCCCAAAATATTGCAAGGGTAAGTGAAGCCGCGTCTGTGCCACCATATCCCAAGACGCGACTCATTCCCTTTCTCTGAAGTTCCTGGATGAATTGACGTCCGAGGTAGCCAGACCTTGCCTTTGACTCCTCTTTCCATCCAGAGACAACCCCTCCTCCACTGTGCTGTTTCGTGGCTGTGCGTTTGGAGAGCAGGCAGCAGCAATGAGAGCCAGAACAATGATGGCGGAGCTCCAGAGCTGAGAAGAAGCCAAGCCTGTACTCCAGGCTCGCTCCTCCACCTGCCTGGAGCCTTGTCTTCTGCTGGGGTGCAGGAGGTACAAGAGTGTCTCAGCTGGGGAGAAGCTCCTATCTTGGAGGAAACTAGAGGCCTCTGGGAGCATCAACAGCTACTCTGGGCCAATCTGTCTCTGACTGCAGAGGTAGGGCTTCTGGGCACATCTTCCATTGAGATGCCTCTAGCCAGTGTTTCAAGGCTGTGCACTGTGTATCTGGAAAGATGTCGGGGTGCCAGCTCTGACAAGGGGCTTCTCTCACCGTTGACATCCACCCCGTCCCTTCGGCAAGACCTGCTGCGACTCTTGCGCCCATGGGCTGTCGAGTTTCCTTTTGCAATCCAAATTTGCACATTTATAACTTGGCCAGAGTCCAATTTGACAACAACATGTTAAAGGCAGCAGCATTTGATACTTTTTTCCTCTCCCGAGCAAATGCTTCTCTAATTGCTCCGCCTTCTCGGAGTTCCTGCCAGGCACACTGGGGGAGTCTCGGGGGAGCCTTCAATCAAGGTTGTACCTGTTTGGAAAACTGTGGGGCGTCTTTTTATTTTTGGTCCTAGTAATCTGTAGCTCGTAGGTGTTGGGGGATAAGGAATTTTCCAGTCACGCCACTGCAAATACAGGACAATTAAGCAGGGCCACAGTCCACACTCAAGCTCTAGCCTCCTGCCATGGGGCTTTTCCTCCCATGGAAATCTGCCTCGCTAGCCTCACAACTGCTCTTGAGTAAACACTGTCAAAATCACACATACTGACCTATTGTTAGCCATGCCCATAAGGTCCTATAGCCTGCCTTTTGGTGGCCAAATCGGTCACAGCAGGTGACCCAGGGGCTGGCATGGTGAGGGGGTGTGATTACTGTTTGCTGGAGGAGTAAATGAGAGATGTGAAAGGCAGATGAAGGGTCCTTGGCCAATTTGAACAAATGCTTTTCTAGTGTGGGCGGGGGCTGGAGTCTCCAGCGTGTAGTTGCTCCTCCTGACCCAGTGGGCAGCTCTTTGGGTTCTCCAGACTTCAGCCACTCAGCTGCAGGAACCAGATTCATACCCAAGGGGTCACTGTGGGAACAGTCTCCCCTTCAAGGTACTGAAGCTGCTCAGGAGGCAATTGTCACTGCTGTCGCTAATTCTTCAAATGGCATCGCAGTAACTGGCAACACCTGGCTTGTCCAGGGCCTGGAGTCACAGGCTGCCTGGAGGTTTGATGACCCCAGTCAGCAGGATCCACGGACCATACGGTTTACACTAATCAGGGACCCTGCTCCCTACCCGGTAAAAGCGTTCCCCTCCGTTCTTCCCTCTAGAAAGCCTCTTCAGAGCAATTATCATAGCTCAGCCGTTAATCCGACAGTGTGTGCTCTCAAGGCTGAGTCTATGGACCACCAGGACAGCATTCATCGCAACACCTATAGGAGATGCCACTTCCTTACAGAGCCAAAGAGCTCCTGCCTTGGGTTTCAGGGAAACGACGCCAATTCTCTTCAGCACAGTGGTCTTCTTAAAGGGCGACTTACTGCTTGCTCTGGTTGGGCTTTCCTTGCTAAGATCAAAACACTCTAACCAAAAGCAACCTGGGGGAGGAAAGGGCTTATTTCAGCTAACAGGGCACATTTTATCAGCAATGCCACGGCGGGCGCTCATTGCAGAAACCGTGGAAGAAAGTTGCTTACTGGCCTGCTCCCACTGGCTCCCACACAATGAGCTTTCTGATGCAGCCCAGGGCCACCTGCCCAGGAGTGGCACTATCCGCACTGGCTTGGGCCTTACTGCAGCAATCAAGAAAATGCCTCAGTGGGGCTGGAGAGATGATTCAGGGGTTAAGAGCACTTGATGCTCTTGGCAAAGAACCCAGGCTCAGTTCTCAGTGTCCACGTGGAAGCTCACAGACATCTGTAATTCCCGTTCCAGGGGATCTGACTCCTTCTTTTAGACTGTTCAACTGCGTGTGACGCACTTGCACACATGCAGGCAAATGCTCACACATATAAAACAGAATGAATAGATATTTGAAAAGAAAATGTCCCACAGAGGACACCCCGTCTCTAAGTAAATAAATAAATAAAAAGGATATTTCTAAAGTCTCTGCATGGTGACCATGCAGAGTTTTACTAAGTGAGGGGAGGCACAGGGTTAAGGGTATGGACAGATCCTGTAGTCACCTCCAAGGACAGTCTGAACCACACAGAAATGACTGCCTATCCATGATGTTCCAGGAGTCACGTCATACTGGATGATGTCACACAAAACAGCGCCACACAGGATGCTTCAGGTAAGTAACATCATAAGAGATGACGTCACAACTGATGGCATTGCACAGGATGTTGCCATGGAGATGATAGCAAATGGTATAGCACCACCCACAGTGACATCCTGGGAGGTAGCATCCCACGAGATGACGTCACAACTGATGGCATCACACAAGATGTTGTCATGGAGATGATAGCAAATGGTACAGCACCACCCACAGTGACATCCTGGGAGGTAGCATCCCACGAGATGACGTCACAACTGATGGCATCACATGGGATGACATAGTGTAGGTGATGGCACACCAACATTCATTGTCTAGTGCTTCCATTGCAATCTCTCAGATAGTGACAAGAACAGAATGACCTCCTCAGCTGAGAGGGTCCAGAGCACTCTCAGAAGCCCACCTCCCACTTCTCTGTCCTGGCTTCCCAGCTCTGGACACAATGTTTCTGGTGCTCTGGAGAATGTGAGATCTGTTCCTGGTGCTCTGGAGAATGTGAGATCTGCCCATGACTCTGACAGGACCATTGTCACTGTCTGCCTAAGCCCAGAGCTAATGCCTATGCTTGCTCTCGGATGTCCTGACAGGAAGGGTCAGGATGAGGGAAGTGTTAGGGATACCAGGCAACAGAGGAGCTGGACAGAGGCCTTTCTGTCTCTTCCTTCACAGCCACTATACCCTCTGCACCCTCTTTGTACTGGGTCAAGGCTTGTGTATAGAGAGTACACCGTCTCATGAATGGTGATCATGCTTAGTGTGGCACACAGCCTCCTGCTGCCTGCAGATCAAGATGCAGAACTCTCAGCTCCTTCTCCAGCATCATGTCTGCCTGCATGCTGCCATGCTTCCCGTCATGACGATAATGGTCTAAACCTCTGAAACTGTAAGTCAGCCCCAATTAAATGTTCTCCTTTTTAAGAGCTGCCGTGGCCGTGGCGTCTCTTCACAGCAATAGAAATCCTAGCTAAGACTTGGAGAAATATAGAGAAAACATTCTGGTCAGACCAATAAATATGGTAAGAGAACAGAGAAGGTAGATACATGGGGATCACCACAGAGCAAAAGAAACTGTTCTGCTGTGCATTCTACTCCCAGCAAGCCTCGGGCCCCTGTGTGGTGGATTGAAGACAGTGTTCTTGGCACCTCTTTATAGTCAGCACGCCTGGCCAAATTTCCTGTTTTAGGGGGTAGGGGTCATAGACGGTGATATGGAACTTGAAAGGTCTAATATAGTACGTGTGTTTCCATATACCTGTAAGCATGGAGGACAGACCTCAAGATCATGCAAGAGGTATGCTGTGGGATGTCTTTCTGTACGCTGTGAATATGTGTTGCTCTCATTGGTTTGATAAATAAAGCTGTTTTGGCCATAGCCAGGCTGAATAAGGTTAGGCAGTACATTCAAAATAAAGATGGAGAAGAAGAGGGGGAAGCTGAGGCAGACTTCAGCCAGCTGCCGAGGAAGCAAGATGTGTAGAAAATGAGGTAAGAAGCCACGAGCCGTGTGGTTAAACATAGATAAGAATTATGGGTTAATTTACATGTAAGAGCTAGCTAGTAATAAGCCTGAGCCATTTGCCAAATATTTAAAAGTAATATTAAGCCTCCAAGTCAGTTATTTGGGAAGCAGCTGCCAGCTTTTTGAGACCAGGCAGGCAGGAGAGAAATATCCAACTAAAGAGCTGTTTGTTTAACCAGCATCCCAATACCACTCCAGTCCAGGCTCCCAAGACCACCCTTAGAGGGGGAATTCACCAGAGTGAGGTGGAGCTCACAGACCATCTTGCATGCATATTAGAAGAGACTTAGACAAAGCACAGACAATGCCAGGCCAGTGGGGACCACAAGAGGTGCCATTTCTGTCCTGATCAATGGTAACAATATGGCGGGCTTTCCTCAGGGTGTCCGCCTGGGCCAGGGCCCCAGATTTATGTGAGGTTTCACCGCAGGACTGCAGGACCTCCTCAGACCACTCTGTGGTACTTTCTAAGTGGCTGTAAGTCCCAAGCTGATGGCAGTGGGAGGTGACGCTTCTGCAGGTGAAGTTGGCTGCAGGGCTCAGGCTAAGGCAGAACCGCTATGGTACCACACTGAGAGTCCTGCAGGTGAACTCTGCAGAGGGGCACCGCACATGGGAGGTGTTAAAGGGACTTGTCTGTGGTCACACACGGATGTGGCAAAGCTTTAACCGCATCCAAGCACCGTCTAACCCGGGGAGGTGGTAGTTTGGATGTAATCAGTCCCGGTAAGCTCATGGGGACCGGTACTATGAGACGGTGCAGGCTTGTTGAAGCAGCTGTGGCCTTGTCGGAGGAAGTGTCTCCCTATGGAAGACACTTCATGGGTGGGCTTTGAGGTCTCTTTTGCTCCCGAGTTGCTTAGTGTGACCGTTAGTTGACTTCCTATTGCCTATAAGACATAGCACTCTCAGCTTCACATCTGCCTGCATGCTGCCGTGCTCCCCATCATGGCCGTAATGGACTGAACCTCTGAAACTGTCAGCCAGCCCCTACTGAATATTTCCTTCATTAGAGCTGCTTTGGCCGTGGTGTCTCTTCGCATAGATACCCTGACAAGACAGGAAATATCCCTTCTGCCCTTTGAGCGACCAGAACAGTCTGTCCCACTAGGGCCTAGTCAGCCTGGATTGCATCAGTAGGTAGAGAGGTTCCAGGCTTCCTTTCCAAGGATAGCATGCTCAAAAAACAGTAGCTAGTTACTAACTTGGATATTTTCCCCCCAAAATATGAGTCAGTCATAATATAGACGGCTTTCAGACCACAATCTATATACATATACGCACGCACACACTTGTGGGCTGAGATGTACCTTCCTTTTGCTTCTGAGAGACGTAACTAACGAGAAGGATCTACAGGCTTCAGAAGGAGCTCAAATTGGCTGTGTGGGTTGGTAGGAGGTGGGGGAAGGACAACACCAGAGATATATTTTAAAAACACAACGCTATTTAAGCACTTCCTTATGGTAATAGCTGACTGCTATGTGAGGGACAGGTTTTATGCCACACACTTAAGTTCCATCTGAACTCCCATAAGCCAGAGAAGCTGAGGGCTGCGATGAGTGCTGAAGTCAGCGACATTTATTTATGAAGCAGCTGGGTCACAGAGGCCTCAAACCTTAATACCTTCCCTGTCGGTTTAGCGCTTCTTCAAGGCTTCAGAATGGATGTGTCCGAAAGCCAGATGACCCAGCTCTGAGCTGGGCCAGAAAGCAGCCCAGGCCAGTCCTGAGCAGGGACAGAAATGGTCCTCAATTGGCCCCCTGCTGACAGGAAGGGAGTTTGGAGAAAGACACTTCCAAACTCAGATTTGGCTCTTTCAATGAGTTGTCACTCTGCAAACTGGGGCAAGGCACGGAGAAGCTGTCATTAAGCGTGACATTACTCAGCACTTTCTAGATAGGAAGTTAAGTGGTAGCCGGGGAAATTTCTAGAAAGACACAGATTGATGGGTAAGGATTACTGAAAACGCAGGCCAGTGCCTCTGCAAACGGGGCAGGAAAGCCAGCAGGCAGAAGCCTCTAGGGCCTCTGAAATATTAAGGGCTGCAGCAATGGAGAGAGATAACTGGGGGAGGGGTGGCATGTTCCTGAGCGGAGCAGAAGACCAACATCTGTGTGTCTAAGAATTTGCCTCCGGACCCCCGCTTTACATCACTCAAAGAGTGAAGACACCCAAGGGACACCTCACTGCTGGTTCCCTCCTTCAGACCACCTGGGCACCCAGGCAGCCCAGCCTACAGGAGAGGGACAAAGACCAAACCCAGGGCATAAGAAAAGGGGAACCATCCTGATGGAGGGGTCTTCAGTCTCACCTGCCTCTTGTCTGGGTATCTTTCTTGCCTCCAGCATCATCAGCCCTCAAAGACAGAAACCCCTGATAAAGCCCAGAATGCTGTGTGAAGTTAAGGGAAGGTTTTTTTTTTTCTTTTGGTTTTTTGAGACAGGGTTTCTCTGTACAGCCCTGGCTGTCCTGGAACTCACTCTGTAGACCAGGCTGGCCTCAAACTCAGAGATCCTCCTGCCTCTGCCTCCCAGGTGTGCGCCACCACCGCCCAGCCGTTCAGGGGAGTTCTTGAGCAAGTACAGTTATTTTCCAATAAGGGAACTCTACTTGCCAGTATCCATGTCTGTCATAACAGCAGGTGTTCCTACCGCGATGTTGACACATCAGTCAGACTCACAAAATACAGGAGGTAAATTTGGGGCTGATACCCTGAGTCACAGCAATTAAGCTGCTGTAAACCGTCTATACACCCTCATGCCATGCCCCAGTTCATGCCTGCTTGAAGGGAAGATTTTCTCTGAGACATGTTGGTCGAAACTCTACTGCAGTGCAGACAGACAAACCTACATGAAGATACACACATCCTCCTTACTATCCAGCCTTGATGCTGACAGGCCCAGAGCTGGGTTGCACTCTGGACCCATAATGCAAGAGAGAGGGGGAGTCTTGGGGTGGGTAATCCCCAGCCACACAGGCAATTGTGCTGCTGGCTGATACATCCTAAGACATCCTAAGAAAAAATGCTAACAGAATTGGAACTCTTTAGCTCGGAGCAGGGGGAAGGCGGGCTGCAGTCATTACCCCGCTGCACTTCACGGCTCTATTTTTGGCTCCTGCAATCCCTGTATTGCAGGTTGGGGAATTTGAGGACTATTAAGGCAGTCACTGGTTAGCACTGCTGCGGCCAGTCCTCAGGCCTGGGAGAGGGACCTCACGCCTTTGCCTGGCCCCTGTCCCTTCCTAGCCCATTGTCTCCTGTGTACACCATCAGAGGCATGTTTCCCTTCATTGCGATGAATTGTCAGCCTGCAACTGACACAATCAAGAGCTTTGTCTTTTTCTTCCTCTAAATTGTATTTGAGATGTTTCACCGGTGAGGTGAGAGCAGGGCAGAGCCACTGCTAACATTAAGTTGCAGTGACATCAAATCTCAGCCCGCTCTGGGATGCAGTGTTTTTCTTTTGACTCTAACAGAGAATTCAGGGAAGGGGCATTGCACAGGGTAGAGTTCCCTCAGAGGACATCAGGGCTGCTGCTCAACACCCAGAATTCCAGAACATATCCGTGACCATGGCCACGCCCACAAGCTCCTGCCAATGGCAGCTGAGAGACTGGTGTAGTCAGCAACACTATGCTGGCCTGGACCACACTCACTGGTCCCACGACCACCTCAGTCCCCATCAGATCCTACTTCCTCCGAGACCTACAATGCATCCCTTTACTGAGCTAATCCCTGCTTCCCCACCGTCTCAGAATCCTCCATGCTTCTGGACATGGCACTTTTGTCCCAGTCACGGCCTCCTTAAGAGTTCTGCCAGACTCTTTATTTGGTAGAATTATTCCAACAAAACCTGGAGTCATTGAGGGCTCACCTCTACATGGGAGCATTTGAGAACAGAGCTGAAAGCCACCTCAGCATGCTGGCAATGGAGGTTAGGTCTCTGCACACGTCACACGAATTTGGAAGTGGTTGTCAGTGTCAACCAACAGTCCCAGCTGCACTCGCCTCTAATAAACGCTGTTAGTGAAAGGCAAGATGCTCCAATAAACGTGAAACCACAGTTAAAACCTCAAGGGGAAGAGGAGACGGTGTTCAGAAAGCCTGGCATTAGTTTAATGTGGCTCAAGCTATTTGCAGACTTCCCCTTCCTTTTCCTTTTTTTTTTTTTTTTTTTTAACTAGGGTGAGGAAATCTAATAAATTAGGAGGTTTTATTTGTCTGTTTTTCATTTGGTTCTTTTATAGTCACTCAATTGCTCCATGGTTAAGAAGAGTACTTTAAATTCTTCGTATTTTACACAATAAGATAATCTATTAGTAAAATATCACTGAGACCTCTATGCCTTGGGGTCTACTCAACCTCTCAGAAGATCAAACCACAAACGGCAGCTCTGGGGGATGGACTCAGCACGGGCCACAGAAATGGGCTGAGCAGAGAATGGTGAGATCCTTTTGCTGCTGCAACTCCTCATTTTGTGTGGCTACAGAAGTTACAAAATTCTTTGTAGAAGATGTGGAAAGCATAGAAAAATCAAAAAGGAACAGAATCATTCAAACCCATTATCCCAGAGGTTCCACCATTTCCCTGATCCCTATCTCATGTTCTTATTCTCACAGAACGGCTCACTGCATCCCTGCCCCGTGTTCTTATTCTCATAGGGAGGCTCACTGCATCCCTGCCCCGTCTGTGTTGTTATCCACACAGGGTGGCTCACTGCATCCCTGTTCTGTGTTCTTATCTTCATAGGGTGACTCACTGCATCCCTGTCCCGTGTTCTTATTCTCATAGGGCAGCTCACTGCATCCCTGCCCCATCCGTGTTGTTATCCACACAGGGAGGCTGACTGCATCCCTGCCCCATGTTCTTTTCACATACCTGTCCCGTGCTCTCATCCACATAGGGTGGCCCTCGGCAGGCCAGGTGCTTCTGAGTGCTTATAGCGTCCCTTGGGTGCACAGCGTCCACACTGGAGTAGCACTAAGCTCGGAGTTCAGACCAGGAGTGTGAAGGTTCCACAGAGTCCAGACATTCCCAGAGGTGGTGAAGTAAGCAAGCACATGAGGTATTCCATCAGCCTGCTGATTACTGTGCCTGTCCCACCACAACTTGGGGTCTACTCCAACGCGCAATGACATCAGGCCATACACAGCTCTACATATGCCTTGTCATATATGTCTACATATATGTCTACATATGCCTTTTGTCAGAGTGTCACAAATTATGGCAGTTTTGGTTGAATGCCCAGCTGACATGGAGCAATCTGGTTTTCAGAGCTGTAGGGACGGTTGTCTTCTGGAAAAGTCACTGTCGTATCTGTAGAAACCTTGTGAAGCCATGATTCTTCCCTTCGAAATGGGATTCATTCCCAAACACCTCAGTAGTATGACTTCTGCACAGGCAACAGAATGACCTTGCTCCATTCCCCCATGCCGTGGGGCCTTAGAGTGACAGCATTCACTCTTTCTTCTAACAGTCAAATTTACAGAGAGTCAGTCTCACAAAAATTACCTGCTAACAGACCACCTAGGAATTTCTATAGAAGACAGGCACTGAGCAGGAAGGCAGCATGCCCCACCTTTGCTAACAAACAAATCTGGGCGTCCCCAAAGCTGGTTATTACAAGAGAGATTAGATGAGGAGAATGGGGGAATCCAGGACTCAGGGGTGTTTAGTAACTTTATCTAATGTTTGGAATGTCAGGTACTTCCCCTTGAATGCTGGCTCTTTCCTGGGTCGGGTCACCTGTTCCAGAGTACTGCTTTGTCATGTTCTACCTGTCCCTTTGTGATTTTGAGATGCATAGTATCATTATCCTTGCCTGTGGAATTTTCCAACTGTGTCTGTAAAAACTAGAAACCTCATGGAGAGCAGCCCTTACTCTTGCTCTTCTTCTTCTCCCCACTGCTTCTATTTCTTCCCCTTTTCTCCTTCTTTCTTCTCCTTCTTCTTCCCCTTACCCTTCTTCTTATTCTTCCTCTCCTCCATGCCCCCTCCACTTCATTTTTTTTCCCCTTGCACAAAAAATAAAAAAGATGCAGAGGTAACCTACTTGAGATATTTTTTTACCCCTAAGATCTTTGCCTGCCACAAACATCCAATTCTGAGCCCTGAGGGGGTACTAAGGCTGGTACTCAAGGTCCCCAATAAGTTTTATAAAAAAAATTCTTTGATTCTGTTGTTAATGTTTTGTTTTGGGGTCTTTTGGAGACAAGGTCTCGTGTGGCCCAGCCTGTCCTTGAACTAGTTATGTAGCTGGAGGAGACCTTAATCTCCTGGCCTGGCTTTCCACATTCAAGCACTGAAAACAGGTATATACTGCTATGTCTAACTTCCCAGAATACTTTTATGCCTGGTTCTGTGCATCATGTGGCTGTCATGTGATCTATCAAATCAATCTATTGTTGCTGGTTCTGATGATTCTAGTCTCTCAGTACTGTAATACAGCTTCTGGAGACATTCCTATACATAAATATCTAGGACTTCAAGGGCTAGGTAAGGAAGTTAGTTTTTTGTTTTGTTTTGTTTTGTTTTTTCTTAAGCTTGTAAGTACTGACAGCATTCTTGTAAGAAGCAGCAGACTGGGAGAGGGAGGGGCAAACCTGAGGTAGCCTCTCCTCACTCCTAGAACCCTGTGGCCAGAGCTGCCGCTAATGCCCAGCTGACTGCACCTCTCTTGTTTCTGCCCAAATCTCCTCCAGGCCCCTTCTGCACCCCAGCCTCACTGAAGGAAGAACGGACCGTCCTTAGAGTTCTGCAGATTCATTAACCTCCAAAGGGAGGTGGCCATCTCCCTAGCAGGCAGAAAACCCCTGCTGGTAGCTGCTCACTCACGGAGAATGGTTTTGTTCTAATTGGGTCCCGGGGGTGAGAAGGCCATGCTCCTGCACCCCTGGCTCTTTCCAGGTGCTGGGTCTATCCTCTGTGACGAGTCTGAGAGGGGAGATTTTTAAAGCTCCTTGTGTCTGCAGGCACTGTACTCTCACTCAGCCTCTCTCCAGCCTGCTTTTTAACCAGCCCTTGGATCTGACTTTCCCTTCGGCTGGATACCTAGGACGTTCTTCTCTGACAGTTTTTGAGCCTCCACCCTCTCGAGAGCAGTAGCTGTTTGAAGCTTCTGTGCCCACATGTCTGATCTGGTGTGCGTGGGGGGCGTGTCTGTGACAGGTGACCAGACAAATGTACTGGACTGAGTACAGACAGCGATCTACCCCAAAATGAAGAACGGGGTTCCGTTATGCACAAGGCATGAGACAATTCTCCTCAGAATGTCTCCACTACCACGGAATGTGGGGAAAGAAGGTCCCAGCCCCCAGCACCTCATCCCCTCACGGGTCAGCGCTCAGCAGGGCAGACACTCCAGCACGTGACTCTATCCAGACTGAGGCTGCTTCCACACCTCAGAAAAACTGAATGCCAACTGGTGAGTGTCACAGTGGTGGTGGGGAAGAGTCCTGTGTTCCACAGACCTGTGACCGAGAGGAAGAAACCCTGGGAGCTTTCTGAACACAATTCTGTATATTAAAAAACAAACAAACAAAACAACAACAAAAACCTGTGCTGTGAGGCTGGAGGGATGGCTCAGTGGTTAAGAGCATTTGTCTCTCTTGCAGAGGACCTGGGTTCGGTTCCTAACAGCTATCAGATGGCTCACGGTCATCCATAACTCCAGTTCCGGGGGATCTGGCCCCTGTTTTTGATCTCTGTGGGTACCAGACACATCCTTAAAGCAGGCACACACTTCACCTACATAAAATTAGAAATCTTTTTCTTTCAAGCTGTGTTGTGAATGTTGTATGACTCCCCTGTAGACCTTGATCGTGAACATCACAAGCAGAACACCACACAGCCATGCTGGCCGGCTTCAGTCACACACATGGCTATGCGTTGCAGGGGGCCAGGAACCCTGACACAGACAAAACAGGCGACTCTTCCCTTGCCCTCTGGATAAGGCTAAACCCCTCCCTTGCCAGAGAGTGAGAGACTGACTGCTCATCCCTGAGAAGCCATAGAGAGGAACTCTGCAGGGAGATGTTGCACGGAGGACTCACACGCGAATCCACCGACAGCATTTCAGTTTACACAGATTTCAGGGCACCTTGCTTCACACGTGAGACTGGCTGCTACTTCTGCATGCGGGCACGCGCCCAGAGGACAGAGTGAGCTTTACCTTGCAAAGTCCGTGTGCAGAGACGGGAAGAAGAGCTGAAGTGATGAGGACTACATTTTGGCTGCCTCCCTTTGGAGCCCAGACAAGGTGAGAACACAGAAGGATGATTAATGTGGAGGTGGGGAAATCTAGGAGCCGGGATTCAAAGTCACGAACAAAGGTGGGACGTTGAGAAAGCTCAAAGAGAGTACAGATTCCCTAGGATGAAGGATGTTTGATCTATCAAAAGCTGGGTGGTAGGGAAAACGAGAAAGAGGTGGGAGAGGCAGACAAGAGCTCTGGTGGGACAGTGGAGACAGTGGAGGAGCAGATCTGGGGGCATTTGGGGCGGTTGTGTAATGGAGCGAAGACATGCAGCGCGGCACGCAGTTGACGGAAGAAAAGCCAGAGACCAGAACAGCAAGAATTGCACACAGCTTTGGAGTGCGCAGGGAAAGAATGGCCGTGGAGATGTGGACTGCTCAGGAAAAGGCTGCTGTGGGTATGGCGAGGCCCACGGAAGACTCTTTGCTCAGCATTCAACAGGGGTTTGGAAGCAGAGCTGTGTCTTCTAGAAGAGAAGCAGCTATGGGGAATCCAGAGCAAGGCAGACTCACAAAAGATCATGTTTCTAAAGTGGACAGAGGTCCAAGAACAGGGGGGCATATATAACACAAGGCTCCTCCAGGCTCCCTAAGGTCTGGTCCAGGAAGAGGAAGGATGGACAGACAGGACCAGAGGTGCCCAGTGTGGGGAACCGTGTCCAGGTTTCCTTAGGGACGACAGGCATGTAAAACCGGCTGCAGAGATGGCTCCGGGCATGGTAAAAGCCACCGAACTGGCCACCATGAAGAGCACAGTGTCTAACTGGATCTCATTGAAGCTGTTAATGGCAACGGAATGGAATATGTCAACTTCCTTTGAAAAGCAGCCAAGAAATGGGAATTGTAGCTAAATGTCTAGGAGAGAACCGCCAATTTAGAAAATGCCAGCAATGAAAGTAACTTGATATCTCCTCAAGTTAGATAAAAATGGAGTCCGAAGTCTGAAGAATCCTGAGCAGATGGAGTCAGGCAGGCCTCTGAAGCGACCCAGCACACTTGGTTTGCAAACATCAGGAACACTTGGCCGTGCCTTGTAAATGCCTGTGTTAAAGAAAAACAGAGCCTAAGCTCAGGCAGTCGTGTTACGTAACGAGTGCTCTCCGGTGGAGACGCTATGTGGCCCCACCATCACACCCAGTCCGGCTTCTGCCGTTTGCCACACCGTGCCGGTCCTTTGACATCCTCACTTCCGGGTTGCAGCTCCCCAGGATGCTAACCTTTATGGGCTCAGTGTCTCTACAGGTTTATCGTGCCTCTGTTTACTTTATGACACACAGTTTACAATACCCACGCACCTCCTTACTGACACAAACAGTAAGGATCTACTAACTCACAAGCTCACATGATAGGCCCTGTGCTGAGGACCAATGATGCAGAAATAAAACATGCCCCATCCTTGCAGGTCAGTGTTTGCTAAGACAGAGAGGCAAACGTGCTCAGAGTTTCCTGGTTCTTCAAAGAAATCAATTTTCAACAAAACAACATTTATATCTGAGACTTTTGGCTAGATGTGCCAGCTGGGATTAGGTAATACACGTGAACATAGCCAAGAGAGGAAACCCGAATATGTCTATGGAGGTAGAGTTGTTTGAGAGTGGAAAGTTGGAAAGAGTACCACGTCGATTAATAAGGCATGTGGTACAAGTCCCAGAGACTGGAATTCCGTTTCGGTAACTCCTAACTTTCATGTGGGACAGTGGAAACATGGGGAACATTCGTTACCTGTTCGGTGGTAAAATGCCAGCCGATGTTATAATGCTATTATTGTGTGTAAATGAATCCAAAGTATTTTTACATAAAAACGACACAAGTGTTTTGATGTCAAAATGGTACAAAGTATTAGCAGTGGTTAAGTTTACATAATGGAGCTATGAGAAGTTTGCTATTTCCCCTCTTGTGTTGATTCTTTGCAAGCTGATTCTTTTTCCCCTATAATAATCATGTACCGTGGACAGAAACCATTCTAGAACATCCCTCCTTCCTGAAACCGTGGCTACCCCAAAGTGTAAGTGCCTCACCCAGATGTGAGCTTCATGTCATTTAGAAAAAAAAAAAACAAAACAGTGTAAGCCCATGTGGGCAGGGTCACTACTACTTCCCACCAACTTCCCAGGGCTTCCCTATTGGTGGGAGAAGCTCGTGGTGGCATCAGCAGCCAACAGAATGTCTCATGTCCTCCCTAGTCAGCTTCTGCTGGTGCAGCCTAACTAAGGCAAAAAATACTCAGAAGTCCAGAGATGAAGCAATGAGAATCGGGAAGGTGGCGCCCAGTCGGGGACTATGGAACGTGGAGAGATGGAGGCTGGCTGGAAGAAGCCAGCCATTCTGCCTAGCATGGCGAGTTTGGTTTGTATGAATGAACGCTCCTTAGAATATCACTATGCCTGGAGACACCATGGTTCCTAGGGCAGGAAGCTGAACTGGTGACCTCACCACACCTTCTGGATCCTGCATCCCAAGGTCTCTTCACTGCAGCAAAGGTTAGTGTGTCGACCTTCCTGAAACATTTTTACAAAATTTGTAACTTTTCATTTCAGTGTTTTGCAAGTTTTAACAGTTTCAGTTGCCTTTACAGAGGGCCTGGCATTCCCATCACTCCATTCAGTTACCAAAGGGAACAACACAGAGTTCTTGTCATTGTTCTCAGCCTACAGACAAGGGCACTCAGGTAAGGGGTGCAGACTCCTATGCAACCTGAGGCAGATGAGCTCACCTGCACGGATCTATAAAACACGAGTTGGGGTGGTAGATACTGATGAAGTCACGTTGGGTTATATGCGTTGTTCTGTTTTGGGGATGTGTGTAACATTGGGAGTAGACTTGTCAGTTTAAACGTCGCATCAGTGATATTTCAGTTTCAAAGGATAGCTAGTCAATGCTGCCATCAGTCTAAAACACATGAGAAATATTGTATGGATAAATCAGCCGAGTGGGGACAAGCACCTGAGCCCACAACTGTTAGCTCTTGCCAGAATCAGAGCCTGCCCTGGGGAGGAGTGCTATGTAGTATGTAGTATGTGTGTGTGTGTGTGTGTGTGTGTGTGTGTGTGTGTGTGCGCGCGCGAGCGCGTGCGTATGCTTTTGAAAACCAGACCCACACTGAGAACAAATCACCCTAACCAATCCATTTTGTAGATGACCAGGGAGATAAGGGGACAGAGTAAGGCTAAGATTCTAAAGCATCTGACAGGCTCACTAACAAGGGAAATGAGATGAAATTTAATAGGAACAAATTGTAATCTACATTTCAAAGAATTTTTAAAAACCTGAAGATTGCAATGGATCAGGGAAATGAACACCAACAACCACACGGATGAAATGCAGGGACTGGGGTTGAACAAAGATGGGGTCATCTACAAGGGTGCTGGGTGCCAGGGAAGGCTAATGAGTGCTTTGGCTGAGTACACAGAGGTACAGGGCATGCAAAAGTGAGGGAGACGGGTTAGTTCCAGTGCATGGCCACTGTGACCCAGAGCCTTGGCACAAGGTGAGGGTCTGAAAGCTGGACCTGGCCATTTCCTACCAGGAAGAACAGCACAGAAGTAAGAGAATAAGAAACCCAGAAATCACCTGGAACCCTCTATATATGTATGGGTGTGTGACTGTGCAGGTGTGTGTAAGAATGAGTGTGCCCATGCCAGTGAGAGCCGGACCAGCTGGGCACTGGCTGCCAGCTTCCTGAGAACTGCCCTGCATATCAATCTGCTTATCATTGCATCAAAGGCATTCCCAGGCTGCCCTGCCTCTGTCACCACAAGTATCCAGAGGGCTGGCCAGAAGCACCTGTCCCCAGAGACAGATTGCATTGACAAGCAGGACTGCCTCAAAGAGCACAGGTCCCCAAAGCAATCATTTCCTGCGGAACATAGTAGCCTTCCAGGGATAGCAGTGCCTGGGCTCCTGAGCTCTATACCCAGTGAACGGTTTCCAGGGAGAAAAATCCCTCTCTTCCAGGCCTGGTGCAGGACAGAAGCTGGAAAAGAACATTGCCGTCTCCACGCAATGACACAGCGGTCACAGGAGGCCTCCTGCCACCAGATCCATATAAGGGCCCTGTCATAGCGTGAAGCCCACACCTCCTGCTTGACGTATGCCTCCAGGATCCACAGTTGGGACTTGTCCATAGACTGGAAATTCAAACCTCATCCTCCCAATGTCTCTGGAGTTTGTTTGGTAGGGTTTTGTTTCCTCCTCATGGGTATGTAGGAGTCTGTTCGTGCATCTCGAATGGCACACGGTGTGTGAGTTCAAGTGAGTGAGCTCCTTACTTGGTGTGAGTGGCTGTGCAGGTGTGTGTAAGAATGAGTGTGCCCATGCCAGTGTGTCTGATTGTGTGCCCTAGAGAGCACCCTGTTAGCTCCCGAATGTGTGTGAGCAGTTGCTTATGCATAAACCACGAGTGTGTGCCTTGTGCCTTGTATGAGTGCCCTAGGTTGTATACGGGTGGTGAATGGGAGCACTAGTGAGCATGGGAGTTCATATGTGTGTACCTGTGTAGCTACGTGTTCCTTTCTGAGTGTGGTTGAATGTGAGTGTAGAAGCCCATGTGTTTGGGTGTGTGGGTGTGGAAGTCCACGCCTCTGTCCTTCCGTGGTCCCATGGTTCAGCATGGTGCCCAAAGAAGCCAATCTTGAGCTCCCCCAGCCATGACGGGGGTCCTCGCCCTGGGACCCTTTGGGCACGAGGGGGCGCCTCGCTACCGTAACCGGGACGTGTTGGCCTGGGCGGCCCGGGGGCGGCTCACGGGGCGGTGCCGGACTCTGAGCTGTGGGCTCTGGGGACGCTGCGCTCCGCCCCGAGGAGCCACGGCCGGGCACGCGGAGCAAGCAGCCAGAAGCCCGCGCCGGAGGTAAAGTTGAATTTCCAGTGTGTGACCCGAGTGTGCACAGATTGTCCCTGGGACCGTTCGGGAATAGGGGCATAGCTGCGAAAGGGGTCCGTGCGGCCCGGCCCGGGTCCGAGCGGAGCGTGGGTACCTGTTCGCGGGCGGTCACCGAAGGGAACGCAGTTCAGTTAGGGTAGCTGGCCGCGCTGAGGGCGCCGTAGCCCACGGAGGGGCGCTCGAGGGGTCGGGCCGGGCTGGGACAAGCGGAGCGGGCTCGCCCGCGCTCCACGCGCTGGAAGCCGGAGGATCGGGCTTGGCCGCGTGGTGCGCTTTCATGGAGGTTCGGGCGGCTGCCGGAGACTGGGTCCTGCTGCCGCCCCGTCTGCCCGCGTCGGTTCTACCGGATCCTGGGTAAGAAGGAGAGAGGAGGGTGAAGGAGGTCTGCATCCGGGAAGGGGCCAGGGCTCTCCCGGACAGTCCCGGGCTTGAAGGCTGTGCGCACCAGCTTCTGGGGAGAGGTGACTGGGGCGAGTCCGCGGTACCGGTTCCCTTTTCTGGTCCGAGGCGGTGAAGTGAACGCCCACCCACCCACCGCTTACACGCGCAGTCTCGCGCACACGCGCCTTGCACGCTTGGCTGTCCTGCTACCCTTCCCTCTCTAACCTACCAGGGCGCCGGCTTGAATAGGATGCGGGCGGGTGCGGGTCTCAACTCCCACACTCCGAATTCTGCGAAGTCTCTGTCCTCCCCGGCTCAGACAGCCACCTCTGGTCGGGACAGTGAGGAGTTTTGGGCTCTGAGGGGCTCTGAGCCTGGACAATTGTAATGGGAAGGTGAGCTGGTTCCTATGCGCCCTGGAAGATTGTCCAACCTCGCGATTTTGAGGGCACCCTACTCGTGTTTGCCATCGAAGGATTTTAGAGTTTGGAAGCCCCTAGGTCACAGTCGAGTTCTCACTCTTGAAGCACTGCCCCGCGAGGAAGCACTGAGGTCAGGTGCTGTCCTCGGAACCTTTTTGGTCACATCCAAATTCTCCTCCTCTTGGACCCTGGAGTTTAGAAGCTCAGATACAGCCTTGTCCTTGGCCCTTGGAGGCCCTAAAAAATCCTCCCTGGCAGCCTTTGTCCTCTTTGGTCCCTCCTTTGCCCTTGGCTAAAAAAGGCCAGGGCAGCATTCGGAGCAATGGCATGCTGTGAATAATGGATTTTGATCCAGTCTGGAACTCTGGGAGTGATTAAGTCGTGGCTCACACTGTGGCCCTGTTGGGTCAGTTAAGTACCAGCAAGTGGTTTTCATTTCCACAGATATGGGCGCGGGGGGGGGCGGTTCACAAGCCCCAAGGACAAGAGTACTGTCCTGACTTCCCTCTAGGGCCATGCAGGACTTTCACTGACCCTTTGATGGCTCGGGTAGGTTGTCGCTGGCCTGTCACCAGCTTGGGTAGGTTGTCAAAGGGATTGCCATGTCCCCTTATGCTATGAATCCCGGGAAAGGGGGGGGTTGTTGCACATCTAGGGGTGAAACCCACTTGCCGGGGTGGACCCCCGCTCTGTATGGTCTACACAGACAAAGAGGCACACTCAGTGCTGTCCAGAGATGGCTCTGGTTTCTGGGTCTCTTTCGGGGAGATTAATGACAGCTTTCCAAACACCCCCCCTCGCCTTGAAGATGCCATAATTTAAACAAAACAAAACAAAATAACAAAACCAAGTTGGGTGTTTATGGAGGCAGGGGAGGAGAGGAGAGCGAGTTCTTGGAATGGAGCTGTGTGGTTTTCCTTTCCCAGTGTCTGGCAGAGCCATGCGTGGGCCAGATGCTCAGAAAATGTGTGCTGGTTGATTAATTGTTTGAGTTATAATTAAGAGGTTCTACCTAGTGTACGGCTGGGAGAGGCATTACCATAATTACAGGTGTGCATGCCGTAATTAGTAGGTCCCGTAAAACACATAGGTTGATAGGAAATGATAAAATGTTGGGGTTTGCCCTGGCAAGTGCAGGTCCTAGGCTTCTGTGAGCTGGAGGAGGATGGGTTGAGGCAGATATGGTGACGCTTGGGATCCTCCCTTCCCCTTGTACTGGACTGGTCTTCTGGACGAAGTGTGTCTCACCAGGCAGGGCAAGCCATGAGATGCCCAGAGTGGAAATTGTTGTCAGCTCGGAAAGCCTGTGCAGATTATGTGGGGGCAGACTGGAGGGGAGCAGATGTGTGGCACTGAGCATGGAGGTACTGAAGGTGGGCGGATCTGAATGATGAGGCTGGCCTCTGGTCCAAAATGTCACTTGAGGGCTGAAGATCTGAGTGCCCGCCCACTGATGATCATTTGGTGAGGAACAGAAACATTCAGAGCTAATGCTCTCCAGGGACATTCTAGAGGGTGGGATATCGGGGAGCTCTCCACTGCTAGAGTGGGAATATCCCACTGAACAGAGCCTGCCCTCAGATGGCCCCCAGCACCTATGGTGAGGAGAGGCAACCATGTTGCTAGGGGCTGGCTTGCTGAAGCCTCCACAGTGGCTGACAGCTACCGAGCCACAGCTGGCTTGCAACCCTCCAGAGGCCAAGTCAGAAATGCCTTTAACAGGGGTCTCATCTTCACCTTCCAGAACTTGAGGGTACTTGGGATCCCTTTCTGTGACAAAGAACCCCACCAGTCTCTCAAGCCCACCAATTTCCTTAAGCAGAATTCCAGAGGTTCCTTTTCCCAGTCAGGCCAGGAAGCCAGCCAGTCCTTTACCATCCGGCCCATCTACAGACATTAACATCTCCACTGAGTTGGGGGAAATATGATGAGGCTTGAGGGGGGATCCTCTCGCCCCTCTTTCCTAAACAGCTTGGAGGAAGACACTTGAAAAGCAGCCATCCATTCAATCAGTGGTCACATTCCCCTGAGGACACAGGTACAGCAGATATGGGGCTCCATGTCCACAGGTGTGGGGCAGTCCGCACATGTCGAACTCAGTCCCTGAACCAGAGGCTATACCACGTGACAGTGCTGCCCTCGAGGGAGATTTGTCCATATAGTAAAACACAAACCACATCCCGTTAGAAATACCCAACATTTTGATTTGATTGTGAGTTTAGAGAAAGACTGGTTAAAATGCGAGTGTGGTACGGACAGTTTGTCTTGCTTCCTTTCCTGTAAAGTGGCAGACTTGCCAGCAAAGGCAGAGGCCTGGCTCCAGGGTCTTGGGCACAGCGACCTCTCTGTTACTTTCCCTGATAGCTCTCGCTCTCTCTCTCTCTCTCTCTCTCTCTCTCTCTCTCTCTCAGCACCCCAGTTTCCTCCACCAAGGCAGCTCCCCAAGATCTGGGCTCTAGTGAGGAAGGCAGGGTGCAGGCTACAGCCAAGAACTCAGTGACTTCTGGATACTCTCAACCTCCTTAGACATTTGAATAGCGGCGTTTAGATGTCAGACTAGACCCGAGTGGTGCCTTAAATTCAAAGGCTAGAATTCAGAGGCTCCGCTCAGCCTCCAAATCCTCTGGCTGATGAGAATACGGGGGCAGTTTTAGCTGAATTCCATCCCTAAGAGGCAGATTTATTTTTGTCAGGGCTTGGCTGTGGTGGGAAGGACTGTGGGATCCACTTGTGCCTGACTCTTGGTCGCACTCTCCCAGTGGCCTCCTGCCTGCGAAAACTTCCTCTGGTGGGCTTCTCGGGGCTCTGTGCCCACTGTATTGTCACATATCATTCTACCTCTCAAGCAGAGGAGCCCAGGGTCTTTCAAACAGCCTGGCATGCATACCACTTGGCCCCCTGCCCTGCGTTGTGGGGAGGGGAGTGCTCTACTTTGGTGGTGGAGGTGGAGCCTGGGAATGTAGATGAATATGGATCCTAAGTCAGTCTCTGTGTGTCTGTCTGTCTGTCTGTCTGTGTCTGTCTGTGTGTCTGTGTGTAGATCTAAGTCTTCCAGAGCATGTGTGTGAAGGTCAGAGAATAACCTCAGCTATCAGCCCTTACTTTCCACCTTGTTGGAGTCAGGGTCTGCTGTACATCACTTGCACTTGAGTCTCCGGGGCTTCTTCTGCTTCCTATCCCAGAAGGCAAGGCTCCTCACATATTACCCTGGCTTTTTACACAGGAAGCTTGTGTGGGATGGACTCCCTTACCATGTGGTATGTCAGCATCTTTAATCTCTTTACATCTTCACTATGTGACTTATTGTGGAAGTCATCCGGGTCCCTCTGCAATGTTCCTCATGGGAGGGGTTGCCTCTGGCAGCTCCCTGTAGATGGAGCTGGTTGTGGTCTCCACCTGTGTTAACAGAGACGGGCTCTGTTCACCGATTTGATGTCACTGAACTCGGAGATGATCTTGATGTCTCTCTGCCATCCGTTTTCTTTGTCACAGTTCTGCCATAAGCTTCTCCCCCAGATCATTTTCTGTACCCACCGTGGCTGGCCACATGCTTCCCCTCTTTCAGAGCCATACCAGACACTTTGGTGGTTGGTGGCTTCACTACAGCTGCGACATGTGTGTGCCAGATGACCAAAGTGAGCTCAGTGAGCGGATGCGCCGAGGTACTTGCTGTGAGCTGGAACCTGTGCTGGGATCCGTGTCCTCGAACTGGGGAAATACCTCAACCTAAAGCCTAGGCTTTCATTGTATAAACAAAGAAATGCGCATGGGTGCGTACTCACACACGTGTACGCATGTGCACACTCGCAAACACAGGCCTGATGGGTGAAGCAAACTGACAGGTAGTGGATGGGGCTGATGTGAAGGTCGGAAGGGGGTGCAGCGAGCCTGAGCTGCATGCCCTGTATAGTTCCAGGTCAGAACATAGCACAGGTGTTAGTCACCTTCTATAGCAATGGCTATGACAAGATAGCTGAGGTAGGCCACTTCGTACACACTAGATGATCTTTTTGTTTTTGTTTTCTGGCTCGCTGTCCTGGAGGGATATGGTCCATGCTGAGGGAAGACATGGCAGCCAACAGGGAAGGAGAGGTGGCAAGGTCAGGATGCTGGCTTATCACATTATAGTCGTACTCTGTGGAGTCAGGATATGCAGTCTGAAAGCCTGCCCCCTTCATTCCTGCAAGGCTCCATCTTCTAAGGTCCCACTGTTTTCTTTCCCCAAAGCACCAATAGCTGAGGACCAAGTGAGCCTCTGGAGGACATTACCCAATCCCATGTCCAAACCTCTTTATTTCTTCTCCTGTGAACCTATCAGGATCCAATCACAGTTCCATCCTGACAACTCCATCCAATCCAATTACCTCTCAAAGACTCCATCCCTAGACACACAGTGGGGGTAACGGTTCATCTCCTTGATACAGTATCATTTGGGGGGCTGAACTCCTGAATGAGTCAAACCATATTCAAAACAGCAGAGGGTGATAAGCATGGTGGCGCATGCCTTTAATCCCAGCACAGGAAGGCAGAGGCAGGCGGATCTCTGTGTGTTTAAGACACACAGCAAAGTCTACAAAGCAAGTTCCAGGAGAGCCAGGACTGTTACACAGAGAGAACCTGTCTCGAAAAAAACAAACCAAAACAAATCAAACACAAAAAACAACGAAGAGCAGAGATGGGGTGGTGAACCATCCCACTTGCCACAGCCTGTCTCTGGCAGGTGCCTGCATCCCATGTCTTCACAGTAGCTGCAGGCCAGGCAGAAGGTGGCCCTCAAATTGCTTTCCCTCCTGTTTGGGGGTATCAGTTCAAAGCTGGTAAGAGCCTGTGGAAGTCTGAATGTAACTGGCTCCCATAAGCTCATAGGGAGTGGCGCTATCAGGAGGTGTGGCTTTGTTGGAGTGGGCGTGGTCTTGATGGAGGAAGTGTGTCACTGTAGGAGTGAATTCTGAGGTCTCATATATGCTCAAGCCACATGCAGTGTCTCAGACCACTTCCTGTTGCCTGCACGTTAGGATGTAGGAATGTTAGTTCCTTCTCTAGCACCATGTCTGTCTACACACCAGCATGTCATGGACTGAAGCTCTGAAAACGTAGCCAGCCACCCCAGTTAATGCTTTCCTTTATAAGGGTCGCCATGGTCCTGATGTCTCTTCACAGCAATGTAAAACAGCTAAGACAGAGGCGTTCTACCCATGAAGCTCACACCGTGTGTTCCTGGGCAGCGCTACTGTGTCTCTGGGCAATGGGATCAGGAGGTGGGGAGACCTGCAGTGTTCACTGGGTAATAGCAGGGATGCTCTTGTGAGTCTTTTCTGAGGCCTGGGCCGTGACCTTGCTTTCTTCTGCATCCCTGTTATGGAATAATTTTGGAACTCTCAGACACGCATTTGATTCTAGCCAGGCCTTGAGAGAACTGTATACTGGGGAGAGACTTTCTCTTTCGTCAAAGTGATGCGTGTGTGAATGTGTGTCTGTGTGTGTGTGTGTGTGTGGGAGAGAGAGAGAGAGAGAGAGAGAGAGAGATCACTTGTATGCGTATATATGTAGCCACATGTGTGGGGGTGGTATGAGCAAGTTAATTGTTGGGGGATGGTGAAGGCCAGAGGGTGACATCAGTTGCCTTCCTCTACTGTAATTTTTTTTTCCTTTTTTTTTTTTGGCTAGACTGACTTGACAGCAAACCCCTAGGATCTGTCTGTTTGTCCCCTCCCTCCAACCAGTATTAGGGCTAGGGCATACTGCCTCATTTTCCGTGGGAGCTGGGGATCCAAACTCGGGTCCTCATACTTACACAGCAAACACTTTATCCACTGAGCCATCTCTTCAGCCCTCCGATGCTTTTTAAGGTACGTGCTGGTAGGATTCACCCTTGCTAGGCAGAAGCTGGAGAACACTAGCTGCTTCTCCCTCGGAGCGTTAGACCTCTCTTGCTCTGTCTCCCAGGAACAGCTTTTAGACTGTGTAATGACTTTCTTCAGGCTGACACAGAGGCCAGGGATGCGCATCTCCCCTAGCAAATTAATAAGGAGGAAAACACGTCTGTTTCTTCCTTGTCAGCTCAGGGCAGCCGGGTTTTAGCGGTGTGCCTCAGCTCAGGGCTAGAACAACAAAATTAATGAGTGGAATGTTTCTGCCATTTTCTTCCCACTCATCCTCAAGTATCCAGAAACTGTTCAGGGTCTTGCAGTTCCAGCAACAATGGAGCCCTCCTCTGCGGTTGCATTGAGGAAAGTCTGAAACTTCTGCCCTCAGTCTCAGGTCCTCGGAACTGGAGAGGTCTCAAGGGTTAGGTACCCACCAGGTACACAGGTCTCCTATCTGGGTTGGTCCCAAGGTTAGTTGTGGAATGTTTGCACACTTAACACTCGGAAACCACTTGTGTCTCTAGACATCATCGTAATGAGATGTCGTCAAATCCTGAGATCGGGATGTTTACCTATAGACGAGAAACCAGTGTTACAGAAGGGCATCCAGACCCAAGTGACTGCCAGCCCTTTCTTGATTCAGGTCCTCGTGGCTAATTAAAATACCATTTCAGATAGTGGAAGAGCAACTGTGCTCACCTAGTCCAGAATTTTAACCAGCTGCTCGGTTGCTGTGCGTTTCTAGAAGCTTCCTTCAGCCAAGTTTTAAACTTCTTCCATCCACGTGATTCTGGGTTTAGTGGGGCCCTTGGGCTCTTCCCGAGGTCCTCGCCTCCCGCATGCCGCCTGCCCCAGCCTCAGAAAGATCATGTGCCGGGGCTCGGAGCGGAGAAGCCCCTTACTCTCTGTGGAACTGAAGGAGAAGAGACAGCTTGCTGCCTGAGTCAGGGGAAGGAGCTTCCAGAAGTTCTGTTAGAGCCCTGATCTCATATGGGAAGATTTTCTATCTATCTGGGGGGGGAGGGGGAGCCTGTGTTTAGTTTCGTTAGCGTGTAATTAGTGTACAGAATGTGCTTTATTGTATAATGTACTTTAATGGCATTCACGGCTCCCAGTTACCCCTTCTGCACCTCCCCATCCAGTCCCTTTCCTCTAGGCTTTTTTTGACTTTCATGTCTTCTTTATGTAAATCTATCACAATCCGAGTTTTTTTTTTTCTTAAATAGGAACTTAGAAATAGCCTAAGAGATAAAAGGCAGCGCAAAGGGGACAAAGGAATTTTTTTTTTAAAGGAATACTTGAAAAAGAGAAAGGGCTGGCATAGGACAGGGCAGGAAGATCAGAGTTCAAGGCCACCCTTGGCTAAGGAGTGAGTTTGATCACCTCTTGACTCCAATTTGTGTTGTCCTTATACCCCGGGTTTTGGGCCATCTGCTGGCGCGTGCTCAGCTTGCTGAGAGCTACACATTAAAGTGAGCTGCCTCTCTCTTCCCCAAACCTTCAGCTGTCCCCAGTCCCTAAGCTAGGAGTGGAGGCTCATGGGCCACTTCTGGCTCCACGCTGCAATGTCACTTGACTCTGCCTTGTGCAGGCAACAGAGCTACTGCGTTCATGAGTTCAGCGGTCCTGACACTTTTGGAAGATGCGGTTTCGTTCCCATCACCCCCGACCTTTGGCCCTTACAGTCTTTCAGCCCCTTCTTCCTGAGCCTTGCAGAGGAGGTGTGATATAAACATGTCCCATTTGTCATGTGACCAGTCGTCAGTGTCTGTCCCTGCTAACCCCTCGGCTACACAAGGAAACTTCTCTGTGAGGTCTGAGACCTGCACGAATATGTGAGTAGGGAGAGATGAGTTTGCAGGGCATTTCCTTACTATGCCAGTTCAGCAGAATAATAGTGGTTGTTTCACCCCCTGGCTGGTGTAGGAGGGTCCTTCTATATTTGGGTTGCTTTCATTGGTTGAATAAAGAAAACTGCCTTGGCTTTTTGATAGGGCAGCCCTTAGGTGGGCGGAGTGGACAGAACAGAGTTAGGGAAGAAAGGACGTGTGGCAGACGCCATGATGCTCCGGCCCAAGATGGATGCAGGTTAGAATCTTCCAATAAGTCACCACCTTGTGGTGACACACAGACTATTAGGAATGGGTTAGTTTAAGATGTGAGGGTTAGCCAAGAAGAGGCTAGTGATAATAGGCCAGGCAGAGTTTAAATGAATCCAGTTTGTGTCTAATTATTTCGGGCATAAGCTAGCTGGCGGCTGGGAGCCGGGAAAACGACCCTGCTCCTCGGCAGGGACACAGCCACCCTCTTACTACACCTGGCATCTGTGAGATCCTCAGCTGTGTGTTCTTGACCGGATTTCTAGTGCCAGGCATATGTTTCCTCTTGTGGAGCAGGCCTTAGGGCCAATCAGAAGGCGGTTGGTTACCCTCAAGACGTCTGTGCCACTGTGGCTCCCCATGGGCATATCTCAGAGTAGTAATCACTGCGGTTCACATGGTTCAGCTGAGTAAGACTGCTCGTCCATGACTTCTCCACCACTGCCGCCTACATGTAGCACCTTCCAGTGCTGTGCAAGCTAGGGAACATGTTTCTAGGTCAGTACCAACTCGCTTTCTTCATATCTTATGACTATTGTGTTCGTTATCTTCAGCAATATTGTGAAAATCCTTCTAAAAGCAATCCATAGATTAAATGCAATTCCCGTCAACATTTCAATGCAATTCTTCACAGAATTTTTTTTTCTAATCTTAAAGTTTATATGGAAGCACAAATGAGCCCAGGTAGCAAGCAAAACAAAACAAAACCAATCCTGAACAATATAAATACAGCAGAAGGTATCATCACCGCACCCAGTTTCAAGTTATGCTACAAAGCCATAGTAATGCAAACAGCATAGCACTAGCACAAAATAGACTCATTGGACAATGGAATGCCATTGAGGGCTCAGTTATGAGTTCATGCAGCCTACTTGAGTTTTGACAAAGATGACAAAAACATACTCTGAGCAAAAGACGGCATCTTGACCCAATGCTGCCGGGAAGCCTGGGTGACTACATGTAGAGGAATGAATGTCATCTTGCACACGACCAATTCCAGTGGATCAGAGCTCAGAGTTAGACCTGGAACTCTGAAACTTCTAGAAGGAAGAGCAAGGAGTGCTCGTCAACAAATAGGCTTAGTAAGGATCCCTGGACAGGACTCTGGTTGCTCAGGAAATACGACTCCAATCAATAAGTGTAATTGCATTAAGTTACAAAGTTTCTGTACTGTAAACAATACTGTTAGTCAGCTGAGGAGGCAGACTGTAGAGTGATAGCTAACCCCCTGAGTGAGGATTAGTGTCTACAAATACACAAGAAACTCAACAATTAAACACCAAGAAAACAACTCACTTAAAAAGGAGAATGTTGAAATGAACAGTAAGTTCTCAGACAAAATACAAATGGTTAAAATTTGCTTTAAAGTTGGTTGGTGGTGGTGCACGCTTTTAATCCCAGCACTTGGGAAGCAGAGGCAGGTGGATCTCTGTGAGTTCAAGGTCAACCTAGTCTACAGAGTTCAAGGACAGCTAGGGCCACGCAGGAAGATCCTGTCTCAAAAAAGTGAAAAAAAATTGTTTTAAAACGTGTTTGCTGGGCTGGAGAGATGGCTCAGAGGTTAAGAGCATTGCCTGTTCTTCCAAAGGTCCTGAGTTCAATTCCTGGCAACCACATGGTGGCTCACAACCATCTGTAATGGGGTCTGGTGCCCTCTTCTGGCCTGCAGGCATACACACAGATAGAATATTATATACATAATAAATAAATAAATATTTTTTTAAAAAGTGTTTGCCATCCTTAGCCATCAGGAGAATGAAAATGCAAATTGCTTTGAGATTTTGTATTTCTGGAGTTAGAATGTCTAAGATTAAAGCAAAAGACAGCAAATGCTGGTGAGGATTAGGGGACAGGGAACCCTCCCTTGTGCATTGTGCATTGGTGGGAGTGTGAGTTGGTGCGGACAATGGAAAGCAGTCTGGAGTTCCTCAGATAAACTGGTCTACCCTATGACTCCTGAGTATCCAGTCAAAGGGCTCTCACTTCCTACCACAGAGACACGTGCTCATCCATGTTCATAGATGCAACTGATAAATGGATGATGACATCATGCGACCTCTATGCAATGGCATTTTATTCAGCTGTTAAAAAAAATGAAATTTCAGGTAAATGTACAGAGCTGGAAAGCAGACTGAGTGAGGTAACACAGACACAGGATGATAAATGATGCCTGTGAAATAGATTAATTTTAAATAAAAAAGTCAAAGGAATTATTGTTTTTGCAGTGGTCTCACAAGGTAGCCCAGGATGTCCTCTAACTATCTTCTTGCCACATCCTCCTGAGTTTACAAGCATGACCTACAATCCCTAGTTTCAGAGGAAATTTCTAAAAATACATACAACTAAATGATGATTAAAATACAACAAATCAAAATATTAACGACAGAACTGGAGCACTTGGGAAACTGAACATCACCAAATGCTTACAGCAGAAATAGAAAAGGGTTCAAGTCGGCGATTTACATCCATATTTGAGTCAGGTCTTTTAAAACTCCTGGAAAAGAGCCGCCCTGCCCCCAGGGTGGGAGAGTCTTTTCATGGAGAATTCTACCAAATGTCGGAAGGAGAGGGCACTTTCCCTAAGTCACTTGGTGAAGTTACAGTTACCTGGCGGCCACATGAACAGACAGAATAGAAACAACAAACTGCAGATAAAACCCTCCATGAGTGTTGTCTTAGTTTGGGTTTTATGGCTGTGAAGAGACACCAGACCATGGCAACTCTTGTAGAGAAAACATTTAATTGGGGCTGGCTCATTTACAGTTTCAGTGTTCCGGTCCATTATCATCATGCTGGGGAGCAGGACACAGGCAGACATGGTGCTGGAGCTGAGAGTCCTACATCTTATAGGCAACTGACTGTCACACTGAGGGAAGCTTGAGCAAAAGAGGCCTCAAAGCCTGCGTCACAGTGACACACTTCCTCCAACAAGGCCACACCTCCTAGTAGTTCCCTTTGGAGGCCATTTTCTTTCAAATCACCGCATTCCACCTCCTGGCCCCAAAGGCTGATAGCCATATCATAATGCAACATTCATTTAGTTCCCATAGTCTATCACAGTCTTAACAATGTTTTAAATTCCAAAGTTCAAAGTCTCTTCTGAGATTCATGCAATCTCTTAATTGTAATCCCTTATAAAAGCAAAATCAAAAGCCAAATCACGTTTCCAACATGTAATGGCACAGGATATATGTTACCATTCCAAAACATAGGGAAGGGAGCATAGTGAGGAAATACCAGACCAAACCAATCCCGAAAACCACCTGGCCAAACTCCAAACTCTGCATCTCCATGTCTGATGTCAAAACGCTCTCCACATCTCCAATTCCTTTGTTGCCTGCTACACACTTCCCTCTCTTGGGCTGGTTCCACTTCCTGTTAGCAGCTCTCCTTGGCAGGTCTCCCACAGCTCCGGCATCTCTAACATCTTGGGGTCTCCAAGGCAATTCCAGGCTTCAACTAAACAGCTTCAAGCAGCGACTTCTCTACTAGGTCTCCATTCAGGGACACCCCGGACACATGCCTGGCCTCAGTGGCTTTATTTAGGCACATAGGCAAATTCTATAACCCATTTCTTCCATCCTTAACTCTAAAGCCAGAACCACATGACTGAAGCTGCCAAGTTCTGCTGCTTACTGGGACTGGAACATAGTCCCCTCATTCAATTTCATCTTCACCAGCTTTCTGTCCTGCACTGCCTAGGCATGGCTGTCCTGAAACTTGCCTTATAGACTAGGCTGGACTCAGATTCAAAGACCCACCAGTCTCTGTCTTCCCGGTGCTTGAGATTAAAGGTATGCCCCACCACACCTGGCTCTAAATTTTCTGTAGTCTCTTTCCATAAACTGGAAATCTAACTGGGTGGGATCTTGTCCTGAGGTCACCACTCCCTTTATTCTACTTCTTAATCCATTTATCTCCTTGAACGCAGGACCTAGGTCCAGTCCACTTTCTGGTGTTCTTTTTCTCCTCAAAATTTACATTTGTGTAATTTTCCCTGCTTAGCTTGCTACTTTTCATTATAAATCTTCGTTAGAGCTACCACTAATATCCACACAACA
>JAQHUG010000004.1:9743978-9779138 GCA_028555095.1 Dicrostonyx torquatus
TGTCCAGCCTTGACCCTCCATGGATTTGTGTCCATCCTTGATCCTCAGTGGATCTGTGTTCACCCATGGTCCTTTGTGAATCTACACCCACCCCTCACCTTCAGTGAACCTGGGTTGATCCCTGGCCTTCAGTATATCTACATTTATCCCTGAACCTCAGTGGATCTGTACTCACCCCTGATCATCAGTTGATCTGTGTCTATCTGGTTCCCAGTGGGTCTATGCTCATCCATGGCTCTTAGTCAGGTCTGTGTCTACCCCAGCCCTCAGTGGATCTCTTTGACCCTTGGCCCTTGGTACACATCCACCTTGTCTTACAGTGTGCAGTCACATGTGCCCCCAGTGCCCCCTCTGTGCACCTTGCCCACACATCTAAGTACCTTCCTGGTGTAGGACATGCCATCTATAGTGTCACACTCCTATCCAACTGACAGGAAGGAGTGGACCCTTTCCTCAAGCAACCATGAGAATTCCCCATCGCTGTCAACATCTCTGCCTCTGAACAATCTGCTCACTGGTCCCCATCCAGGGCGAATATCTCACAGGCAGACTCACAGTCTCCCTGGCCTTGGGAAGAATTCACTCCAACCCCTGGTGGAGCCAGAGGCCAGCACTTGGGAGCTGGTTACCATGATTCTCAGATGTGAAGCCTTTTAGGGCTCAGGATTCTCAGGACTTATATTCATGAAAGAGAGAACAGCATCCGAGGTCCAGAGAAGAGGGACTCTCAGGCATGCCGGGGTGGTGCCCTGTTACCCCTACTGCCTGCAGCTCCTCAGAGAGAGCTCCGTGGGCTGGACCTAAGTCCCTCTTCTCTGGGCTCCACAGCAAAAATGCTGACGTAAATAACCACTTCAGAGGGGAAAAATGGTCTTAACTGTACATTTGCATACAAATACACTAATTATACTCCTCTTCCTATGTGCTGGAACGGAATTAGCAGTTCCAGCTATTCCGGAACACAATATTCTTAAAACCCGTAGGCATAGAGGCATGCAGAGATGCCTAAGTACACATGGAAATGTGTTTGTACATGCATATGTATGCACACTTTGCATCCATGTGTCTGTGTAAATACCTGTGTGTGTGCTTATATACCCATATGAGCATGTATGTGTCTATCTGTCTCTGTGTGCGTGTCTGTTTGGATGTGCCTGTGTGAACATGTGTGCATGTGTGCCTGTGTGAACATGTGTGCATGTGTGCCTGTGTGAACATGTGTGCATGTGTGTCTGTGTGAGCATGTGTGCATGTATGCCTGTGTGAACATGTGTGCATGTGTGCCTTGTGAACTTGTGTGCATGTGTGTCTGTGTGAACATGTGTGCCTGTGTGACCATGTGTGCATGTGTGTCTGTGTGAATATGTGTGCATGTGTGCCTTGTGAACATGTGTGCATGTGTGTCTGTGCGAACATGCATGTCTGGGGACAAAGCCTTCAGCATATGAGTCTAGGGGACATCTCATGTCAAAACCATGCCACATGCTGAGTATCTTTGTGGCTGCTCCGTTTGTGGTTATTCGTGCCCATGTGCTGGGGCAGGAGATCGTTACATTTCTGAAACCGACGAGATTGGGCATGTTCAGAGTGGCAGCTAGCTGAAGACTATTTCTGAAACAGAACCATGAAGTTACTGGGCCCGTCTTTGAAGGCCGTGCCTTCTGTTGACACCCACTTCACCCCACCGCCACACGATCTGTTGTGACTGCCTTTTGGAAGGCAGCGGCGAGAGCAGCTGGTGTTCTGATGAGCTCCAGTCCTGTCACACGCAGGGTGTCACAGCAGCAACACCTTAGTAAAGACTCCTGGTGTCAGGGGACTGCTTTGTGGTGGAGTTCGCTAGAAAACCAGATTGGACTGAGGGAACAAACTGCATCCTTCCAGGGAAGAGTAAAGTCCTGGAAACAGCCGAGAGTGAGCATCCCGTTTCTTTTTTTATCCTGTTGTGGCCTCAGCCACTTTTCTAAGTCAGGAGCCCACCAAGCTAAACAGAGGAGCAGCTAAACGTTCGGGGAGTGGAGCGGTGTGGGTGAGTGGTGCCAGCGATTGAAGGGCAACCTTCAGGAGGGAGGTTGGGGAAGAACAGGACATGTGGCATAAACAGAGAGCGAAGCAGAGGGGGCTTTGGAAGGGGTTCTGTCTGGTTAGGACCCTGAGATGGATGGCCCATGAGGCCTGTCAGCCTGGGGTTACGAATCACTTTGGCAGTAGCAGGGTGGAGGCCCTCTTTCGGAGATGTGGGTCAGAGAGTGAGAAACAGGCATAGCCTGGCTAGAGCCACAGGCCTGAGGGAGTTTCTGTGTAGAGAAGGGAAAACCTGGCAGAGGAGCTTGGGAAAGAGGAAATGAGAACAGCCATTCTTCCCACTGTGGGCGGGTGGGATGCAGAGCACAGAGCAAACCCCTTTTCCTGAAGGAGCAGGACACATGGCTTGAACAGAGAGCGAGGCAGAGGAGGTTCTGTCTGTCTCTTGAGGACCCTTAGATGGATGGGACAAAACGCTAAGGAAGAGGAGGCGATTCCGAGACGCTATTATGTTTTCATTCGTCTTGTCAGAACCCTGCTCTGAGACGCTCATTTGCACAGTGAGGTCGTTGTTGGGAGAGAAAGCACAAACCACAGGGATTCAGCTAAATGCTCTCAGAATAGATGTAAAAGGTCCCTGAAATGGCTCTAAACCAGGGGTCAGGGCGGCGGGGAGTAATTCCATGGGGTCCCAAAGCCACATGGAAATCAAGGCAGTGAGTGGCTGTGTGTGTGCTGTAAGGAACAGGATGTTTCCTGACATCTCCAAGGGCAGGGTGTCCCTGGACTAAACATGTGATTTGTCCTATCATTACAGGGGTTTGAGCAGCACGGGCAGAGATCTCGCGAGATGGCACCAGATGAAGATAGGCACGTAGGATGAGGCCCCGCCTGGAAACCGTCATCACGGGTAAGGACCGGGGCTGTTGAGCAAGGGCCTCTTGCCTGAGAAGAAGCAAGGGTCCGCCATGTGCAGCCCCAAGGCAACATTAAATGGCAGATAGCGTTACAGTCGGACAGAAGACTGGACGTGGAGGAAGGAGCAAAGGGTGAACATTCAACCGCGGATGCCCGTGGTGTTCTGGGAATGCTGTCCCTGGTTATGGGTTGGGGAAGCTGGCACGGGGGAGCTGTTTTTGGAGCTAACACTGAGTTTCATGTATTAAAAGCCTGCATGATGGGTGTGTGGGGGAGGGTACCATCGTCCTTCAGAGAGCTCAAAGCGTCCTCAACCTGCCTCTCTCTTACCTGCCTGCCTTGTGGGGGCAGGTGCTTCTTGAAGGATGGAACTTGGAGTTTCCGCCTTCCTCCTACAGGGACACATGCCCGACTGTCACCCCCAGCCTCTGCTGGGAGAACAGCGGCTTCACAGCAGGGAGAACCGTTAGGAAGGCAGGTGACCTCTGTGCCACAGCGGCCCTGCCCACTGCTCACGGAGCCCAATGTGTGTCCACCTGCCTCCTCTCAAGGACGCCCACTTCAGTCTGGTTCCTGAAGCTCTCCCTGCCCCCCACACTCTGTCCAGTGCCAGGCTCTCCTCTCCTGCTTTCTTCCCTTCTCTCCCTTCCTCCCCTCCCCTTCCTGCATCCCCTTCTTACCTCTCCCCTTTACCCTCACCTACTCATTCTCTCTTCCTAGCCTTCCCTGCCCACCCTCCGTCCTTCTTCGCTCTCCTCTTTCCCCTCATAGCCCCTCCTCCTCGCCCACTTTTCCCCAGCTCTCCCTTGCTCTGTCCTCCTCTCCTTCAGCATCTTTTCGCTTCTTCCCGGTCCCTCTCTGGATTTTGTTTTGCACGCTCTTCTTGGGTGTTTTCAGATACCACATATGTTTTCAGGCATGACAGGTGAAGACAGGCATGGTGTGGCCAAGCTTGACCCTGATCTTCTCACTCAGTTCCTGGTCTTCCACCCAGGGAGTGGAGAGTCCTCTTCTGCCCACAGCATGGGTGCTTCTAGGGCCATGCCTGGGTAGATGAAGGAGGCCGTCTTTCCTGCAGTCTTGCCTTGTGCCACCCATATCTCTGTCTCCATAAGTTGCCACCTCTTCGGGCTGACCCAAAGGTGCTTTGGTGGGACACCCCGAGCTGCCTTCTTTACTATCTCAATAACATAGCCTCCATTCTAGAGGTGGTGGTGGACCATAATTGCCCTGGCAATGAAGGCAATGAAGGAAGGATGTTTTATAGTTTCCTCTGCTGTGTATCCCAGCATTCCTCGAGTCAGTCATTAAAAACGTCTTGATGTCTAACCTGAGTCCCTGCACTGCCGTTTGTCGACTCCGTTACCGTCGCTGGGAATTTTCATTGAGAGTCTAATTGTTGTTTTTCTTTCGACACCCACACTGTTAGTACTGTTTGGGAAGTGAGAAATCAGAGACTGTGAGTTGCAGAACAAAACCCAAATTTGTTTGGCCACAACAGTCTAAAAGAAGCAACCTTTTCCTCAGATGTTGGTCTCACTGACAGACACAGTTGAGGGAGTCAGCGGGTTGTGTGAACGAGGGCATAAGAGGACCAGAGGCCTGCACCTCTGTCGTAGGGCATCCCAACTGTGTGCTGGGCTAGAGTCAATGTGGGCAGGAAGCCTGGTGCCTACCCTTCTAAACAGCAAGAATATGCTCCCCTCACCCCCGTGTATTTCTCATGAGAAGCTCCACAGCCTCCACCCTCCCAGTCACGGGATGCCTATGGAAAGCTCCCTCCCAGAGTCTTGAGGCACCATCCTTGGATGTAGGCAGAGGTCAAAGGGGAAACCTGGGCTCCTCCCACCTGCCAGTCACTAGTGGCTGTTCAGCGCCTTGCAGCCTGGCGTCAGCAGGACTCAGCCAGAGTGGAGAGTCCGGCAACATGGGACACAGGTGTCCAGATTCCAGCAAAGAAGTCTGCCACCATACCAAGGATAAGAATGATCTCAAAGTGAGTAAGAAAGGACATTCAGCAGATCTGAGGTCAAGATGGCCAGACACTAGAATTTCTGGACAGCGACATTATCCCATACTGTGAAGACGCCCCAGCGAACAACCAGAGATGTGGAGGAGATGTGGGCAAGTGGAGCCTCCGCCATGATCAGAACACAGAAATAAAAACTGACTGAGAAATTTAGAACTGAGAAATACAAGAAATTAAATGGGAATTCTCCAGGGATGGGCTCGGCTGAGGTTGGCGTAGACAGATGGGAGTGAGCCAGAGACAGAACAACCTATTGTGCTTGATCGTCAGCCGTAACCTCAATTCGGTGGTGGGAATCAGTTTTGGCAGTTGCCAAGGACTCATCTTGCCCACAGTACTGATGGGATGCAAAATGGTCCAGCTTTTCTGGAAGACACATTGGCAATTTCCATTGGAATTAAACTTGCAACAGTCAGCCAATCTTAAAAAAAAAAAAAAAAAAGATAACTCAGACCTTGGTCAAATTTAAACCTTTTTCCCTCCCCAGAGAGGCGCAGGGAGGGTGGTGCATACAGGATTGGCTACGGCAGCTTCGTTCATGATAACAAAGCGCTGGAAATAATCAAAATGCTCTTCGGCTTCCGGATGGTTGGCCAAACTGTAGTTCACCCTGCCAATTAGTCACGAAACGGTGCCGTGTGCACAGAGGACCGGGTCATCTCCAGGGAACGGTGTGAGCTGATCTCTGAATAATCAGACTCCATGATTCTGTTTTCTCAGCCTCCCAGAATGGCTTGACTGGGACTAGAGGGCAGGCTGGTGACATCACGGGGAAAGAGTGGATATGGCCGGAGTACAGCGGTGGGGACGCCGGCAAATGCCGGTAAGCTGGATGCTCAGTCAGACTGTGCCCTGTCGCGCCCTGCTGTGGGGAGTGGTCTACAGGTTTTCAGGCCGTGTCTCTCCGTGTTATACTGATGGTTTTACGTGAGTCTGCAGGGTCTCCAGGGCAGTGACCGCAGCCTCGCCTTGTGCGTGGGAGTCATTAGTCACCAGGTTCCCTCGTGCCTATGGATTTGGAGAGTTATGTCCCATAAATCATAACTGAAAAACACTTGTCAATTTCTATGTCAACATTATGGCTTAAAAATGGATCTAATTAGCAAGTTTTCAGTCCGGTTCATTACACACTCTTGTGTGTATGTGAAAATTAATGCTTGGTAATTGTGTTCCTTTGACAGAGGAAACAAACCCATTTCAAAATAAAATGACCAAACTCATCTATGAAAGATGGGTCTGGTGGTGGTGGCACACGCCTTTGATCCCAGTACCCAGGAGGCAGTAATCCCAGCACTCGGGAGACAGAGGCAGGCAGATCTCTGTGAATTTGAGGCCAGCCTGGTCTACAAGAGCTAGTTCCAGGACAGGCTCCAAAACTACAGAGAAATGCTGTCTCGGAAGAAAAAAAAATAAAAAGAATAAAAAACTATTAGAAAGCTGACATTATAGGCCCTGGGGAGGCTGAAGTAAGAAGACTGCTGTAAGTTCAAGACCAGCCCGGACTACAACATGGTGAGACCCTGTCTCAAACAATAACAATAGACAAGCAAACAAATAAAACTATTTCAGCCCCTTTCTCAATCCATAAGTAATTATTACCCCAATTCATATGATGTTTTTCTTGGTAGAACAGGTAAGATTGAAAGCAAGGCAGGGCTGGAGAGATGGCCCAGTGGTTAAGAGCGCTGGCTGCTCTTCCAGAGGACCCAGGTTCAATTCCCAGCACCCGCATGGCAGTTCCAGGGGATCTGGTGCCCTCACACAAACATACATGCAGGCAATACATCAATGTAATAAAATGAAAATAATCTTTTTAAAAAAGTAGCAAGGCAATATCTCAGCAAATGTTGAGCACTGGCCTCCTGGTCGCCATGGTCAGACGCGTTTTAATTTTAAACGATTGTCAGCTGCAGTCATTCCAGGGTTGGTTAAGAGAAAATTAACCGCGTTTAGGTCACACGTGACCTGTGTACTTGTGAGAACCTGTCCTCTCAGGGCTTGTCTCTGCCTGGAAAAATGATAAGTCCAGTGGAAGAGACTAGAATAGCTCCTTGAGAACCCACAGATGTGACTCGTTCTCCTTGAGCCAGATTTATGAAAATACCGGAACCGCATGAACGGGGACCCACCCACCGAAAGTTTTATATGAAGCAGGGAAGATAGTCCAGTCAGCAGAGGGCTTGGTATACAAGCAAGAGCATGGGTTCAACCCCCCAACACCCATGTAAAAAAAAAAACAGGCATGTCACATTCTTGCAATCCCAGAGCTGGGAAGACAGGAGAGACAAGCAGTTCTCTGGGGCTCACTGGCCAGCTAGTCCAGCCTACTTGTTCTCTCCAGGCCAAGTGAGAGACCCTGCCGCCACACACACTCACACACGTGCATGCAAACTCACAAACACACACACACACACACACACACACACACACACACACACACTGTTGAAGCCGGAGCTTAGACCAGAGTTGTCCTCAGAGCCTCCTCTTTGGAGTGCTGCTGCCTGGTGTGACAGGTCCTCTGACATCTGACCCCAGGTGCTATCACTGCTAGCAAGACTATTTTCAAAGTTGTTCACTCGCTGACACCGAGTGAGTTCTGGCCCTTGGCACCATGACACCTTGTGTTGGATGCTGTTTATACCCTCTCTGGGAGTGATAAATGTGGACCAGCCTTCTGAACTATCACTTGGCATGAGGGGCACTTCTCTTGCGACCAATACAAATGTCTGTGGAGATCTCCACGTGTCCCCTGGGAAGCAGGGCTAGCAGTGGGTCCCAGATGAACCTGGTCGGGAAGCCACGTGGGCTATCCACCTAACAAGGACTCATTAGTACAAAGAGAACGCTTGCCTTTGCTTCTCCTCCAGCTCTGACATTGCGTGTTGCGGGGTATTTGATTGTACTGTGACGCTTTGAGACAGTTAATACACTTAAACCTTCAATCAAGGGGTGGAGTCCGTGACTAGCTGACCAGGAATTAGCCATAGAGATTTTGGAGGACCCAGATAGAGAGGCAGAGGAAGAGATAGGGGGGAACTTGGAGAGATTTGTGACCTTTTCAGTCTGGGAAGGCAGAGAGAGAGAGGGTCAGATAGTCGTTCCTCTGCTGCTGTCTTGATCTCTCACGTTTGAACCCCAATATCTCACTCCCGAGTTTTCCTTAATAACAAGACTATTTAGGTAAATGCTTCGATTGCCCACTCGCCTCACTTCCCCATCCCTCCTGCCTTTGGTAGCTCTCACAAATGACATTCCAGCCTTACAAGGAAGCTGGTGCCTCTGCCTGGACCCCTCATGTTCCGGGGCACCTTCCTCCCCAGCACACTTCCTGAGCTCTGGAGTCTATGTTTGGATATTTCACACCATCCATGTTGGGGTGTTTTGGTGGGGTGTCAGTCTATGGTGTGTCGGGGAGGGTGAGTACCCAGGCACGCCTCATCTACACTCTGCAGAATTCACCCTTGTGGCAGTCCCAGCTCCCCTGGCCTTCTACCACACAGCTGTGCACATCTGTGCACACACACACACACACACACACACACACACACACATGCGTGCACCCATAGACACGTGGGAGTAAAAGATATTCACCACCTAACTCGCGCCCCTCCCCCAACCCTGAAGGTAATTTGGGTTTGGATAAAGTTGATTTGTTCTAATCCTTTGCTATTTGGTACAGCTCTCAATAAAAATGTTTGATGGTTTTGGAGAAAAAGTAGATATTTAATTACTGTTTTCATTTTTTTAGTGATTGTAGATGCATTTGGGGTTTCTATTTCTTTGTTCTTCTCTGGAGTGTACCGTGACCCTGCCGCCCAGGCTAGTCTTGAACTCCCGGGCTTGAGTGACCCTCCCACCGCAGCTAATGGGCCCCACCACACCCAGCTGGGGTTTCTGTTTCTGCAGTTTTAGTGCGATGTATTTTTGTTTGGGGATATTTCTTTCCTTTTTTTCCCTCTAGGAGCATAGAATCATCATTGCGTTTCTTCATGATGAGTTGGTCCCTGCTGGACCTGTGGCCGTGTCTCTTCTTCCGATCCAGCTTCCTCTCATTTCTCTTCATTAACCCTCCAGTTTTGAGTTTTGTTGTCTGGATAAGAACTAGAGCTTAACTTTGCTTTCATGCTTTTTCTTTGGGCTTTATAATGAGAGAATCTTTTAACTGTCTCCTCAATGTTGTTAAGTTTAAAACCTTCATCGTGGCCAGGTGGTGGTGGCGCACGCCTTTAATCCCAGCACTCGGGAGGCAGAGGCAGGCGGATCTCTGTGAGTTTGAGACCAGCCTGGTCTACAAGAGCTAGTTCCAGGACAGGCTCCAAAGCTACAGAGAAACCCTGTCTCGAAAAACCAAAAAAAAATAAATAAATAAAAATAAAAATAAAAAATAAAACCTTCATCGTGTCCATTACTTTCCCCTTGGAGTTTAATGGCTGCTGCTGGTGGTACTGGTAGTGTGTGTGTGAGAGAGAGATGTGTGCCTATACATATGTGTGCCTATACGTATGTGTGTGTATGATGTGTGTATTGTGATAGTTTGAGTAAGAATGACCCCCGTAGGTCATAGGTTTGAATGCTTGGTCTCCAGTTAGTGGAACTGTTTGGGAAAGATGAAGAGATACAGCCTTATTGAAGGAAGTGTGTCACTGTGGAGGCGGGCTTTAAGATCTCATATATGCTCAAGCCACAGTGTGTCTCAGACCACTTCCTCTTGGCTGTGAGTCAAGATGTAAGAACCCTCAGCTCTTTCTCTAGCATTATGTCTGCCTGCGTGCTGTCTTGCTTCCCATCATCATGCTAATGGACTAAACCTCTGAACTGTAAGTGCTACAATAGATGCGAGGGGCTGGGGTCTACACTCCCAATTTAACAGTATGAGCTAGCTTTTCTTCCCAGTGTGACAAAACACCTGGCAGCAACGGCTTAAGAGAGGAAGCATTTGTTTGTGCTTGTGATTTCACGGGTTCCAGTCCCTCCTGAAGGAGCGGCACAGCTCACATCATGGTGTCCAGGAAACAGAACATTCAGGAAGGGACAGTCTCCTAGTGGCACACTTCTTCCAGCTCAGTCCCGCCTTCTAATAATGCCATTCTATTATAAATCCACTAGGAATTAATCCACTGATTAGTTTGGCACCGTTGTGTTCTAATTGTCTCCAGAAAAGCGTTACAGACACACACAGGTGTGCTTCTTAAGCTAACCTGTTGACAGCCAAAACCAGCCACCACACATGCATTGGAAGGCAGGTGCGACTATACAATCGAGCCCCCCAGGCGATGTCGCTTTGACTTTTGACATGTCAAATCCGCAGTGAACACCGCAAGCATTCACTGGAGACTGCCCGGAATGTGGGCCAACTGTTCGGAGTGACCCTCAACAACTACTGTTCCTCATCTTCGGCAAAGCACTCGCTAAGTCGGCTGGGGTACTCACCGTTTTATACTAAAACAGCCTTTGTGCTGGGTGCCTAGGCTCCACTATGGCTGGTGCGGATCTCCCAGCGAGCACTCCATGGGGGAGTAACTCTGGGGGGGAGGGGGTAAGTTGTCTGCGGTGCTTCCTGCACTAAATGCACTTTCAACTGTCCGTTCATGATGAGCTCATCTGTAGCCCCTGAGAGCAGAGGAGCACCTGACCATCCTTTATCCTGCTCTGTGAACGTGGCAAGGAGAAGTCATTACTTCATGAGGCCAACAGGCTGGGACGTCAGGCTTTGCTTACCTTTAACTAGATTTTCAAATGCCCTGAGATACCTTGGGCTGGAGCTAGTGGGGACTCAAAGTCACCACAGTCTACATAAGTAAGGTTTAATTACCACCCACAAGCTCTGTTCCCTCCCGGTGGCCTCCTTTCAGGAAAGCTCTGTGTTTTCATGAGTGCTGTGCCCCCAGGGAGAAGATAATGTCAGCATTGATGCTTCAGATAATGCGCCATTAATCTCCAGCAGTGCCAAAGATACTGGAGCTGAGTGTCTCCAGAACATTCTGTAGCTTTACTTTACGGCTGTGTTATCAAATCCATCTAAAGTGCCCGGGCTGTCAGAATGTATTCACGGCAGATTTAGACCCCCGTAAAACAAAGGAAGAACTGCCCATTACAGGCCCACACCCAGGGATCTGACAGCTCAAGACAGGAGAAGTTTGGGTCCCCTCTTTTGTCCTTGGTAGGGTCGGGGACCCATTCCTTTCAGGACTTGGTGTCCTTGGTTGTCCCTGGTACCTCCTTGTTTTTACCTTATAAGTGCTGGCTGCGCTCCTCACACAATTGCTGATATCCAGGACAGCACGTCACAGCTGGTGTTCTCAAGCCAAGGGTGACACTAAAGAAAGCCAGAGCTGGGCTCTTAACATGTTGACAGGGAAATTAAAGCAAGCAGAGGCCCGTGGCTGTCCCACCAGACATCGAGAGAGCTGGCAGGCTTCACTGCCTCAGCATAGGCTCTTTCCTGCTTCCAGCAGGGCAGAGACTCCATGTTTTCCTTGTAGGATGCATATTGTTTTCTTCTGACTGTTTTAATCCCCTCTCCGCATACCATCTTGGGCAGCCACAGGGCTGAATGTGGCAAGCCGGCTATTGGCCACTCTTTTGGTTCCTGGCTTCTAAATGCTATTGTGCCCACCATGACCAGCACATTCAACTCCAGATCTACCCAAGCATCCTGAGGCAGTGGCGTGGAGGAATCTCTAATGATGCTTTGGTTCCCCGTCTGTTTCAGGGAAGTCACCAGTCACAGCAACCTTCTACCCTCTGTCACCTGACAGCTTTGCTTCTCACAGATAGAATTCCAACTCCACACAGTCGGCTCGGGCTCTCAGACTTACAACTTTCATTTAAAACAAACAAACAAAACTTAGAACCAGAGAGAGAAATCACATAACCTCCTTTCTGGATAGATTTTCTTTTAGATGTCCCTTTTGCCAGTGCTGTGGCTGCCAGGGTCACCAACCTGTCCTTTAGATTCCAACCACATCCCTGATGGAGTCTGACTTGTGGCTCTGCCTCAACGCAGCGCCTTTCGGTTACTGTTTGGAACTGGAGCGTTTTTTCACCTTTGCCTTGACAGGGCGGTGGATGGAGTTGCATTTTTTTTTTTTCCTCCAGCGCTATCAGGTTTCTACTGTGATGGAGGAACCTGTTCCCCACAGAGGGTGGGGAAGAACGTCAGGGCCTTCAACTTTGCCATCTTACTTCAAAAGGAAGTTGACTTTAAAAACACTTGTATAATTACTGTTCGTGTTCTCAGATGTATAGTCTCTGGGAGGAAAACTCAGCCAGCAGGAGTTGCTCAGCCGTTACGCGGTTACGCTCATCCTTACTCATCCTTCCGTAAGAACACTGGGACTTGCCTGTGGTGCCAGAAGGATCCAGGCCATCCTGTCACAGCGGAAGAAGACATGGGGGTGGGAGCGTGGGGGCAGAAGGCGGGCAGTGGCAGGGCCTCTCTCTAGATGGGCTGCCCCCATGGAACAGACAGGCATCTCCTTTCTGTCTCAGGCAGAGTTCTGACTTCGGCAGGTGGAGAGAATAGATGGCCTCCTCAGGGCCTGGCAAACCCACAGGATGGGGCAGGAAAGCTCAGCAGTACTTTAATTCCAGGAATTTGAATTCCAGAAAAGCTAGTGTCTTTGACTTGGTGGGGAGGGTGAGGCACGGACACACGTTTGCCAGAGGCGTATGGACAGGGCATTAGGAACACAGGTGTGGTACCTTCAGGGAGCCCTATCTGCAAATGAGTACAAATTTTGTCTGCAAGGACCCAGCAGGGGGCAGGACAACATACAAGCCAGAATGCTGGTTCAGAAGCGACCCTTCCTGGACTAATCAGGACATCCCCGATGCCCACCTTCCCATTCGTTAATAAGCTTTGTCTCCAAACTGAACACCGCTTCAAGTCTCCACAGCACATGGTTGCTAAGTAAATCAGTACCCCGCAACGCTGCCACTTCCAGATTCCTCAGTGTTGTGGGCCACTGCTCTGGAAAGCCAATCAGTACCCCCCAACGCTGCCACTTCCAGATTCCTCGTGTTGTGGGCCACTGCTCTGGGAAGCCTCCGACTATGCTCTGCTTCTCTGCCACACCACGCTTGCCATGTAAGACAAGCCATGTTCAGACGCAGCTCCTCGAGCCCTCACTGGCCCCCAGAACTTACTGGAAAGCATGGGCACATTACTTACTTATCTGTTTGTTTTGCTGTGACAAAATGATGACAAATGTAACCTAAAAGAGAAAGCTTTGGTTTGGCTCACAGCTTGAGGGCACAGCTTGTTGTGGCAGGAAGGTGTCATGGTGGGAGCGTTAGAATCCTGGGGACACGATGTCTTAGTCATTGTTCTGTGGCTGTGAAGAGACACCATCACCGCAGCAACTCTTAGGGGGGAAAAAGCATTTAATTGGGGGCTTGTTTTACAGGTTCAGAGGTTTAGTCCATTGTCGTTATGGCCGGGAGCGTGGCAGCGGGCAGGCAGACGTGGTGCTGGTGGAGGAGCTGGGAGCTCTACAATAGATCTGCAGGCAGCTAGAAGAGAGAGACTCTGGGCTTGGAGTGGGTTTTTTGAAACCTCAAAACCCACCTCCTGTGACACACTTCCTCCAACAAGGCCACATTGTTGTCTTTCCGTGGGCACAAAGGCTGCACTTTAATTACTGCTGCTCTGGCCAGCAATTTCAGCTCCACAGTTACTGACCTGCTTCTCTGGCAGGGGTGGGCTGCTTACTGCGACCTGGCAGGAACTGTGTTCCCATAGGTACTGGCTGTGTCTCTGCCATCAAATATAGCCTTTAATTAAATCTCTATCGTTCTACTTATCAATAAGACCTGGGCGTCAAAGGCCAGGGTGAAAACCTGCTAGCTCAGAGAGGGGGAGTAGCAACTAGCTGACCTCTCTTTGCCCATGTTTCCAAACGAGACCTTCTTCCTTCTGCCCCTTCTGCTCAGCCAAAAGAACAAAACCTCACCACTCAAAGCTCCTCCCTATTACTTCCTGTTCATCACCCTACCATCTTCCAGATACTCTCTGATTCACTATGATTACTTTCTGTCAACCAGTTGCTAACTCAGCCTCCTGCTCCAAGGTTGATTTTATTTAATTAACACAAATGCAAAATCGGGGTTCACAGTGTGATCAAATATCCCGCAACACCACACCTCCTAATCCTTTGAAGTAGCGCTGCTCCCTGGGGACCAAGTATTCAAATCGATGAGCCTGTGGAGGTTTCTCTTGCAAACCACCACACTTGACGTCCACAGTCAGGAAGCAGAGATGAATGCTGGGTCTGTGTTTGACATTCTCCTTTGTACGCAGTTTGTGACACCGGCCATGGAATGGTGCCACTCACTACAGGGTGGGTGTTCCCTGGAAACCCACACACAGACACAGCGGTGACGCCTGGATAGTTCTAAGTCCTGTCACACTGACAACCAAGATGAAACGTCACGGTGTGGGAATCACCCTTGGTCAGCCTCCTCTCTGCCCCCTCCCCTCCACCTGTCACTTTGTTGGTAACTCGTCAGGTGACTCACACCTGGACCCAGCGGAGTCACAGAACCACACACAGCAGACCCATTTGGACAGGTGTTCAGATCCTGCTTTGTCTGAGTGAGAGGTTTGCTTCCCTGGGCAGTGCCAAGTAAACAAACCGCTACAATGATGGCAGGCCTTAGTCCAGACCACCGAGGACAGTGATTGTCTGAGCCTAAATTCTGTCCTTCCAGGGGACGGTGCAGGATTTCACCTGGACCCGCTCGCTCAGCAACTTTTCCAACTGAGAGGAAATCACAAAGCATTGTACTTACCGTTTTAGCCATTTTAAGGTAAACAACTTGGTGGGTTTTCAAAGCCACATTAGAAATGCCATGGAATCATCACCACTGTGTGCTTTTGGACCACTGTCATCGCGCCAGCAGGAGTCTGGGCCTACAGAATGTTTGGGCTCCGTTACCCCTCCCCCACTGGGCAGCTGTTAACTTCCCACCTCTGTAAATGAGCTTACCCATTTCATATCAGTGGGTTCATGCTATGTAGCCTTTTACGTGTGGCGCAAAACGTGCAAGTTTCGCCCGTGTGATAGGAGTACTTCCTGGCTTTTGTCTCAATACCATTTCGGGGTATGGAGGTGCCAGCTTCTATAAGCATCTGGATGTATGTATCCATTTCTCTCGGGTACTGATGTAGGAGGCAGTCGCCGAATCAGTGGTGAGGTGACTCTGCCTGATCTGGGGGACACCGCCCACTGTTTGCAGTGGGCCGTGCTGTGGGGTTTCCCCACCACGTGGGAGATTCTAGTGTTTCCACATCTTCCCCAACTTTTGCTTTTACCATCTGTTTGGTGTGTAACTGTACGTGTTTCTGTGCATGTGCCCAGATGTGCACATATGTGTGGAGGCCGGAGGTCAACCTCAGGTGTCATTCTTCAAGAGATGCCCACCTTGTCTTTTGAGATGGGGTCTCTTACCGGGACCTGGGGCTCACCCTTTCATCTAGACTGGCTCCAGGGAACCCCGAAGACCAACCTGTCTCTGCCTTCTCAGACCTGGGGTTGAAAGCACTCATCACTGTACCCTCTGGCTTTTTTTTCCCCCTCTGGCTTTTTATATGCATGCGTGCATGCGTGCTGGAGACTGAATTCGGGTCCTCAATCTTACGTGCAAATGCACGTGCATGGTACTGCATTTCCCCCGGACCTCCTCACTTTGAGCGTTTTCCAGGGGAAATAAAATGGCATAGAATCACTCTTACTGTTTTAATCGCTGGAAAGTGTATGGGCCAGGGTTTTCACAATGCATGGGCAGTGCTTTGTGACTTCCACAGTGTAGCTCGGCCACAGCTCCCCTTCTTTGGCTGTAACTAAACAAGGTGGCATCTCTCTGTGTGATGCGTGCCACTCCTCCATCTGCTGGCCTCGGGGCATCTGCTGGAACTCTGACAGTTGGCCCTAACCAAGATCCCTTGGATGAATAACAAGTGGCCTCTCCCACTGGTTTCCAAACACTCTTGTATACTGTCTTTAGATAGTTAATGCGAGCGATGCCATTATGGGTCTCTGGATTTATCTGGCTTGGGGTTTCTTGAGGCACAGAAGAAATGGTTTTCTTCAAATGTGGGGATATTTTTATAGTTATGAGAGTTTCATAAACATATAATGTGTTTTGTTCAAGCCCATCTCCCATTCCCTCCCCTCCAACTCCTCCTCTACCCAACAACCACTATTCCCCCTTCCCAATTTCATGGTTTTTTTTTTTTTTAAATCCAGCATGTCCACTTAGTACTGCCTGTGTGCACGTGGGTGCTGGGCCTTTTCTCAGAGCCCGCATCCTATAAGAGCGCTGACTCTCAGATTTGGGGGTTTTGTTTTTTAAGCGTTGTTTTTCCAAGCACTCTCTTCGCCTTTTCCGTCTTTCCTCCCCTTTTGGGATGTCTTGGCTTCCTGCATGCAGCCCTGCTTCCCATTCTTCAGGTCCCCCTTCACCTTAAGGGATGCTCTCGTGGGTCTTGTTTTCGTCTTATGATGTAATGGGACTTTCTTTGGGCCACCAGCTCACAAACAACACAGAGGCTTATTATTGATTATGAAAGCTCGGCCTTGGGCTTGTCCCACTAGCTCTTATAACTTAAATTAGCCCATATTTTTTTTATTAATCTACATTCTACCATGGCTTTTGCCTCTCTCCCATTTTGTGAGTCCTACTAGTTTTGCATCTAGATGGCTTCTTGCTCACCTCCATTCATCTCCTACTTCCTCTCTCTCTGCCCGGAAGTCCCGCCTATACTAGCTACTGGCCCCTTAGCTCTTTATTAAACCAATCACAGCAATGTATCTTCACCCAGTGCACGAATATCCCAGAACCCTTTGAATGCTATCTGAGGCTGCTCAGTTCTACAACTTTTGATCCTACTGTTATACTCTTCAGCTCCAGAATTCTCTTGCTTCTTTTTTTTATAATTTCTGTATCTTTATTGGTACTGCTTGGACAGACATTCTCATAATTCCTTTACGTTTTTGGGCATGGCTTCCTAAGCTTTTTTTTTTGGTCGGTTTTTGTTTTTGAGACAGGATCTCACACTGTAGCCCAAGAGGACCTGAAACTTACTTTGTAGCCCAGGCTAGCCTCAAACTCGTGACTCACAAACAGTTTCTCAGGTGCTGGGATTACAGGCATGCATCATTACCCAAGACTATCTCTTGAACATATTTAGTTTATTTACTCTTATCTGGTGAAGCTGCTGCTGTACCGGTTCCCTTAGGGGCGGTTCCTTTTAGCTGTCCTTTTCCTGCGTGGTGGCCATTCCTCTTCATTCTTCATTTTCTTTGTAATTGTTGCTGTTGAAAACTGGACATGTTGAAGAGTGTAAGTGGCAGCCCTGGAAATCAGGTCCCCACTCAGCGATTTGTCATAGTCACTGGTGTTTGTTTGCACAGCCCATAGTTTATTTAAAGCATCGATTTTGTACCTTCTGTGTGCCTTGCCTTGTCTTACCTGGCCATAACGTCTCTGTTCCATTAAATTCACAGACAGAAAAGCAAACCCAGTCTGGGCAGATGGGCTGTGTGAGCTGGGACCTTCCCAGCAGGCAGGTAGCCTGTTCACCTGTTTCCATGCCTAAAGGTTGGCCCCGGAAAGCACCAGAGGCTTCTTTGATATTTACTGAGTAAACACGCGAGCACATGTGTGGCAACTCCTTATTCCCCAAGCACCTCCTCTCCGGCCTGTCCTCCAACACTCTTGCTTGTTTCAATTGCAATCCATTGCCTCAGGCAGTAACAGCTAAAATATCCGCCAATGAATGGCTTTGACAGACAGTCTTAAGCTAGCTGTATTGGCACCAGGCAGGTTTCTGGTGTGGGAGATAACGGCAAAGCCTTTGGATCGGTCTTCCTGGAACTTGGAAGGAGCTTCAGGGAATGGGGACCCCTGGTGATACCAGTGTGTTCTTCCAGTGCCAGCGCTGGTGTCAGTGGTACAGGCTGTGATTTTTTTCAAGGACACTGTTGAGCTGGGAGCATGGGATGGACAAAGTGAGTTCTCTGAACTAGAAGCATGACATTAACAAAATGAGTCCCCCGCGCTGAGATCAGAGGGTGAATGTGGGGTGAGAACCCCATGCTGAGATCAGGGGTGAATGTCGGGTGAGAACCCCATGCTGAGATCAGGGGTGGATGTGGGGTGAGTCCCCTGTGCTGAGATCGGGGTGAATGTGGGGTGAGTCCCCCATGCTGAGATCAGGGGTGAATTGGGGTGAATCCCCGTGCTGAGATCAGGGGTGAATGTGGGGTGAGTCCCCCGTGCTGAGATCAGGGGTGAATGTGGGGTGAGTCCCCCATGCTGAGATCAGGGGTGAATGTGGGGTGAGTTCCCTGTGCTGAGATCGGGCTGGATGTAGGGTGAGAAGCCCGTGCTGAGATCAGGGGTGGATGTGGGGTGAGTCCCCGTGCTGAGATCAGGGGTGGATGTGTGGTGAGTCCCCATGCTGAGATCAGGGGTGGATGTGGGGCAAGTCCCCTAAACTGGAGTAGTGTAGACACAGGGTAAGTCCAGTTGCTGCAAACGGTCACTGTTACAAGATTCAGTCGCTTTCACTGATAGTTTGGGTTAGTCCCAAAGCTTCACAGAAGTTGGCTCTAGTTTTCATTACCTGAAGGCTGGATTTTGGAGTGCTTTATTGTTCTTGTCACATAGGGTCCTAAGGTTGGGGCTAAGACAATTCTTTCCTAGTATGTGCGCTGACAATTATCATTTGTCTGGCTGCCACCTAGAGCATTGGGGAGGGCCGGCCCCCCAACAGATATCCAGAGTGTCCTCAATGGCAGGTTGCTCCAACCTGAACCAACTTGCCTGTCATCCTTACTCCTGCTGCTGTTGCCACAGCTCTATGTGCCTCTGCTGAACCTCTGACCTCTCCTTTCCAGGGAGCAAAGAAGCACCGTAAACAGTAAATTGGAGGGGGTGGGGAGCCCTCTGGGACAGAGCAGACTCCTCCGTGCAGTCCAGATCCTGGATGTTAGTGATGTTACCCATGACCACCACCACCTTTTTATATAGCATTTCCCTCTAGGGAAAGTGAACCCAGTGCAGGAAAAAAAATATGTATGCCAAACAGTTGGCATAGAAACCTAGAAGGCCCAAAGACCATCTGAAGAAATTTCTATGGGTACCAAACAGTTCCTTTGACTTAGAAATCAAGGCTGGCAGAAAAAATCAAGCGCCGTGGGTTTCCGTCTTCCTTGATTGATTGGTGTTTCTCAACCCCAGCTGTGCTGCAAAATTACCTGGAAGCTTTTGTTCCAAGCAGAGCAGACCGCTGCCATCGCGGCGCTGTCAACGCTGAAAAAAGCACTGCAAGGCCTGTCGCGATGCAAACATCTGTGAGATGCAGGCCGTTTCCTCTGCGACCACCAGCGTCCCAGACCCAGTCCCCGCTGCCCTCCCCCCGCCGTGAATATGCAGGCAGGACCTCTAAGAAAAACTGCCCCGGTTTCTCCTACGCAATTATCACATCTTTACATTTTTCTTTTTGTTCCTACGTTGTGCTCGGCGTTTCTCATTTGGCTTTAGATGTCTTTTTTATAATTGGTTCCTTTAAATCTGGTCCAGAGCAGTGTACACACGGCGGCGCATTTGCTGGAATTTCAGAAGTCTGTTTCTGATTTATGGCAAGCCCCACCCCACCTCTATTTTCCTCCTTTGTTGAAGGGCGGGGGTAGACGCTCGCTTTTTAAATACTGACCAGCTCAGGGCAGACCAGACGTGGGTTTTGAGAAGTCTTATGCTACCAGATACATAGCACAAACTCTGTTAAGAATCTGGGGTTTCTTAAACCCTTTCCACCTACAACCCCCTCCTTGCTTTGGAAAGTTTTTTATGTTCCTGCCCTCTAGGAGATGAAGTAAGGTAAGGAGTCCTATGGAGAGTTTGAAGGAATCCCAAGTCTGGTCAAGATGGAGCTTGCAAGTGTGCCAGAATTAGAGGTGACCAGGGATACGGAGCTCCTGGTCTCAGAAACCTGGATTCTTGGCGAGGCCGGCTTTTCTGCCCGCAGTTCTAACACTCGGATCCCTCTTACAGGCCCAGTCTCCTGATCGCAGCCGGCATATGGGGCCATGGCCCGGCTCCCGGGGCACCCGGAGGTCCCCGGCCCAGAGCCTGGCAGCACAGGCCGGGGAGGCCGAGGCAGTCGAGCGGCCCGGGCGCGACACGTCATTATCAACGTCGGGGGCTGCCGGGTACGGCTGGCCTGGGCCGCGCTGGCCCGCTGTCCCCTGGCACGCCTCGAGCGCCTGCGAGCCTGCCGCGGCCACGACGAGCTGCTGCGCGTGTGTGACGACTACGACGTGAGCCGCGACGAGTTCTTCTTCGACCGCAGCCCGTGCGCTTTCCGCGCCATCGTGGCGCTGCTGCGCGCCGGCAAGCTGCGGCTGCTGCGGGGCCCGTGCGCCCTGGCCTTCCGCGATGAGCTGGCCTACTGGGGCATCGACGAGGCGCGGCTGGAGCGCTGCTGCCTGCGTCGCCTGCGCCGCCGCGAGGAAGAGGCCGCCGAGGCGTGCTCCGGGCCACCCAGCCGTGGGCCCCCGGGGAGCCCAGTGCGTGCTCTGGGGACCGGGCGGCTGGAGCGAGGCCGACGGCGCCTGCGCGATGTGGTGGAGAACCCGCACTCCGGGCTGGCAGGCAAGCTCTTCGCCTACGTCTCCGTGGCCTTCGTGGCGGTCACAGCCGTCGGCTTGTGTCTGAGCACCATGCCTGACATCCGAGCAGAGGAGGAACGGGTAAGTGTGGGCATGGGCTTCAGGGCAAGGGCGGGACAGGGGGGAGCCAGGATCATGGAGGAGTGGACAAAAGGCCACTTCTGGTGGCGTGTAACGATTCAGAGGGTGCATGCCAATTTCTAGTCATGGTTGCCCACTATGTCCCCTGCCCTGGCTAGAACTATAGGCTCCACAGCCCTCCCCCACTCCGCCATGCCAGGTCCGATGTGAGGGTCCGATGAGCTGATACATGAGGCCCCAAACTACATTAAGTTTCAGGACAAGGACCCACAGCTTTTATCCTGGGGCCCTCTCTGCATCTCCAATAACTCGGCCGGCAATACCTACAAACTCTAGACAAAGTAGAGCTAAAAAATACCCGTATCTTAAGGGTCTAGAACAGCGGTTCTCAACCTTCGTAGTGCTGCGATCCTTTAATACAGTTCCTCATGTCGGGGTGACCCCCAACCATATTTTCATTTTTATTTCATCACTGTACTTTGCTACTGTTATGAGTCTGATATGTCACCCTTACGAAAGGGCCGTTCGATTCCCCCAAAGGGGTCGCAACCCACACGTTGAGAACCACAGATATGGAGGCTTGTACGGGTCATATTTGGATATCCCAGGGTTATTGGGCCTTTATGGAGAAATGAGATTCCGATCCTTTTGAGCGATCTGTTTCTTGCCCTCTGCTCTCTGTCTTGTCCACCAGTCCTAGAGTCTCAGCTGTTTGTGGTCAGCCAGTTCTCATGACAGACCAGAGGAGAGACAAAACAAACCAACTTAACAGCCTTTATACTCATTGATCATCGTGGAAAGTTCTGGAAAGAATGGGAAAGCGTTATGTAGCAGACTAGGGTCTGTGTTTGGAGGTGTTGGGATTCCTACAGAAGAGGGCATTCTACATTCGAATTTAGCTGAGTGTTACTCCATGCCCTTTCAACCCTTCTGTAGACACCTTTCTGTCCCCTGAGCAGACACGCCCTACAGCCCTCGGTTGGACAGGGCTCTCTGGCTACTCCTTGGGGTCCTGTAGTGTCCCTAGCCATGCCCAGTGTTCACCTACTGGGCTAACTCATTCTAAAACACCAAACTGACCTAGAGCATGGCAGCCCTGACTGCAAATTAAACTTAAATGTGAACTTCAGAAAACTGGTTTGGCTTCCTTCATTACTGGTTGTCCCAAGCCTGAGCCATCTCAGGTCGTGTTAAGTAGTCATGAGTTTCTGGTTCCGCTTCTAAGATGATACTTGAGGCATGAAGTTTGGCTCGGGGGTAATGAGTTTGCCTGTTTACACAGTGGAGGCGGGGGTGGGGCATTCAAACTGTTGGATTTTTACGTGGTAGTAATTCCATATCGTACTCAGGATGAATGCATTTGTGAAAGATTGGAGAACAGAAGTTAAGAGTGCCTCAACGAACCAAAATAAAAAAAAAAAAAAAGAAAGAAAGAAAGAAAGCCGGGCGGTGGTGGCACACACCTTTAATCCCAGCACTTGTGAGGCAGAGGCAGGTGGATCTCTGTGAGTTCAAGACCAGCCTGGTCTACAAGAGTTAGTTCCAGGACAGGCTCCAAAGCTACAGAGAAACCCTGTCTCGAAAAACAAACAAACAAACAAAGAAAAAAAGAGTGCCTTAACAAGTGATGACAGATCGGGGACCCACGCCCCGGGTCCTCTGGAAACTCTGCTCACCTCCCTGTCCTCCACACTGTGCACTTCCAAACACCATCTTCCTAATTCATTTCTGTGCCAGGCTTTGGGGGGGGCACTGACCAGCTCCCAAGTCATGACACGGAGACTTAGTTTTGAGTGCTCAGCCTGGCTTAGGCATGTTTCTGGCTAGCTCTTTCAACTTAAATTAACCTGTTTCTCTTTTGCCTACATTTTGCCTCGGGGCTTCTTACATTTTTTTTTTCTTTCTGTACATCTTACCTTCACTGCTTCTCAGGTCTACTGACTGGAGGCTGCCTGACTTCTTGCCCTGGGCATCTTCCCTTGTTCTCTCCTCCTCCTTCTCCCTTTTGTTCTTCTTCCTTCTCTTTTTGAGCTTAGATTTCTCCTCCTATTTATTCTCTCCCCCTTGCAGCCCTGCCTATCCTTTCCCCTGCCTCGCTGTTGGCCATTTGACTTTTTATTAGACCAATCAGGTGCCTTAGGCAGGCAAGGTGAAGCAAATGCAACACATCTTTACATAATGAAGCACACATCCTTACATCGTTAAACAAGTACAGCATAAACAAATGTAACACATCTTTATGTTGTCAAAATAATAGTCTTTGACAAGTTACAATTAAAAAGTGGTGACCTCTGTTTGGAGAAAGGCGGTTGGCCAAGGCATGCCCACATTGCTACAGTGTGGCCTCTACAGTCTCTTTGGAAAGCTGTTGACAATAGGTGACTGTAAAAAGATGGTTCTACTGAATCTGTCTTAGAGACCCAAGGATGTTTTGACATTTGCTTTCTGGCACATTAGTGACAAAATGGACACCAGGCAGCTTCCAGTGGTCCGGTTGGAGCCAGCTTGGCAAATTCCTCTCTCTCCACCGCCTGGGATGTGGGGAACCCATGAAATGTCAATAGCTCGTCTGGAAAATTATGCTCTGCTCACCATACCCAAATAGCTGCCGATCACCCTCATGGTAAAACCATGGCTTCAATGTGATCAGAATAAGTTCTTTAGCTTGTGCCTTGGGCTGGGATGCTCAGCATACTGGGACGACATAAGCGTGAATCTCACTCGCTTGCCAGCGCTTTCAGGAAACATTAGTTCCTGTGGAAAGTAGTTGTGGCCCATTGTGTAAGGTCTACCTGTGAGTGTACAGAGCTCTCTCAGGCTGTGTGGGTTAGGCGGTGGGAGTTCCTGGCTCCCCCTACACCTTGTCCTGTGGTACACCTTAGGAGACCTTGATCCGGAAGCTGCATAGAATGGTCCTCTGTATTCTCTAGTGTGCGACGATCAGTGTTAGGCGCTCAGGGTGGGGCACTTAGGAGACGTCTGTCCTCTGCATGCATTAGGTGTCACATAATTGGCAATGGCGTGGCCATCTCCTAGGAAGAAGCAGCCTTGTATCCCATTGGCTGCTTTGTTTTTAGTAAAACACACATACAACTTGCTGTCTTGCCATATTCTAACACACAGCAACGGTGCTACATGTGTTCACTGGTGTGTGGCTTTCGCCTACCCATCCCCAGAGCTCTCTGCCTTCTTAGGAACAACAAAAATTCTGTCACCAGTCACCAAGTGGCTAGACCTTGAGGATGTTATACTGGGTATAAGAAGAGTGTCACAAAAAACAGGGGTGAGAATGTAGCTTGTGGTAGAACAGGTGCCTAGCATATTCGGGGTGCTAGGTTAAGTCCAGAGCACTGCCAAGAAAGGAGAAAGAGGGAAGGGATGGGAGACAGAGGGAGGAAGGTCGCAAAACCAAGTAACGTATTATCCTTCATACTGTGTGTGAAGTGGTAACATCACGAAGATGAAGACTGGGGACTAGGGAGGGTTTTGAGAGCTGGTATCTGCTAGGATTGCAGTCTCAGTATGAAAAGCTAGAGATAAGGCTGGATGGCATGGTAACTGTACAACACAGTGAATGTACCGTGTCGCTGGTCCTCTGTCCTGGTGGGCACTGCTAGAGGACAACAGACTATGAGGTCAGAGACTGATCCGGGGCCCAAACATACAGCAGGAAAAGCCTGTAATGCTGAGTAACAGGTCTTGCCCTCCTGGTGACATCTGAGGGCCAAGAGGTTTCCTTGATGTGAGTTAGAGTTGTGGCCCACACTCAACCCATGTGGGCTAGAGTTGGAGCCAACGTTCAGACTGAGCAGGACTCCATAGCCTCCAGAACCCAGCACAGGTGTGTCCACCCAGGCAGTTGTCATGGCAACCCCACCTGTATCAGTTGTCCTTGATGAGTTATCCTTGGGTCAACAATATGCATGGTTGCCAGACCTCCCCTAAAGCTTAGCTTTCCTGTCCTTTCCCATGAAAGAGATTGGTTGGTTGGTTGGGGATACCCTAGGAAGTTTGTGAGGGCCATAGCTGGCCCTTGGTCCCTTCCCCTCCTGCTCCATCCCACCTAGGTGCAGGGATCTGAAGGGTCAGCTGGCAGAACTCACTGTCAGTGCATGGAGCTGCAGATGAGACCTAAAGTGTTAACGATAAGGTTAATAGTACCAAGCCTGGTTAGTAGGGAGAAAGGGTTAAGTAAGATTAACTGGGTACCACGGATGACACTGGCTGGAAGCCCCATCAGGGACCAGGACACTTGTTCCCTAAGTCACAAATTGCCTGCCTTACTGTGGGGCACAGCCCACTCATAATGGGTGAAGCCAATGTGGAGCAGGGTTGGCCCCTTCCTGATCCTGCTGGATCTTTCCCTTGCCTTTAGCTTCAGGCCAGGCCTTTTTGTTTCTTCAGCACCAAGGCACATCTCTTTGACCACCGTGCTCACAGATCTTCCCTGATTGACCCCAGTCTCCTGAGTGCACAAATCCTGAACCTTGTCGAGCCCACCTAGGTAACAGGATCAGCATCCCTTCTCAGAGCCTGTAACCTTGCCACACTGCAAGTTCCTTTGCCACGGGAGGTGACATAGTCTCAGATGGTTCCTTGGTAGTCAGGCAAAACTGTGGCCCACTAGAGCTAAGCCTGCTGCTTTGTCCTCCAGTGTTTCGGGTTCTGCCACGCACCCTGTCTAGGTTGGGAACCACACCTGCCTGCTGGCCCCAGAGTTCAACAAACACCTGTTGACCCAGGTCTGGCACCCAGAAAAGGGCTGTGTGGCAGGGCTTTGCACTGATGGCCAGGAGAAGCAGTGCTTGCTGCAGGGCCCGGAAGGGTATACATGCGTTTGCGTATAGTCTTTCTGTTAGAATCACGTCGTCCACGTGCCTACGAGTTTCCAGATCCTCAAATCCATTGATTGTAAAGCGCTGTTCTCATGGGATACCGTTCTTTTCCATACTTGTTGTGTGGCGTGCATAACCCCACATTAAGTGGCAATCCCACCAGTCTTTCCCTAGGGGATTGTGCTGTGACCCTGTGCCTCTGCTGCAGCACCTGGGGCTCAGCCTTCTGGTCCCAGTAGGCTGTATCCTCAAGGTAGTCCATGGACGATCATTCACTCAGTAGCTGTGCCTTTTAAAGAAGAAAAAGTTCGTTGACTTCTGAACCTACAGTATTCTCATACCCTGGGAATGAGCAACCAATAGCCTAAAAATATATGGCCACAATAACTGCCCTGAATTTTTTTTACTCTCAAAAACGTATATTCTGGAAAAATACGCTGTCTTAGTTAAGTTTCTATTGCTGTGACCACACCATGACCACAGCAATTCTTATAAAGAAAGTGTTTGAGGGGGCTCACTTACAGTTCAGAGGTTCAGTCCGTCATGGTGGGGAGTATAGCATCATGCCCACAGGTGTGGTGCTGGAGAAATAGCCCAGCATCCTAAATCTTACAGGCAACAGGAAATCTACTGACTATCACACTGAGCGAAGCTTGAGAAAACACCTCAAAGCCTGCCCCCCACAGTGACGCACTTCCAACAGGAGGTGTGGCCCAGATTAAAGGTGTGCCCTCCAGCCTCAAACTCTGGACTAAAGGTGTGTGTCACCCAGCCTCCTCCAACAAGACCACACTTCCTCCAACAAGCCACACCTCCCAATAGTGCCACTCCCTAGGAGCTTATGGAGGCCAATTATATTCAGACTACCACATATGCCATCATAGACTTTTCCCAAGTCCCCAGGTGGACACCCTGTGATAAAGTGCGGATTTCCTGTGCTTTGGATGCTAAATCGTGGCCCTGGGGTGAGTCATCAGTGTATTGTCACCAACTGCTGAAAGCAGTCAGAAGGAATCAAAGGCCAGGGCCTGGAATAGGTATTACAGGTGGAGATTAGGCTCAGTGCTGTGTCTCTCCAAGCTCCTGCCCTCTGCCTTCTGTGGGAGACCTGCAGAGGAGACAGGAGCCTCCACCACAGCTGATAGCTTCACAAAGTCTCCAATGAGTCTGTAGCCTTCACTATGTTGGGCTGGAGGAGACAGCTCCTCTCCCTTCTGCATGCAGTAAGCCAGTGTTGATGTGTGTGCTCAGGTATCATGTTAATATACCTGGGGGACGGGTGTGCCTTTTCCTAGAGAGACATGTTCAGCTAAACACCAACGAAATGAGCAGTCATTTCTAGGTCTAGCTTAGTGTACCGGTGAGTGTGTAATGTTTACTTACAGGAACATGAAGGACCACTTAGGCAGCTATATCACTAAAAAACTCACCAGCATGGGTGAGGATTCATGAAAGCTGCATTCCTGAAGCTCCGTGCCTCGATTATGAACAGCCTTGGGAGCTGGGAAGATGATTCAGCAGATAAGAGCACTAGCTGCTCTTCCAGAGGATCTGAGCTCCAATGCCCAACACTTAACCGGCACATCACAACCATCTGTAACGCCCATCCCAGGGGATCAGACACCTTCTTCAGGCCTCTGAAGACACTGTATGTATGTGCTACACACACACACACACACACACACACACACACACACACACACGTATGATACAAGCAAAGCACCTGTATACATAAAATAAAATAAAGGGGAAAATTTATAGGTAGCTTGACCAATCAGAGAATCTTCTCTCTCAAGCAATCGCCAATCTTACATAACTTTGGGAAGGAATTTAGTGAGTCCTGTAAATTTCAGGAGCTTCTTGAGCCTTGTAAGTAAGCCACTTTCTGAATCTTATAAGTCTGCCTCCCCACTCTAGGAGAGGATGTTTCAATTGGGAGGAAATAGCTACATAATATCTGAGTCCTTAGGGATCCTCAGGACAGGAGTGCTAGAACATATAGCCAACCCAGGCCCTGACCATGACTGGCCCCATTACTATGGAATCATTTGGAAGTAGATGGCGTCTGAGTATTGTATGCACAGGGTCCAGAGCTAACCATGGAAGTGTGCTCTCTGGGGTTGAAGGTGCTCTTGTTGGTAGGAAATGCACAGGGTCAGGCTCTGGGCCAGGATGGTATGTTGCTGTATCTCTTTGGAGTGATTCAAATGTGTGGAGAGATGGCGCAGAGGCAATTTTATGCCAGCAGAGAGCTGCAAAGTTCCTTCTATGTGGCGGTGGCTGCTGTGTTGCCTGGAGACAGAGCTGAGTGCCTGCCTGGGCCTTGGCGCACAGCGGGGACGGGCTGTCCTTGCCAGCCTGCCTGAGAACAGCCTGTCGCTGCAGAAGGCCCATGGGGTGCCGGGTGCTTTTCAAAAATCCATCATTTCCTTTGGCGTTGAGCTGTGTGACTGTGCCAGCCAGTATTTCCTTTTGGTCACATGATTAAATTAAAGCTAGTGTAATGAGCTATGGATTTCATGCCTGGGATCTCAGCTTCGAATTCACTGGGGCTGTTTCTCCAGCAGCCTGGAAAGCAGGTGACAAAAGTTTCCGCTGTGCAGTCATGCTCCAGCAAAGACAAAGCTCTGCCACCTTCTGGCGGGCTGGGGGCTTAGCGGTCTTCCGGCCAGTTAGAGTTCCCCAGAGAGAGGATGTCTGTGCGCATAGGGTTCAATCAATGCAGACAGTCTCTGGCTGAGCTGTCCTGGATCTGCAGCTTCTGCAGGAGACCCAGAGGGCCTAGGTAAGGCTTAGCGCAGATGAGGCCAGGGTCCTGACCGCACAGTCACATAGGATTCTCTGTCACCTGGGAGGAGGCCTTCTGTGCCATTCATGTTTCCATATGACGAGGCAAGGCCAGTTACAAGGGAGGAACATCTGTCTTGCACCATTTTATCTAGACACCCTCACAGGAACATCTGGAGCTATGTCTGACCAACCTCCAGCCATGCCGGAGTCCATCCAGCACACACAAATTTCCCCATCACCTGAGCTCTGGCTTCCGGCCCATGCCCACCCTGGTGTCTCTAGCTGGAGGTTCTCCATTCACGGGAACGCCACGAGAGCCTTGCTGGGTGACAAACTGCACTCCCAGCACTGGCTCAGATATCCCGTGCCTTTGTTGGTCCTGTCTGTGGATCGTGACTGAGGCAGCTCCAGCTGGTTTCAAGGAATACGAAGCTGGAGGCTGGAGGAGGCTCATCTCCAGGGAGTGGTCAGGGAGGCTTCAGTGCTGGCCTTCCCGTCCACGTTGGTATGAAAGTGGCCCTTTTACATATGACACAGAGCTATACTGTGTCATATATGGAGTCTCAACATCAAGGCTCCTTCTATTGTCCCAGCATGGCCAGCAGCATGTTATACTTTTTTTCACATTCCCCAAGAGGCTCTAAGGTCATCCTTCCCAGCCAACAAGGGCAAAAGAATGTAGGACAGATGGCTTTGAGTGCTGCTAGGGTCAGGCCGCTGGATCTCTCGAGTGGGTAGCAAGATGTCTGCAGTCCACTAGTGCATAGGGCGCCAGGTGGGAATTGTCTTAAGCAGGTAGCTGTGAACCTAAGAAAAGGAAACCTCGGTCGCTCTTTGCTGAGAGAAAAAACATAACCCGTCCAGGAACCTTACCATTACTGACAGTGACAGACTATGGCCCTGCACCTCTGCTTGGGCACCTGCCTTAGGGAACGTCACCAGGTCCTGTCACATTCAGAACCACGGGAGCCTGGGAGGTTAGAGGGTAGGGACTTGCCCTTGCCTGAGGCCTGAGTACTACAGAACCACTGTGTGGTTAAGTCAGTTAGCTCTGGACTCCAAGTCCCCTGTCTAGCCCATAGCGTGTTTGATTGGCTTTTCTGCCTCTTTGCAAATCTACCTGTCGTTAGTAAACCGGTAGGGATGTGACAAAGTGAGTCAGCAAAATGGAGAGCCGCAGTCAGGGATCTGAGCAGGTCTGTCTGCACTTCTGGAAAAGCTGTGGGCTGTTCTTCACGTTACTGGCACTATGAAGTGAGTATGGCAGTCCCCCTTCCCTGTCATGGACAACCCCACCGCTCAGAGTCGGTGTGGGAGCCCATGGCCAAGATTGCCGCTCATTTCCATGGGAGGCCCTTCTAGACACCTTCTAGAGGTGTGGGAATAAAGGGGCCTGGTCAGTTTGCTGGACACTGGCTAAAGATAAAGTTAGGGCATTTGGTTTTCTAGGCTTCCTACACAAATTTATCAGAGAAAATTTAGATTTACGTTTTGGATTTTTGCCTTAGTTTGAAAAAAAATATGTTAAAGATGTATCTAAGAGCCTAGGAGAGAAGCTGCAAGAGCAAACTCCTCCCTCTGTTATCTGCCCAAGGTCTTTCATCTGTCATCGTAAGAGTCAAACTGGACACTTACACTAAATCCTTACACTAAATGCCTATTCTTTTTATTATTTTTTAAAAGATTATTTATTATGTACACAGTATTTTGTCTGCATTTGTGCCTGCCAGCCAGAAGAGGATGCCATATCTCATTACAGATGGTTGTGAGCCATCATGTGGTTGCTGGGAATTGAACTCAGGACCTCTGGACAAAGAGGTCCTGAGCCATCTCTCCAGCCCCTATTCTTTTTTTTATTATTATTATTAATTTCAAGAGTGTGTGTGTGCATGTGTGCATGCATGTGTGTGTGTGTGTGTGTGTGTGTGTGTGTGAGAGAGAGAGAGAGAGAGAGAGAGAGAGACTGAGACTGAGACTGAGACTGTGTGTGGAAGCCAGAGGTGTTGGATCCCCTGGAGCTGGAGTTGCAGACAGTTATGACCTGCCTGGTGTGGATCTAGGAACTGAACTGGGGTCTTCTAGAAGAGCAGCAAATGCTCTTAACTACCAAGCCACCTCTTCAGCAGCCCCTAAATCCTGATTCTGACTGTTGTGGGACTTTAAACATTTATTTCTCCTCTAGGACCTCCAATCCTCCATCCATTAAATGCAGATTCTCCAAAGAGATGAGATTCAATGAGAGAACTAGGGGACACGTTATCCTTCTGCCCACAAGAGTACAAACATACCTCAAAGGGCAGTGGTAGCACTGTCAGAGGGACTTTGTGTGGTACGGGGGCCCCAGGCCTTTATAGTGGGCAACCTCGCTGAACCCCGTCTAGCTCCAAAAGGTTGTGATAACAAGCAAAGGTTGTTGGTTTGTAGACATGGCGAAGGTTGTTGGTCTGCAGACACAGTGAAGGTTGTTGGTCTGCAGACACAGTGAAGGTTGTTGTCTGCAGACATGGCGAAGGTTGTTGGTCTGCAGACAGGCAAAGGTTGTTGGTCTCAGAGACGGTGAAGGTTGTCTGCAGACATGGCAACTCTAGATGAGGATGGCAGCTCAGGACAACCTCTGCCTCCACTGGTGACGTGCTCAACTCACAGAGAGCAGCGGTTCTGCCCCAATGCCCCATTTTTTTTTTACCCATCTCAGAATGCAGAGGGTATTGGCCAGTGAGCGCAGCTGCCATGCCAAAGACTCCTTGGAACTGAAAAGAAATGGAAGATTCTTTTCCTAGTGTGTGTGATTTCATTGCCTCCCATCATTCCCCGAAATAGGACTGGATTATTTTGACAGATAAGCTGTATTTTTAAGGGAACTCAGTGCACCCAAGTATAAATTCATCAGGCGCCACCCAATTTGGAGAACGTATTTGAGACGTTGGAATTGAGATGGTTTTTGGCAATGGCTAAGCTTGAAATGTTGGAGTGTCGCATGAAGCTGTCAAGATTCACCAAGTTAGCCATGGCCAGCTCAGGTCATTTGACCAAAGCCATTCTCTGTGAGGCGCTGTGGAAAAACCTACTATGGGACTCTCCAGCAAAGACGCAGGTGAATCTGTGTCCTCTGGGTTCCCTGCCTGCTAGGGGAAGCCTGTCCTTCCCAGAAGCACACTCTAGAAAGTATTTAACCTGGGAGTCAGAGTTTTCTCACTTGAACATGGCTTGGACATCTTGAAAAATAAGCCTGCCACCTCCATGGGAGCATCTGTTACAAACTCAGTATCAACGGAGCTCGAAGGAAGAAGCTGAACCTCAGGTCCCGGTACCTAACCCGTCTCTGTTCACTAGCCTGCCCAGGAGTCTCCTTGTAGCCTAAAGAACACGTAGACTCTCAGAGAGGATATCATTATTATTATTATTATTATCATCATCATCATCATCATCATCTTCATTACTATTGTAAATGAGCATTTGTTTTTATGGACATTTGCAAAATGCAGAGCCTCCCCGGAACAGAGATTAACTGGGAGGGCCAACCAGGCTGATGGGTTTCTGTTTAGCCACCTTCCTCCTCATAACTTCCCTTTCCTGCCAGAATGGTAGCCCACCCCCAGCCTGGCAGCCAGCTGGGCTCGCAGCACCATGGCCAGAGCCCCCTCTGCACACCCCTGCATCTGTCTGCACGGCATTGGGGGATAGGACGTTAAGTGTTCCCTCGTGGCTGCCCTTCCCCAGCTCTTCGTGGTTGTAACTGACTCTGGAGTGGTCATTCTTGTCCACAGATGACTTTGGTGTGTCGCTGCTGTGACTGGGTCAGGTGATGGCTCCACAGGCTGCTCCTCAGAGGTCAGATCAATGATCTGGGGTCCATTCATCCATGTGTCCATTCAGGCTGCTGGGCCAAGCCAGTGAAAGGGGGTCCTTCTCCATATCCAGCCACCTGTCTCAGACACTATCTCCTAGCTTTTAAGTCTCCTTGATCACCGATAGGCGTGTTTTTACGTATCCATCCGCTAATTGCTCCTCTGAAAATTGCCGGCTCTTCTTTGCCAACTGTCCTTAGGTGGTTGTGGGTTCTTGAGTGCTGTGCACACTGCAGGGCTTTCCCACAGATCACATGGGTACCTCTGCCTGGGTCTCTGCTTGCAATGGGCACACCCTCCCCACCTTGCTTCTCCTGTCACTTGGACCCCTACTTCAGCATGAAGCTCAACCGGCCCAGTGTCCTCCTCCTACTGGGCACCTCCTTGACAGTCCCAGACTGACTGAGTTCAGTGCACACCCACAAAAGGGCTTTGCTTGTGCCTTTTAAAACCAGATGAGGCCAGGTGGTGGTGGCACACGCCTTTAATCCCAGCACTCGGGAGGCAGACACAGGTGGATGTTTGTGAGTTTGAGACCAGCCTGGGCTACAAGAGCTAGTTCCAGCGCAGGCTCCAAAGCTACAGAGAAACCCTGTCTCGAAAAAACCAAAAAAAAAAAAACAAAAAAACAAAAACAAAAACAAAAAAACAAAAAACAGGTGAGGGCCGACTTGACCCTGGTTGCTGGTGCCCTCCCGCTTACAATCCTGAGTAAGAAGCTCCCGACCTTGCTTGCCTTGGATCTGCATGTTTTATGAACCTGACCCTCAGTGGACATCTGCTGAATTTGTACCTGGTAATTTAGAGAAAGTCTATAGAGAAGTGGTGTGTGCTTTTGCCTCCCACCAGAGGTTGAGAAGTATTCTACCTGTAACTGCTGGTCAGCGGGCTGAACAAGGTAAACCAGAAGCAGCTTCATTAGCTTTAGAAGTCCTAACATTTAGCATTGCTTCTAATTAGTCCTAATAGGCGGCCATAAGTGAGTTCTTCATTTTAACATGGCATGGTAACATACGGATGACAAGATAGATGTCGATGTTACTATTTACTCTTGAGACTTTGGTTGTAAGTATGCATGATCCAGCATAAACATTGACCGTACATTAACATAGTTACTGCCTCTGATTCCATCAGTGTGGGACAGGTCCTTCTGTTCTTGGGACACACCCTGAGCAGGAAGTGTTTACCAGTTCCTTTCTGGTTTCTGATTCCTCGGTCCGTGATTGCATTCCAAAGATTCACCTGTTGACAATGGACAGGGGCTTCCTATGGTCACCTTTTATCTGGATTTTGCTGCAAACCCAAGTAGCTAAAAACGTAGTCAAAACAAGTGAATTTGTCAAGATGACTGTTTAAAAATAAACAGGGAAAAAAATCAGTCACTTCTCTGCATATCAGAGTATTAAAAAATAGTGGGAAAACTGTTCTGGTCAGTATTAGAATAAAAGTGTGAAGTGCCTAAGAGTAGACTCAGCAAGAAAGACTGTGTGTTCAAAAGAGAAGCCAACATGAGACTGGGTGACGCATAGAGCAAGTGAGTGCAGGATCTTGTGCTCTTAGATGGGACACGTGGCTCCCCAAATTGATACATACGCGCGATGTTGGCTGTCACAAGCCCAGGGAGTGTTCTTGGAACCTTCCAGCACATCTTTAAGTTCCTAGAGAAACTAGTGTTCAGCTAGTGAGCTGTAAAGAATAAGGAAAACGGGTGAGCAAGAGGTCTAACAACTTCCTAGACTTGGAGTCTGCAAACGGTGGTCACACGCTCACTAGTGGCTGTGGCTGGGATTCAACTGAAGTCAGCTCTGTCCCCATGGTGTCTCTCGCTCATAGGAACCTGGTACATGTTTGGTCTCAGTTTCTAGCCAGGAGAAAGGGTTCTTGGCTGTGCAGAGCACGATAGTTTCCACAGTCTTATTGGGGACACACATACCTAACACCAGCATTGACACGGGAAGGAAGACAGGAGTCTTTGGGGACATCACCCTAATATTTCACAATTCCTATATTTACCAGATTCAGGAACACAGTATAGATAAAATTAAACAGTTACATACTTAGTAACAGCTCTTAGAAATACTAGATGCAAAATTAAAATATGTTCTCAGTAGGAAACACATTGGAAAGTGCAGTAAGTAAAATGAACCAAACATATGCTTAGTAACGACAGCACGCTCGCTCTGGCAATGCGGAGATGATCACACACAGAAATAGGCAAGTCTGTGTGGCAACTTAGTATACGAGGGGAAGCCTTCCCACTTCTATGAGTGGTTGTCTGAAGAGATGCTTCCTGAAAGGTGTTGTTGTCTGGGTGTTTGTTTGTTGTTTCTTTGTTTCAAGACAGGGTTTCTCTGTGTAACAGTCGTGGCTGTCCTAGGTTTTATAGACCAGGCTGGCCTTGAACTCAGAGATCCACCTGCCTCTGCCTCCTGAGTGCTGGGATTAAAGCACCACCACCACCACTAGCCTGAAAGATATTTAAATAAATTCCAAATATGTGAGAGACCATGAGGGAAAAAAATACAAAATCCATGTAAGTAGTAAATGAAAATGTAAGTTAATATACCCAGTCTCGTGGGCGTGGGGAAAATCATTTAAGCCTCCATGGGAAAGCCAGAAACCATAAAGGTAATAAAACTACAATGTATGTGACTATAGGCTAATAATCTTCATATAAAAGAAACTCAAGTACATTCATAAGAAAAATGATACCTCAGGGAGGAGGATATGATGCCTGTGAGCCAGCTATGAAGGTTAGCAATACCCAGAAAATGTAGCAGATCTTCTCTATAGAAAAAAGGATAGCACATCCCATTCAGTGATGGAGAGTGTCTTCCTTTAGGATTGGCAGAGACGCCAATACTTGTGCACACTAGTGTGTGTGTGGTCTTTAGAAATGGGTCTTTTGCCAGGCGGTGGTGGCGCATGCCTTTAATCCCAGCACTCGGGAGGCAGAG
>JAQHUG010000004.1:9790174-9805432 GCA_028555095.1 Dicrostonyx torquatus
AGAGAGAGAGAGAGAGAGAGAGAGAGAGAGAGAGAGAGAGAGAGAGAGAGAGAGAGGAAATCTCAGCATTGACCACTGCTGTGTTCCTCCACACCATCTCAATCAGGTGATCAGGTTGCTCAAGGTTTGCAGAGTGGCCTTTTAACCCCTTCCCTGCCGTCCCAGCTAGCCTATGGGAAGGCTGTCTTGTCTCCAGGGCGTGTTCTCTTCTATGGGAATGTTTCCCTCAAGTGAGAACAGAAACCCGGGTGACAGGTCTAGTGGGGTACAGGGGCAGTTCGAGGAGAAGATGGTGAGGACACCCCGAGGAGGCTCTTGCTGGGACACTGCCATGCCAAGGAAGCATGGCCTTTCTTTCTCTGCTCCATGGAGGCGAGGAAAATGGAACTTTCTTCTCTCGTTCCAACAAGCCCGCAGGTGGTGGCACATGCCTGTAATCACACTTGGGAAGTGGAGGCAGGAGGATCAGATGTTCACCGACACCCCCACCACCACACACACACCATACGTGAGATAGACCTCCTCCACCAGGAGGGAAGACCCTCTGTCTTCAGGCCATCATCACTGCGTACTGCATAGTGAGTAGCTTCCAGCAAGGCCCCTATATGAGCTCAGTACAGGCCCGTTTGGGGCCCTTGTACCACTGGCTTTGCGAGAGTCTACTGCAACCAAATAAAGAGTTGCCAGCCCCTCCTCACGGCAGTAAGCTGAGTTCCTCTCAGTTGGGTATCATTCATGTTCTGTGGGGTCCACACTGAGCCTGGGGTTCCTAGAGCTAGAAGCGGGGGGGGGGGTAGCAGACATGCACACACATGGGCTTCACCTGTCAAGACACTAGGTATGAGAGATAAGAGGCCTGGGAAGCAAACAGGTAACTTGGTCTTGCCGGTAGCAACCCTCCAGGGTCAAGCAAGAGACTGAAGCCCATGACCCACACAAGGCAACCTTCTCCTGCTTCTCTTCAGAGCATTCCATTCAGATCTCTGGAATCTTTGGACAATCTCCTTGAGACAAAAAGGATGCTCAACTTTCAGATGGAGAAAAGAGCCGCTCAGGATGGGGCTGGCCAAGCCTGGCTGAAACCTGGAGCCTAGCATGGGGTTTGCTGAGTCCGTGGTTGCAGCCCTCTACAGAACAGAACCGCCCTTCTTGCTACGGGGCCCACATCTACCAAGGCCAAAGCCAACAGTTTTTTTTGTTTTTTGTTTTTTTAGAAAAATAGTTCTTTTTAATATTTTTTATGGTTTATTTAACTTTATTTTTATGTGCATTGGTGTGAAGGTGTCAGATCTCCTGCAACTGGATCTTCAGACAGTTGTGAGCTGCCATGTGGGTACTGGGAATTGAACCCAGGTCTCTGGAAGAGCAGTCAGTGCTCTTAACCCCTGAGCCATCTCTCCAGCCCCAAGCTAACAGTTTTTTAAGGCACCTTTGAAGCAATTGGAGAAATGCAGGGACTGGAAGGGCCAGAGCTTCCTCCAAGAGGGGGTAGAGCTAGAAGCTACCCAGTGGACCTTGGCCTCAGGCCTGCCTCCCTAGCATGTGTAGCAACATGGGTGGACCTTGAACACACACTGGAGGCGGGTCTGGGGCTTCTAAGGTGAACTGCCCTTCTTGTAGCAATGGCTTTGGGCTTGCTTAGGTCCCAGTAGGGATTTTGGTACCAGTAGACAGAGATCTAGCCAGAAGGAAACCTCCTGTACCAGGCTGGCATTCAAGGTGGATTTCTTCTCCAGGGACAGTTTGGACTTCTGCTACACAGGTACACTGACTTCCTCCATGAAGACCCCAAAAGTAAATTTCAGGTTGCAGTCCCCTGGAAGGCAGGGAAGCCATGAGGAATGAGCATGGGATCCACTGCCATTCTGGCCAGTAGCCAACAGTACTCTCAACCAGGGGCATCAGAAGCCAGCTTGAATTACCATAAGGTGTGGGGTGACAGCCAGCTCTGTTGAGAATGGTGGGCAGAGAAGGACATATTCCTTCTGAGCTAGCAAATCACCTGCTCTGGGATTCTCTGCCTAGAGAGACCCAGGAAGACTCCCCCACCTCCTAAAAAAAACTTCCCAGAAGGATAGAGGGCTGGGCATGCTGTGGCCTCAGCTTTCCTGTTTGGTTTCAGAGAACACGTATTCCCCAGATTCCAACCAGCGCTCTTGGGACGTAGGTAAAGTCCATATGGGAACACTTGGCAAGACACCACCATGCACTGGCTGCATCCTTGGTGCCTGTGATCCTTACCACAACCACAGCAATGATGGGGCTACAGAAAGCAGGTCTTTCTCATACCCCAAGAGCCAGCTGGGCTTGTGTGCTCAGAACTGTGGTGAGGTGCAGCCTCAGCCATGCAGGCGATGACCCCCGAAGCCTACCAGCACCCCATCAGGCTAGAGAACAGAAGCGAGCCCGGGCAGTGCCTCACTCCCGTGCTTCCCTTTCCTCACTGGTTTTTTTGTTGTTTTTGTTTTTGTTTTTGTTTTTTTCGAGACAGGGTTTCTGTATGACTTTGGAGCCTGCGCTGGAACTAGCTCTTGTAGACCAGGCTGGTCTCAAACTCACAAAGATCCGCCTGTCTCTGCCTCCCGAGTGCTGGGATTAAAGGCGTGCGCCACCACCACCCTGCTTCTTTCCTCACTGTTAAACAGTTGGCCCAGAGTGGTTCCCCCAAACCTTCTACTTGCACATCTTGGGAAAGCATAATCCCAGCCATGACTGTACATCTCTGGGTTACCTGGAACCTCTGTCAGCTTCATGGAGGCAATTTTAGTCCATTTCATCACAGAAGTCCACATCCTTAAATGCCAGACAGATGCCCTCATCTACCGAGGCATGGACCGAGGTTCCTAAGGGCCACATGAGCCCTTCAATCCAATGCAACCCTGTACCAACACCCACCCACCCCCAAAATTAGTGCCTGTCACCCTTCTACACAAATTGGTACCACCACCACCCACTACCCTACATCTCACACCCCTCCTGCCTTGTGCGCCTGCTGCGATTCCGTCCTCCCTACCAGACCCACATACGATTTATTGACTTAAGAGACCACATGGAGCATATTCATTGAGCAGCTGGGCCTGCAACCGATGGCATTTACTTTGGAGGTAATTACCACTACAGACATCTCCCTTCATTTATTTTTTTTTAAAAATAAACATCTTACAAGCCAGAGAGTAAGCAAGAATCTTGCTCACACACACAGACTATCTGAGGGAAGCTTGAAGGTGGCACAGTGTGGACTCTTCAGCCATCTGCTGAGCCACCACGACCATCAGAGCTATTGTGCCAACTGTGGATGGCACCACTGTGTGCACAAGAAGACCTTCTGCCCAGCAGAAGAGAAGAAACTGTTATGCAGAAGCATCTAGAACATTCTGGACCCAGGAGCCAGCCAGGTCAGCACAGGGCTGCCAAGCATACATGATCTCGTGGTGAGCAAAGAGAGGGGCAAAATACAGTGACCAGTGACTTCCATCTCCACAGGGAGCAGCAGACACACCCGTGGCACACAAGGGCAGAACAGGGCTTGAGGACAGACAAGCCACCAGCAGCTATGACCGTACACTGTCTAGAACGCCGCAAGATCTGCTAGAAGACGAGGCTCGCGGAGGGAAACTGGCTGAGAGGAAGGGACTCAGCGGGTTGCTGTGCCTGCCCTCTTGCTCAGCTGCATGAACCTATTTCAGGGTCAGGCCAGTGTTTGTCTGAAGGAGGTAGGGAAAGACACCTGCCTTTTCCATCACCTTCAAAACACCCCAGAGCCAGCCCTAGCTCCACTGTCCCTGAGTCCCCTACCTGAAGGCTATGGGGACAAGCACTCAACTTCATATCTCTGCCCACACCACTTGGCCTGTCATCTGTGGAGTGCGCAGGGCCAGCCTCCCTAATGCGAAAGCATAGGTTGGGACTCAGCACCCACGGCTGATTGGTCGCATGTCCTTGTCCTTCCTTAGATGCCTCAGAGAGCCTTGGCACTGGTCGGGTGTACTGCATGGGGGGCGGGCTTCTGGGGATGGTGAGCAAAGGCATAGGCCTGCCCCAGGATAGCCACATCCACCATGACCTGTAGGAGACCACAGACTGAGAACTGCAGAGGTGCGCCATTGAGCAAGAAGTAGGCTGTCTTGAAGGTGTCACCACTTGTCCACATGAGCACCATCTTGAGGCTGTAAGAATACAAAGGAGCAGTCAGTGTTGACCCAAGAACAGGGACATATATAGAGGTCAGCGGTGTGACCCAAAGGATTAGGGCACATTAACAAATGGGAACCACAGAAGGAGGTGGGATCCCCTGACCCAAGCCTGTCCGCCCTACCACCTTGCACCCTTCCCTGGTCCCAGAGAGAGAGGACACTCTACCTCACACTAGAACATGAGTGTTCTGACCCCCATGGGTCATGACCATGGCTCTGGCCAGGCCTTCAGAATGGCCTAATCACAGAGAGCAATAAAGGCTGGTATCCAGGGAGGCCAGGGTCTCAGGGGTCTTCAGCCTGGCCCGGTAGGTCTTCATACTGGGTGATACATATGTGGGGGGACGGTGAAGGCAGAGGCAGGACACAAAGTATAAAGCGGCTGCCCTGGGGTCTCCTCTCGAGAGGAGCAACAGAAACGACCACTGACTATTGCCCCACACGGCCCTTGTCTTCACACGGCATTAGATAACACAGATGCAACATAACTGCTATAAAATAGGTGCAAACCAGCACAGCTTCCCTGGCAGCTGAACCTGTGGCACTAACTTAAACCACAGGCAGCCCAAGTGATGCCCTCCAGGCAAACAGCTGATTGGCGCTTACAGTTGCACGTCCCCTAATACACTAAGCAGAGGAGAAATCCCACAAGCTAGGCACAACCGCTTCCTTTGGCCACCTCTTTGCAATATGCCAGCTTCCTGTCCTCTTGGGGACACCAGCTTACTCCTTCCTAAAATGGCTCTTTATGCCAATCCCAGTGCTGCAGCTCAGATGCCCCAACACAAAAGGGGCAGCATACCCAGGTGTGGTGGCACTTGGATGGTGGGGGCAGATGGATTAGGAGTTCAAGATAAGCCTCAGCTACAAGACTCTGTCTCATAACAAATAAACAGCATTACTGGAAAACCAAATTATGAGAAGACACCCCGCACATACAGAATCCCGACAAAGGACCCCTGATGCGTAGCTATGATAACTTAGGGCCATATGGAGGTTACTACTGGCTACTGTTTCTCATGTGGTTGGACATGTCTGAGGCTGCAGGTGGCTGAAGTCAGTCTGTATGACATGGTCAGGAACCCCAGATTTCACCTCTCGGACAAGTGGCAATGTCCCTCATAATCCTACAGCACCAAATGACTAGGAGACAACTTCCATAGGATCTTCTACGGTAGTCAAGGTTTCCAGTTCTCATTTTAAAAGCAGGTAAAGCCAGGGGCTGGAGCGACGGCTCAGCAGTTAAGAACACTGGCTGCTCTTCTAGGTTCAATGTCCAGCACCCACATGGCAGCTTACGTTAACTGCAATTCTAGGTGATTCGATACTCTCACACAGACATACATGCAAGCTTCTTCATCACTCAATGCTCATAAAATAAAAATAAGTAAGTTACTTTTAAAAAACTGGGTGAAGCCAAACTGTTGGGTTTGGAATACCCAGGGTAGTAGAAGCAGGTGGTGGGAATGAAATCTGAGTCTTGTTGCATCACCCATGCTGCACCTTCAGCTGCAGTCCTTCAACAGAGGAACAGAGCATGGGGAGCATTGGGGTCACTCCCCTGCTTAGGCAGGTGGCATCAAACCGAGACCAGGATCCCCCTACAACAGACAGACATGCCAAACTTCCAGAGGCTTCTGGGACAGTCACCCCTGTCCAGGCCCGCAGGAAATGCCTGGACAGTCATGTCTGTACTTTTATCCCAAGCGGAAAGCAGGTGCTGAACTCTCAGGGTCCAGTCTTAAAGTCAATGGCACAAAGCCCTGGTCAGACAGCAGACTGGGCTGTGCAAGGGACATGTCATGGCCTAGAAAGAAATTGGAACCAGCTGTGACTCATGCGGTCTCCTGCGAACCAACACAAATTAAGAAGAGCCTGCAGCAAAGGTGGCCAACCTGCTCCTCAGAGTCACAGATGCATGGTGAGCACATGCTGGGACCAAACATGCAGAGGTGACCTGTGTGACCCAGTTAGACACAGAAGGAGGGTGCTTAAATAATTCACCCAATGTCACATACTAAGTAGGTTGGGATCCCTTGGGCTCGACTCCAAAGTCCGGCAGAGACAGGTCACAGCACAGGATATACAGCTGTAGCCATTAGCCCCAGACCACCTGTCCCTACCCAGGCCACCTGCCCAGTTGCCCTCACTGTTAAGATCCCATCGGCCCCGAGTGCATAGTTGTGTCTGTAACACCAAGTGGGGACATGAGGTAATTGCTGGAGCATGGCACTGCCCAGTGACAGGGATATTCTTAGCCGCGTGGCTCCTTCCTTCAGATGGTCTCTATCCTCCAGGAAAGATAGCTTGCTGCTGACGCCAGCAGCATTCCGGTCCTGGGACAGGACTCTAATCATGCTGAGGTTCTGACATGCTCTAATGGCTCAGAGAGGTAGCAGGGGGAAAGGAGACCACGATCTACACAGGAGAAGCTACAGGGCCACCGTACACAGGGCAAATTCAAGGTCAATTTCCTGAGACTGTTAGTTCTTCGTTTGCTCTGGGGCAATGGGCACCAGCTTTTCTCCATACAGCAGTTCCCCAATCCTTTACTTCAGTGGTAATCTTTTCTGCAAAGAGTGAGCACTGCCCCTGAAATCCCAACACTCAAGAGACCAAGGCAGATGGATCCAGTGTTGAAGAGGCCAGGCGTGATGATGTGTGCATGCCTTCAATTCCAGGACTTAGGAGGCAGAGGCAAGAGGGTCTCTGTAAGTTCAAGGTCAGACTAGTTCACATACCAAGTTCTAGGACTGCATAGAGAGATCCTGTCTCAGAGGGGGGAAGGGAGAAAGGAAGAGAGAAAGAGCCCAAGGGCAGTCTGGGAAAATGTGGAGGCGGGGGAATATAGATCGCATCCCAAGAAGTCCATCTCTCATCCTTGGATGGAGGAAACAGCTGGCCTGGGGTCTAACCAAAAGCTACCCAGAGTACAGGATATCCGCTTTCCCAGGCAGAGAGCCTTGCAGTGGAGCCAGTGTGGGTGTGGAGCAGGCTGTCATCCCAGAGGCCTAGATTTTCTACTTCAACATCTATTCAAGATCAGGGAGTGGAGGGAGGGAGATCAAGATCATAGGGAGGCCTAGACATGGCTCCAGCTCCCTCTTTGCTCCCTCTCTGCCCAGTGCTGACTGCTCTCTCTCCAATGAGCCTCTTGGCCCAACCTGTCTGTCCTCCCCCACGGTTTTAATCTAGGCTCCCATTACCTCATTCCTGGCTCCAGCATTTTTCTTCCGAACCAGGCTGCCAGATCACTGCTCTTAAAATACCTCCTCACCTCATCTTTGCCCTGGGCAGCCGACAGGGGTGCCTCTCTTTGGCACCCAGGACAGTAAAACCAACTGTTGCACCTGCTCGACTTGCCTCCCAGCATCAGCCCCCTGACACGCTGACCGTGCTGACCTCAGTCCAGGACTAAGCCGCCACCGCCACCGCCTACAAAAGCTCCCCCAGGACTGACACCCACCCAAGTCATGTCCCCTTGGAGGTATTTGTAACCCTGGGTCGGACAAAGTTCTCTTAGATGAGACACCAAAAGCAAAAGCAATGAAAGAAAACACAAACACACTCCATCAAAGCGGACAGGGTCTTACGTTTCCCAGGCGGGCCTTGCAATCCTAACATAGCTGGGGATGACCTTAAATTCATAATCCTCTCTTGCCTCCGCCTCCTAATGCTGGGTTTATAGGTGTGTCCCCCATGCCTAGCTTGTGTGGTACTGAGGATCAAAGCTCCAGGGCATGCTAGGCCAGCACTCTACCACCTGAGCCATTCCCATCCCCTAGAGTTGAAACTTAGGCATCGCAATAGACAACACTAAACAAGTAGGCACATGAGCCAGAGTGGGATATAAGAGAAATGTTTATAAATCATATATGTGATATGAGTCTAATACCATAGAATGTTTTAATTTTTACAGTTCAGTAATAAAACACTACAAATACACATTTTAAAATGGGTAGGGATCCCAGAGACACTTCTTCAAGGACATAGCCAGGGCTACAAGACGTTCATCATCCTCTGTCAGTGAAAGGCAAACCAAACCACCATGAGCCAAGCACTTCACACCCACAAGGATGTTGGGAATAAAGAACACACCAGAAGACCTATGAGGGATCAGCACACCACTCTCCCCACACAGCTGGTGGACCATGAAAATGTGTCTCTCTGGAAAACAGGCTGGCAGTTCCACAGAAGATCACACACCAAGCCATCACGAGACCCATTCTATGCCTCCATGCTTTCTCGATGAAGGAGGACATAGTATGTACACAGGAAAACCTGTACAAGTCAGGAGAAAATGAGTCATAGCGTCCGCCAACTGAAAACAGACAGACATCTGGTCCATCCACAAAATGAAGTCATGGACAGGAAAGAAGCTCAGGCCAGACACAGACAACCACACACTATGTGATTCTACAGGTGTGTAATGACCAGAACAGGCCAATCAGGAAAGACGGGACACAGGTGAGTGGGGTGGAAGAGTCTGGGTCGGGTGGGCATGGCTGCTAATGAGTTTTGAGTCGCTCAGATCACGGCGCCGGCTACCAGAGCCCGTGCCTGCACTGACATGCACCAGAAGGTACTCTGCAAGCGATTGTGGTATATGCATGGAACGCTCCAGTGGGTGGTACCTGGTCTCCCTGCTGTGGGCACCAAGGAGCAGTACTTCTTACACAGCTAAGCAAACAGCGCAGGCTGATTACAGAGGTCTGGTAGTGACAAGGACGTGGCCCATGGGAAGGAAGCAAGCTGACTTTCCCAAAAGGGGCCTGCTCAGGGCACCAAGGCTAGATCTATGGGATTTGTTAAGCAAAACCCAGTTTCTGGGAGCATCTCACTATAGCAAGAGGACCCAGAGTCCCAGCTGGATCCTGCAGAGTGGCTTGATGGCATGGTCCAGGGACCTGTCCCTCAGCCTCCTTTTTAACTGCCCATGATCTAAATTTGCCTGCCTCCTTCTCATCCTGTTCTCACATGGCCTCCCGGCCCCACCCATGTGAGCCCTGCCTCTGAGCACCTTCCCTGCTGGATTCTTCAGACTGCAATGCCTCTTCCTCCCCACTCCGCACTCCTGGTGCCTTCCCCAGCTACTGCTTCCTGTTCCAAGCTGCTGAAGGCTGCCTAATGCTTGGCTCCCTCTTATCTTTCACACCCACCCCTGTTCTCCAGTAATTACTTGTTAGGGAACAGTCTTCAAATCTAGTAAAAACCTGGAGGAAGGAGAATGCAAATACCCCCAGGATCAGCCTTGTAGGGGTTCGCTGCATTAATTAGTAAAGTCATTCCAAATGTATCATCAGTCATCACTGGCTCCAAATCCACAGCCAGCTAATGGTTTTCAAGAGGGAAATTACTCAGACGTATCTCGAGCAGTAGCTCCAAGGTAGGAACTCTGTATGTGTGCCTGTGGGGCTGTGTATGAACACACACATGACGGTGCAATGGGGTGAGCGGTTCCTTAGAGGAAAGTGGTAAAGCCAGCGGTCAGCAGCTCTAGTTTCCAGGTGTGCTTAAGTGTTTACCTGTGTGCACATGTATTAAACACAACATTTCAACCCATCACAAGAAGCACCCACACCCCATCAAATTTATTTGAATCTGCACTTCCCATGGTTTCAAGAGTCACAACCCCCAGATCTTGGATAGTCCAGCCCTCCATCTGGAGGTGAAGACATGGTGGACCTGAGATATCCTCAACTAGGATTCCTGGGGCAAACCTAATAATTGCATCCGCCCCTGCAGTAATGTAGGCGTGGCTCGCAAGTGCCTCTGTGACCCCGCCCCAAGGCAGCTAGCACTTGCCCCAAGAAGATACATTAGCAGCAAACACTGGCTCCTCCTTGGCCCCAGGACACCTTCTCTTAAACACCTCTGCTCTCCGCCCGAGTAAGGGTCACCAGGCACTCAGCAAAGAGCTAGTGGTCTCCAGAAGTCACCGGTGTCTTCCCTCCGTGCTCTGAATTAACATGGACTCCAAGCTGGAGTTTCCACCTGTACATCTACCGGCCCCAACCAGAGCTTTGGGATCCTCACGGCTTCGACCTCACCGGATGTAAAGAAAACATCCAGACCATTCAGGGCTCCATCCGTCCTCACCTGGGAAACTTGATCCACTGTGGTCACAACTGTCACCCTAACTCTGCCCTGCTCGTGTGTGTATCGTGTTAGAGCTTTAGTGGCACTAACGCCCCTCGCCCTGAACCGCACTGCACCGCACTGCACCGCACTCTATATCTGAACAAACACCTCACGTATGGACCTACACTCCACGCATGCACACCAGCCTCAGGCTTGCAATCCTGCATCCAATAAAAAAAAAAAAACCTCAGAGAGCTACTGAAATCCGAAATCTGGCATCTGGCATGACCTCAAGCCTTGGCACTGTCCCGTCTTTCCAGGACGTGGTTTTCTCCACAAGACAGGAGACTATGATTCCTCCGACATCAAAGTGCCACCACCATGCACAAGAGCGCAAAGACCCTCAGAGAAAGGGGGCCTACCAGGGTCTTCCACAAGAGGTGGGGTGAGCTTGGTGAGAAGGCGACAGGGTCTCAGATAGGAGCAGGATGGAGTCTCAGATGTGGACGGGATCTCTGAGAAGTTAAAGGGTCTTGGGGTAAAGTTCCATGGGTTGCTTGGGGATGGCGCCAAATTAAACACGTGGCTGGGTTCTTCCCTCCAGCTCACCCACTGAGCTGTGCTCAGTAGATGCCATTTTCTTCAAGACTTTCCAGTGCTCTATGGGGACTGTCCTGGGCTAGACAGATGTCTCCAGACACTTTCTAATAGTATCCTGACAACACAACTTTATCCCCTCCCCCTGCTCCTCCAGACACTGTGGTGGACTGTGGCAAGTTCCACTTTAAAAAGCCATAGCTGGGACACCTTTGGCAAGGTCACCTGCTCTGCCACAGCTAGTTGTGTAGATACCATACTCTTCAGTCCCTCATTCCGGGACTGACCTGTGGCTTCTGATGGGCCATGGCCTCCACAGAGGAGGGCCTCTGCTTCCCTCCCCTACGCCATCTAAACCTATCCCCTCAGACAAGAGTCAAAGACCCAGTGTGCTTACACAGGGTGATTTCATCATGCTGCCAGGGCTCAATGGCCCCAGGGAGTGCTGTCGGAACCTCCTCAGGAAAACCCCTACCTCATGCCCTCCGTGGAGCGGTGGCGGTAGTTTCGATACAGCTGCGGCACGCCCAACATGGCCTCGGTCAGCACAGCCAGGAAGCCCAGCGTCTCCACAAACAACGCTGAGTCGATGGACAGGTAGGTGACATAGCCTGCCACACCTGTGAAGGCCAGGACACACTGCACGTAGTCTGCAAAGCTGCTCCAGTGCCAGAAATGGTGAGGGTCAAAGTCTGGGGGCGGGGGAGAGAGAGAGAGAGAGAGACGCCTCAGATGGGTGAGCCAGCTGAAGCTTATGGGGAGAGAAATACCAAGGCATGGGCAGGTCAAGTCAGTGTGGGGAGTTGAACCTCGTGACACATCAGGTCATAGTGAGGAGACGTGAATGGGTCAGAGCAATCCAAGGTTAGTGTGGAGGAAAAAAATACAAACCGTGGGAGGAGACTTGAGAGGGTCAAAGCCAATGGAGGAGACGTGAGTAGCTCAAATTCCGTGTGAGGAGAGACACAAGCCAGTCAGAGTCAATACGGAGAGGAGACTCAGCAGGCCGAGGTCAGTGGGGAGATGAGAGCATTCCAGCAAAAGCAAGTCTACAGACTCCTGGTACCAACGTTAAGTCAACAGAGAGGCTACTAAAGCCCTTGAACTTAATCCCAAAAGTTCTAGGAAGGAGCCTTGTACATTGTCCCACAGCCTCTGGAATCTGATTCCTGGGATAGAACTACAGCTTCGTCCTCTATAACTTTGGTTAATCATGTGTCTCCATCCACTCGGGGTAATGCACCCACCTCCCAGGACTGTTCTAAGGGTTAATGCACCCACCTCCCGGGACTGTTCTAAGGGTTAAGGCACCCACCTCCCGGGACTGTTCTAAGGGTTAAGGCACCCACCTCCCGGGACTGTTTTAAGGGTTAAGGCACCCACCTCCCGGGACTGTTTTAAGGGTTAAGGCACCCACCTCCCGGGACTGTTCTAAGGGTTAAAGCACCCACCTCCCGGGACTGTTCTAAGGGTTAAGGCACCCACCTCCCGGGACTGTTCTAAGGGTTAATGCATCAGCCTACGAGTCTTATGTGTTTTAGCCCATGGGAGGGATCCAGTCAATGCACAGCACTGTCACTATACTTGGTGGCCACGGCAATATCCCTTCTTGCTTGGTGATAGATTCTGTGGAATAGTCACAAGAAATCACACAAATGAACGAAATGACACTCCAGCAGATGAATACTTGGGGCCCTACAGACCGTGATAGCCTCGGGGAAGCTTCAGATGAGAAGGGAAGACCTCCCATAAGAGGGGGTGTGGCATGGCTACATCTAGTTCTCAGATGGCAAGTCCAAGACAGGCACAACCAGCCAGGTGTAGGTGGGTGGGGCCAAAAGACGCCAGGGCAGTAAGGTCTCGCTATGTATGGCTGTTTTTCTGGGGGGTGGGATTACTTTTTCTTTTCTATTCTTGTCATTGTTTTGCTTTCAGTCCTGAGGAAGAAAAAAATCCTCCCCCATTCTAAGCAAATGCTCTACCACTAAATCCCAGCCCACTGAGTACAAGGAAAACAGCTAGCAGATGACTGACCTGGTGTCCCTGTTTGCAAGTGAAAGCTGGGCTGATTGTAACCTGCAGGCCACAGCAAAGCTGCAGCCCTGGGGTTTTCAGAGGCCCGGCCTGCCCTGCATCAGCATTTCTGTAGTCTGCATCTGAACTGTGTAGGTGAATCAGCAGGTCACCGTCTCCCTCTGCTACAGGAAAACAGCCTGTGATGGTGTGGTACACATTAAAGTGTGTGTGCGTGTGTGTGTGCATGCATGTGTGTGCGGCAGGGCGGTAGCTAACTTCCTCCCAATTACTCAGACTCAACACACGAAGAAAGGTTATTTTTAATACTGCCTGGGAAGCTCTCTTTTAGTTTTGGGGGTGGACCAGGACAAAAAGGAGTAATCTAGAGAAACCTCAGAAAGCACACACTGACCAGGTTACCTGCATGCACCAAATGCATTTGATGTATGTCACACACTACCTAGCTTGGAGGTAATGTGGCCCCACACCCACCCCACTTACCAGGCTCAGAGACATTAAGGAACCACCCTGTTCAAGGTTACAAGTCTCACTGGAGTCTGGGCCCAGGTGAAACTCCACAATTAAAACCTGCCTTTCTGGGTTTGGGGGTCTCTGGGGTCCCCCTCCCCAGCCTCAGCAGCAGGCATATGGGCCTAACAGCCTAGAAGTGCCATCAACACATCAATTTGACTCAGGGCTCACTATAGGGCTAGAGCCATGCAAGGGGAAATGGGAATGTCTCCACATGCCATGTACGGTGGCCCATGAACTATGCTTGGCTCTAGTTTATCTCCATTCTAGAGCCTTCCTGATGCCAAGCTGGCCTGGACTCACTCATAGCTCCAGTGCATCTTGATGACGGCCTAAGGGGCAGCAGGCACTGGGCCCTCAGATGAGAAGCCCAATCCTGAAAGGAACCTGCTCTGGAGCAGCAGGTGCAAGCAGAGCTACCCTGAACTACCTGGGGGGGGGTAGGGAAGGAGAGGGATAGAGGAGGGGGAGCTGCACTGCCTCCCTGTGTGTTCCAGCACCTGCAGGGAGAGCTCAACTGACCGTCAGAGGTAAACAGATTCCCAACAGAGCATCAGAAAGAAGCCATTGGCCCAATGCATAAGGCATGTGATGATCAGGGAGGAAGCCAGGGGTAGCCCTTCAAGAGCAGGTAGCAAGGGATAAGGGACAAAGGATGAAAGCCAGGACAGCTGTTTACTGAGAGGCTGTGAGAAGACTTGGAGATGACGGGAGACACAGCATCCCAGGGAAGACAGACAGTAAAGAGCGCTGCAGGACACTTAGGCTTCAAAAACCTAAAAGAAGCATTGCTGAAAGCCCCAACATCATTCTGAATCTATGATGCGCAAATGGATAGACAACCCAATTTAAAAAAAAAAAATGGGAAAAAGGAATGGACAGAAATGGGCCAAGAAGCACATGGAAGAAAATACAGCATCCTCAAGTCTAAAGACAAGTCAAGCCCTCCTGAGCCCAGCTAGCAGAACCTGAATCTGGGGTAGCCCCAACACTTCTGTGATGGAAAAACACTGGGCACAGCGCCAAGAGCAGAAGAAACCAAAGCCAGGCCAGGATGCCTTTGTTGTTGCTGTTGTTTCCCTTCAAGGGCCCATCTCTAGGGCAGTGGTGTATGCCACCTGGCCACCCCCACCGAGAACAGTTACACGAGGTGGCTTTGACACCTGAGGCTTACGACCCACGGCCCTACTTACAGCAGACCGCCAGCACCCTCGTGTGGCTTGTCTGTGCCACTTCAGGCAAAGCCTTCCCGTTCCCATAGGAGCAAATGAGAACAAGACGCGTCCTCCAGAGAGCGGCAGTGTCTGGGATGCTGGCAGGCAGGGCCTGGGTTTTCTGAGCCACGGAAAGTTCAAGCCTGGAACCGAATAGAAGACCTGGATATCAACCCACACATCTTCGAACACCTGATTTCTGACAAAAATATCAAATGGAAGCAAAAAATATCAAATGGAAAAAAGACAGCATATTTAACAAGTGGTGCTGGCATAACTGAATATCAACATGTAGAAGAATGAAAATAGACCCATATTTATCACCATGCACAAAAATCAAGTCCAAATGGATCAAAGACCTCAACATAAAGCCAGCCACACTGAACCTTATAGAAGAGAAAGTGGGGGAAGTACACTTGAACGCATTGGCACAGGGAACCACTTCCTAAATAGAAACCCAGCAACACAGACACTGAGAGAAGCAATTAATAAATGGGACCTCCTGAAACTGAAAAACTTCTGTAAAGCAAAGGACATGGTCAACAAGACAAAACGACAGCCTACAGAATGAGAAAAGATCTTCACTAACCCCACATCAGACAGAGGGCTGATCTCCAAAATATGCA
>JAQHUG010000004.1:9823742-9834522 GCA_028555095.1 Dicrostonyx torquatus
CTGGCCTCGAACTCACAAAGATCCGCCTGCCTCTGCCTTCCGAGTGCTGGGATTAAAGGCGTGCACCACCACCGCCCGGCTGGTATGTTCTTAAAGCTCCCGGCACTCCCCACAGTCACCCGAGGTGAAGGGACAAGCAGAATGTGGTTCTGGGTAAACAAAAGCCACGCTCCACGTCTGCCGCACTGCGACATGGTCACAAGCAGAGCCAAACCACATGGCAATCGAAGCCACAAACCTGTTCATGTATTTGCAGCCAGAAGCAGTGCAAACACACAGCAAGTCTCTGGCATGCTGGGTACAACTGTCTCCTTAGGCGTTCAGCATTCCCGTGTGTAAGCATGGCGAGGGACCCACCATCCTGCAACCGCGATGGCATCTGTTTCAAGTGGACACTGAGGCTCAGAGGGGCTCAGATCCAGCTATATGAAAACTTGGAGCATAGGGAAGTAAGGCAGGCAGGTCATGCTTCTAAGAAGCAAGCCGGGGTACCACGTCGAGCCGCGAAGCCTCAGCTCGTACATGACATCCTGTTTTCTCTCGAGATAGAATTCTTAATACTATCAGCACCAGTACTGGTGTTGTGCTAACAAAAATCACACCAGGAGGATGGGGAATAGATACTCCGGGGAGATAAAGGATGCTCTCAATGGGAAGAATAGATGAGAACACACCAGAAGATGGATGTGAGCTATCAATCTCATAGGCTTCTCCCAAAAAAAACAAGTGTAGCCACTTTCTACAAAGACAGAGATGGCATCACCTGTTTTACTAAAACCAGGTGGGAACAGAAACACAGAAGGGTCCTGTTAATGGGGAAAAATAATGACCAGAAATAAAAATAAAGAGGCCCAACATTGGGCACCATTTTGTCAGGGTCCAGTGCTGGCCCCAACATAAACTATCTCTCTGGACTAGCATGGAGGTGTAGGAATAAAGACACAACTCACACGGCTTTATCGGGAGGGAGATTCTCAGTGATCCCTCATGAAATCCTGAGTTCACATCCTGAAAACTACTCTCGTTTATTCTCCTAACAGCCTTTATACCAAAACAAACTGAGGGGGAAATTCATTAGCATTCTGTTTCCTAGGTAACCAGGTTAATGGCTTTAGTCACGTCTACACTTTTGACCACACCTTTCTATGCCCATTTGGTCACGTCTTCCTATCTTCCTGCTCTGTATGCCAGCTCTGTCACATAGGCCTGAATTATCATCTCTATTCTGGCATCCTCCAATGCCTGAATTACAAATGTAATTACAAAAGAGAGCATAACAACATCCTGTGTTAGGGTAGCGACAGCCTGTCTGGAAGGTTACCTCAGATGTGAACCATGGCTTGAGAACCTGTCTGCCATACCATATAGAAATATGGGCCTACACCACCGCAGCTCCCAAACTAAACACTGAACCAAATATTTCTATAAACAAGATTAACACACTCTCTTTCAGACAAGAACTCACTAGTGGAAAGATAAAGGAAGGCTTTTGCTGGGTATGGTGGTATGTGCCTATAATCCTAGCACTGAGGCAGGAGGATTGAGAGTTTAAGGCCAGCCTGAGTTATGGAGAGATAACTAGGCTCAGAACAAGGAAAATGAAAAAGAAGGAAGTGAAGGAGAATTAGAACGAGGAGGAAGAGGCTAGAAAGATGGCTCAGTGGTTAAGAGCACTGACTGCTCTTTCAGAGGCTGTGGGTTCAATTCCCAGCACCCACATGGCAGTTAACAACTGTCTATAACTATAAGATCTCTGACACCGTCACACGTACATGTAGGCAAAACACCAACACAAATAAAGTAAAATAGAATTAGAATAGGAGGCAGGAGTTAAGTCTTCTTGTGAAGCCCACTAGCCTACACTGACTACCGAGTGCCAGATTAGAGCTTTTGGGAAGGGAAGGACAAAAGCAATGAGTATTTTGTGTTTTCTTAGCTGCCCAATGTCAAGAGTGTCGTGTGCTTAGCAGGGGATGGGTCTTGCCCAGGTCCTCAGACCACAGAACACACAGACCCTGGCTGTGTTCTCCCTTCAGTGGGTGCCTGTGTGTGTGGCAGCTGCACACAGATGGGACTCTGCCTTCTCCGGTTCCTCCGTGACAGCACGCGGTCAGGATGTGAACACAAGTGCCGGAAGAGGAGTTCAAACCTCACCCGATTCCAAGAAGGTAATTCTTAATTGTTTCAAACTGTGAAATGTTTAGTCTTTTACAATATGCAAATACACTACTATCAATTACAGAATCGTCATTTAGGGAAATAAAAGCTGCCTAGATAATGCTGAAGTGGCCTTTCTTTTTCTCTTTCTCTTCTTGATTTCTTTCTTTCTTTCCTTCTTCTTTTTCTTAAATTTATTAATTATGTATATAGTGTTCTGGGCACCAGATCTCCGATCTCATTACAATGGGTGTGAGCCATCATGTGGTTGCTGGGAATTGAACTCAGGACCTCCAGAACAGCAGTCAGTTCTCTTACCCTCTGAGCCATCTCTCCAGCCCTCTTTCCTTCTTCTTCCTTTCTTTTCCTTCCTTCCTTCCTTCCTTCCTTCCTTCCTTCCTTCCTCCCTCCCTCCCTCCCTCCCTCTTCTCTCTCTCTCTTTCTTTCTTTCTTTTTCTTTTTGCTTCACAAGAGCAAGGTTTTGTCGGTTGCCTAAGCAAGACTTTTAGGAGACGCTACCACCTATCTCTCTCTCTCTCTCTCTTTCTTTCTTTCTTTTTCTTTTTGCTTCACAAGAGCAAGGTTTTGTCGGTTGCCTAAGCAAGACTTTTAGGAGACGCTACCACCTACCTGCAAAGGAGCGGCGTTTGACGTTCAGCTCGTTGGCCACCCGGACCTCAGTGCAGAGCTTCAGCATGAGCAGCATGGTGAGGATCATCACGATGCTCTGCCACAGGAGCGGGGACTCGAAGTGCCTTCCAAACCTGGGGAGGGAGAGACGCCACATCAGGAGGGAAGCCGAAGCGGGCACTGGCCCTGCCACAGCCCTTCCTCCTCCAGAACCTGAGCTGCACACTGGAAAGGCAGGCAGGGGAGAGTCTGTGCGCATCACAGCCCTAGTACCAGCTGCCCCCCCCCTCCAGGGTCTGTGTGGAACTAGCTAGAAAGGGGAAGGGCCAAGGGACCCAGGCCAGACTCAGCGGGGATCTGGAACACCAGGCCCAAATGAGGCTTTTCCAAAGCCACGTCCCCCCTTCATGGACTCTGGGACTTAGTCACAGACATCCACCCAGGGCCACATATCGGTATTAGGGGACGCTACATTCCTACCCTCCTGTCAAAATCTAATGTTAACCAAGACTCTTTTTCCAGACCACAGTAGCTCTGCTTCCTGCCTAGAGAGTTTTTTTGTTTGTTTGTTTGTTTGTTTTTGGTTTGGTTTTTCAAGACAGGGTTTCTCTATGGCTTTGGAGCCTGTCCTGGAACTAGCTCTTGTAGACCAGGCTGGCCTCGAACTCACAAAGATCCGCCTGCCTCTGCCTCCCGAGTGCTGGGATTAAAGGCGTGCACCACCACCGCCTGGCTTCCTGCCTAGAGAGGAAACGTCTGTGAAGACATGTAGCCTGGTCCAAATTTCCACATACATCCTCCACTAAGAAGAGAAGGCAGCCAGGGTTACCCCACCAAAGATCCTTCCTCCACCCCAGGACCACCTTCCCTCCCTAGGTACCCCTCCCCCAGCCACCCTAGTGGCTTCCACTAGCGTTACATAGTTTATCGACTGGGCCATTGGCTTGGGAGGCAGAACTGCCACTCAGCAACCATCAAGGTCTGGGGAATCACACCCTTGGCAAAGCAGAATTCCACCAGGCTGTGACACAGAGACAAGCCCCAACAGGTCATCTCCAAAGGCAGGTCCCAACCCAGCCTTAACCCCACCAGGGTACAGCACCAACGCAGGCTAGAACTGGCCTCGGAGTTTGCTTGGCTAGAAAGTAATTCCCAAGACCTTAATTGGTGGTTAGCGCATGCAGTTTAAGAGATTCTACACAGCAGCCCAGCAACTCCTTCTCCTCTTGAAAACTGTGAGACCTAGCCACAGTGTCAGCCTTTCTCTTTCCCGTCCTGCCCCTCACAACACTGGTCTCCTAGGACAGGAGTGACCTCCAGGCCTTGTTAAGGCAGCTCCTGACAGGAGCGACTTGGGGAAATGGTCCTGCTGATTCACAGCCATTGCCAAGCCTGCCCAGGGACACAGCCTATCACATCATCCATGCAGCTGCTACGATGCCAGGAGCTTGCTAAAAATTAATCCACAAACAAAAACCAAACCGGGTGAATGGTACACTCTGAGAGACTCACACTTGGGAGAGTGAAGCCAGAGGATCATAAGGTCATGGCTAACTTGGACTATGTAGCAAGTTCCAGGCCAAGTCTGACAATAAATTAATAATTTATAAAATAAAAGCATCTCACAAAACTGTAGTGACAGCAATTTGTAAAAGATCAGCTGGAGGCAGGGAGACAACCTTGCCTGTATCTCAAAGACTTTGTGGCCAGGAATGCGCATTCTGTGAGGAAAAGCATGGCACACAAATCCTTTAACTGACCCGAAAGTTACCTTCAGTTCCTGAAAGTTGAGCCTACAAGCAGCTCGGTCAGAGAGCATCCTAGCCAGCTTGAGGGCCTTCTAAGAACTCTGGACATTCTGTAAACAGCTCCCCTTGGGGTGTGCTAGGGCCCAAGTAAGCAGAGTCAGCAGTGAGGTTTTCTGAGAGGGAGGGCATGCTGTAGGGGCTTCCCTCGGCAAAGGGGCATGTCTCAGTTTCCTATGGGGTAGCAAGCCAAGACTAACCTGTCCAGGACAGGTCCTCTGTGCAGGCCTCAAGGCCCAAATGTCCCCTAGGAGTTCAGAAGCCCCACAGACTAAGCAGCTGCCTGAGGTCAGGGAGAGCTTAGGGAGCTGGCAGGAAGACAAAGAAAAGGGACAACCTGGGTACAGAGTGGAAACGGAGCTGGCCCAGGCAGACGAGCTCTGTTCTTAGGTATGTTCCGGGGTCCTGTGGTTACAGCACTGTCCCCAGATCTGTGTGTCTATGGCCACCATCTCAGAGCCTTGGTATCTTCGCTTGAAAACCATAACCTCAGAGTTACTGGGAGACAGACCAAGCCTTAGTCGCTCTAGGAAGTCTTCTTCCTCCCTGGCTATCCAGCTGGCAATTTGCTCACAAAGATAGTTACACGGGGAGATTACATGGGAAGGTGTCACTTCAGGGCCCCAAGAGGCGGAAGGCACAGTTTCCCAAACAAATTGACACCTGCTAGTAGAAAAACTCCAGGTCAAGGTTTAAGCTTCCACGTGCCACATCAAAGTCAATTCTAATGAGCTTGGTGGTCACAGGAAATGAGGGGACCACTTAACAGGGTGCCAGCGAGCAGAGCTGAGGATCTGACTGGCCTTATTTATGGGACGGCGACTGAAACAGGACACAAACTCTCAAAAAAGCACAACTCTGAAAGGCACAAGGAACAAAATAAATAGAAAAATTTTAACATCACCAATTTTCAAAGATATAGAAAGGTGCCATTTCTTACCAAACTAATGCCAGCTGTCTCCTCCTGAGGGTATCTTAGAACACTGCTCCCCTCCTGCTAAGATTGTGGGTTAGCAGAACCCATCTGAGGGCAAGGGGTGACTGTCATCACACAGCTCGGGATGGTGAATTCAAGACTCTCAGGAGGAAAGCTGATACTCATCATGTGGACGCATGTGCTGGAGCCGGGGGCACAAGGTTGAAGAAATCCAGTCACTGGTTCTACGGACAACTCCTCCAAGCCCCAAAGTAACAGAAAAACTCCCACGGAGGAGATTAGATATCTCTACAGCTATTCCCTACATATCAAAGAAAACTTATCGCCATAGTAGCAGAACGTTACCGCCTCTCAGTGTTTCAGGCTCACAGCCAGGACCTGCTGCCAGCAGTGGGGAGACTGAACACCACCATCCTCAGATCTACCAGGATGGGTGGCGAACTTTGCTCCAGTGGAACCTGGGCACCAGTCTTGCAGCCCCATTCCGGCCCTTCTCTACTTCTATTCCCTATCTTGGCCCTTCTCTACTTCTATTCCCTATCTTGGCCCTTCTCTACTTCTATTCCCTATCTTGGTCTGCAAACTTTAGATAAAGGGATTACTTGGCCCCAGCGTCTAACATCAAAAATGCAAAACCCTGTAACTCCCGTTTCCTGGAGAACAGTCTGCGAAAGGTGAGTTCCGTAACATGATGAGGATTCTAAGAAATAAAGGCTTGAGGGGTTCACAAGTTTCAGAGATCCTGGGCTCGCACAGTTAACTCAGTCTAAAGGACAGCCCAACCTAAACAAACACACACGAACCAAAAAACCGTGCAGCCATCCTCCAGCGAGTTCTGAGGGCTGGGTCTCAGTGTTGAAAAACGGCTGAGGATTCTAACTCTTTCAAAGTTTGGAGGGCTCCAATCTCATCTGGAGTCTGCCACATCCTGGACCTGCTCTCCACTCGGGGTGGGGGGAGAGGGGGCGTGTAGACAGGGAAGGGGTGTGTGTTACAGTCTTGCTCCCACTGAAGCACAGACACTGCAGCCTTTGGCTGTGTGACATATGAGAGGATGCTGAGCTGCAAAACCTTGAGAGGGAGCCCAAGACTGGGGCTGCAGTCTTGGAGAAGTACAGGAGAGTCCCCACCTCGCCTTAAAGCATCAGTATGCCTACAGATGGGTAGCAATGTCCCAGACACTGTCCAGACTTCCGGCTTTCATCCTGTGAGGGCCTGGAAAGATACTTCCCAGGTGGAAACAGTCAGGAGAGCCAGGATTTCCCTTCCTCACAGTCCACTAGAATGTTCTGGGAAACTGAGGTCCTGTGCACAGGGCCCGCAGGAGCCCTGCATGGCCCAGGGCATCCTGGGTACGGATTCTACTAAAGAGGTCATGTGTGGACAAGTCTTGGCCCCCACAGAAGGCAAATGAGCCCCCATAATGAAAAGTATCTGAGGTCTTCCCAGAGACCCCAGCACAAAGGCAGGGGGACCAGTCCTAGTGTCCCTCTCCACTATGGCACACAAGGAAAATGGCCTCACTTCTGATTGCCCCAAACCAGGTCAGTAGTCAAACCTCAGGCAGTACTTGGAGAAAATTTGTTCCTCAAGCAAAAAAGTGAATGTCCTGTCCCTACATAAGCTAAATGGTGAGGCTAGAGTACACCGGGCAGCCTGCCTGAAAACAAGGCTCCACCCTGCGCACACAGAACCACCAAGAGTATGCGCATGGTTACACCAAAGGCTCTGTTTCCCTTCAACCTTAGGTTTAATTAGGGCTACTTCCTTCACTGCAAGCAGTCACGGAGGCAGCCAAGCCGGGGACCTCGACTCTCCTCTCAGGGGAAAGCAAGAAGAAATCTTTGAAATGCAATTGCCCAGTTTTTAAAACCGAAAGTGAGAACTCGATGACCCTTTCCTTGGAAGTCACCTGGCCCAAAAACAAACAGCAAGGTGACTCCAGTGACCAACTCACTCCACTTCTACCAGCTCACCAGCTCACTATGACTCACAGACCCAGGCCAAGAACCCACTCTTGGGACACAGAGGAGCCCGGCGCTGGGACAGAATGCAGAAGTGCAGAGTGAACTCTCTACTCCAAAGCTACAAAGAAACCCTGTCTCAAAAAAAGAAAGAAAAAGAAAAAAACAGCTCAGGGAGGGAGGACAGCAGAAGGCAAGCCCGGGGAAGAGTCCTGTTACTAACTCACTTTACATTTCTTTATTATTTTCTCAACCTGCCACCCCACTCCACACTCCAGAAAGGAAAGGCAGGGATCCAGGCAGAGATAAGCCCCAGGGTGTATCAGACAAAGGTAAAGCATGCATTAAATGAAAGGGCAGATTTGTATTTGACTCTCTCTGCTCCAGCCCTGCCAGTCTTCCTGGAAATGACGCTCAAGCTACTCAACCACCATCGAAGAATAAGCGCCTGTTCTTCCAGAGGTTTTTCGGGAAGAAGACAGTTCCACTCGCTGCCACTTGAAACCCCAAGAACAATGCCAGCTCTCCAGCAGCGCTTCCAGGTAGGAAAGTCCTGAACTTACCAGAAGAGTATCCGTAAAATATTGGCCACCAATAACACCAGGCATACGTGAGTGGAGAAACCGTCGGCGTTCTGAGTCCTCCGGATGTCCCTGTACTGGGGGATGTATGGCACCACCCCTCCGAAGACCATGGCCCCAGCGGCCACCCAGGAAACCAGCTGGTGCAGCGGGACCAGAAGCCAATCCAAGCCTTCCGCTTCCATCGCCAGCACCGAGAACGCGCTGTCAGCCAGCGACGTCCACCTGGTCCAAGCTCCTTTGCGCTGAGTCCACAGGCTGACTGTCACCTCCACATGGCCGCCACTATCCTGCGCAGTCAGCCACCATCCCGACCTGGAAGAAGGAACAAGGATAAAGCACTGACAGAAGCTGGACCAAGCAAGACGCACCTGTACCGGACCTGGAGTCTAGGCAGGGCCAGGGAGCACTGCGCTCAGCACGCACAGCCTTGGAAGCCCAGGCTCCCAGGGGCGCGCCGCGGGGGTTCCCGGCACAGCCAGGACCCGTCCTGCGCCCAGGAAAGCTGGGGAGCTGGAGATGCGCGCCTGGCCTTCTGCCGGCCTCCCGACACTAGGAGTGCACGCCGCCGGGTTAGGGGGAAGGAAGGGGTACACCGTCCCAGAGCGATTAGCCGTGGGGGTGACACCGCCCCAAAACGGGTTCAGCTAGTGGGGGGGAGGGGTGGACGCGTGGCCCAGAGGGAAGCGTAGCGACCTGGACCTCGAGTCCTCAGGTTCCCCAGGGAGGCTCCGCCCGACAGCGAAGAGCGACCAAAGTGAAGCGAATCCACGACCCTTACCAGCCACGCCGCGCCGGACGGTCCTTCTGTCCCTCAGTCCCAGCCAGAGGAAGCCCCGCCCCGTGACGTCACAATGGACGCCACGCCCACTCCAGGATCCCGCGGCTACCTCACTGGGTCCTAAAGCGCGCACTTAGGGGTGAGACCCTAGTGGCTGCGGGCACTCAACTCTGTTCTGCTGTGTGTTCCAGATTAGGAAAAATCTACAGGGAGGCGCTTTGAGGCCAAGTGACCACGTAAACCCGCCTCCAGCTAACGCCGCGCGCTGCGCTACTTTACAGTGTAGATGTAATCCCGAGCCACTAACTGCTGAGAATGAGATACAGGGTGTTGAAAGATCTGTCACAGTAGCCAGCGTAGGCCTAGGGCGCCATCCTCTCCTGGATTCCAGGGGTCTCTGAAAGCCTCTGAACAAGCCTATGGGGGGTGGTAACCCTTACCCAAGATCAGAGCTTGGAGCTACTCACTGACTACCCCAGGTGACTACAGGGCTGGCGTCAGCACGCTGCAATAGCTGAGCCTCCTCCATGTGTGAGGTCAGTCCTGCTGCTGGTCCTCACTCATAGGAAAAGAGCATCGGAATTTCCAAATACGTCTCTGACATCAGACGGACCCTTGTAGGCTGGGCAAGTTGAACCAGAAGAACCCGATGCTCTGCCTGTCGATGAGGTGGCAGATGAGAAGGTGACAGGAAACAATAGAAAACATATCAAAGTCTGCCTGGAGTCCTTCTGCATGGGAGGGACAACATGAGCAGGGCAGCCCCCGCCCCGCCCCCAGAACACAACTGACCCCCACCCATCTCACCAGGTATCACCCTTTTTTTCACCAGGGTTGGCCCTGTTTCCCAGGGAAATCATAAGACTCCCCTAAGATCAATTCCAAAGAAGCCTGATTGTCCAGGGGCCGAGAAAACCCAGGAAGTGCTTTCCCTCCAGAGGAGCCCACAACCCCCCCCCCCCAACCACTTCCTGAATCAACATGCTTAATGCTCAACACCAGGAAGGAACAGGAGGGAGATGGATAAACAGAAGGAAGCCCTGGCAGGACTGGATGAAGGGGAAGTAGGTGTTCCCATTTAGGACTGGCCCACACCCCACCCCCAGGCTCCAAAGTCTCAGGGATTCTGTGGCCTCTCCTCTCATGATGGTGATGGTGCTTTAAGGGGTCACATATGGTCACCTTGCTTGTCCTGAATATTCCAGGGGCTGTGGGCACACAAATGGGGATTTCACTGCTCAGCATATGCCAGAGGCACCACCAGGAGCACAAATAAATGTACACAATCTTGCATTCTGGTCCAGTACTGCAGAGACTGGTCCAGTCTCTGGTAAGGCAAGCTACCATCTGGAGAGGTGTAGGTGGTTTTTTAACAAATTTGGATGTGGAGCCCTTGGTCTAGAGCATCAATGCAAGGACCCCCCTTCCCAGGTGCTGCACTAGCTCCTGAGTCCCTGCATTCCCCAAGAAAGAAGCCAACAGAGCAGTGCAAGGCTGAAGAATGGCCTCCAGACAGTGCGCCCTAATTTCTGACAGTTGAGCAAGCTGTCGTATGTGGGGAGTGGGGATCTTGTTTTTGCAGGTGTCATTGTGTTAAGCATCTTGAACTGGGCCCACTCAGAATGGGAACTATCCAGGGACCAATTAAGTACAACCGCATGAATCACAGGAGAGACCAGACTTAAGGACGAGAAGGCCAAAGAAGACAGAGCAGAGAGCGAGCTCAAAATGCAGCCTTGGAAGCTGAACTGAGCCAAAGGCAGTCTATGGCCCCAGGATCTGGGAGGCTACCTGTAACTCAACACTGCATTTTTAAAAGTATACATTATGAAGATATTCCAACCGTTTCAGAATAAATGAAAAGGAACAAAAATATACTTAAATCTGCACACTCAAATAGTTACCCCAAAAGAATTCTTTTTTTT
>JAQHUG010000004.1:9858146-9900259 GCA_028555095.1 Dicrostonyx torquatus
AGAAAGGCTGCCCCTTTCCTTGTGTGCACTGGCCAACTTGTGTCCCCTGGGTTTACTTCCAAGCTCACTCTTCTCCCATCCAAGTACTAACCAGGCCCAACCCTGCTTAGCTTCTGAGATCAGACAAGATCGGGCGCATTCAGGGTGGTATGGCCGTAGACCCAAGCTTACTCTTCTCTATCTTGAGTAATTCCTGGGCATTGCCTAAAAGGCATCTTGGAATGTTTGAAGATGAATCTCCGGGTGCTTTCAGCTGGATCCAAGCAGGAGTGCAAGATCAAGTCAACTGTTTTGCAGTCTGGGAGCACCAGTGAAGATGGTCACGGAGTGAGGGCCAACTGAACGAAACTTCTGCAGCTGGGATGGTCTGAGTGTTTACATACCTTCAACTGGTATGTTGGGATGCTGGCCCCGTGACAGCTGTATCTGGAGAGAAGGCCTCTGAGGAAGTAATTAAGGATAAATGAGGTCACAAGAGAAATGAGGTCACCAGGGTAGCACCCTGATCCAGTAGGTCTGGTGTCCTCATAAGAGACAGCAGTTTGCTCTCTCTGTGTGCATACTAAGGACAGACCATGGGGACACGGTGATGAAAAGGCTGTCCTCTGCAAGCCAGTGTCCTGATGCCAAACTGTCTCCAAACCTTGGCCTTGTACGTCCAGAACTGAGAAAACCCATTTCCCTTGTTTAGGCCAGTCTGTTCGTTCTGTTAGGGAGGGGCCACTTGTTTGTCCCGGTAGCCCAGAACCAAAATAATCACACAGAAACTATATTATTTAAAACACTGCTTGGCCCAATGGCTCTAGCTTCTTACTGATTAACACTTACATCTTAATTTAACCCATTTCTAGTAATTTGTGTATTGCCACGTGGCTGTGGCTTACTGGCTAAAGTTTGTTTTTCTCTGGAGGGGCTACACGGCTTCTCTCTGACTCCACTCTTCTTTCTCCGAGCATTCAGCTGTTTTCCCTGCCCAGCTCTGTTCCCCTATAGCTCTGCTATAGGCCCAAAGCAGTTTCTTTATTCATTAACCAATAAAAGCAACACATAGACAGAAGAACCTCCCGCACCAGGACAGTTCAAGCATAGCGATGACAGGAGGTATACAACGAACAAGGAATGTGGAAAGGAAAATGTTTGCCCACCTTTTCCTTGTAACATCTGAAAAACTCTTATCAATAAAGTGTAATCTAACTTCATACAATTCACCCCAATTCAGTAAACAACTATCTGACCTTATGTTCATTGTGCAAACAACATAAGTAATTCTAGAACTTGTTCATAATCTCAAAGAAAACCCACAGGCAATTGTTACCCACCCACCTCTTACCACACCAAGCCCTACACAACCACTCAAGTCCTACACAACCACTCATCCACTTCCTGTCTGCACGGACTTGCCTGTCTGCACATGGTGTCTGTTCGTCCAGGGATGGACACCCGGGCTCCACATTTGGGCAGCTGTGAATACATATTTCTGTGTGGACATTTGTTCTTTTTTGCGGGTTGGGGTAGGGCTATGCCTAGGAGTGACATGGCTAGAATATAGTATCATATTGAGCTTTCTGAGGACACGCCTATCCCGCTTCCCAAGGTGACTACACCATCCCATAATCCCACCAGCAGATTATGAAGACTACAACTTCTCCCCGTTTTCACCAACACTTGTTACTGCCTGTTCTTGTGAATGCAGCGTCCCAGTGGAGAAGAAATGAAATCAGACTGTGGCTGATTTCATCTCCTTCCCGAAGAGTGATGCTGCATATTTTTGTTTTCTGGTTATTTCCCTTCTTTAAAAGAATGCCAGGAATATACTCAATGTCTGTTATATGCGAGGTGTTCAAGATCACATATTTTAAAACCTTGCTACTGAGATGCAGTTTGACTTATTTTTTACTTTAAAAAATTTTATTTATTTTATTTTATGTGCACATTTGTCTGTGTAAGGATGCCAGATCTTGGAGTTACAGGCAGTTGTGAGCTGCCATGTGGGTGCTGGGATTTGAACTCTGAAGGAGCAACTGGTGCTCTTAACCACCAAGCCATCTCTCCAGCTCCTATTCTTGCCTTTTCGAGATATGGCATTTTAGCTCAGACTAGCGTTGAACTCCAGCTCCTTCTGCCTCTATTTTGAGCATTATTACCACACGCATGCGCCACTGTGCCCAATTTTATATCAAACATTTCTTTATAATTTTAGTTAGAGAGAATTTTCCATCCACTTTCCACTTTGCTTATGTGCCTGGAGAAGAATAGCTATGGCTAATTATGGTAATTTAGTCTCTAGAAGTAAACTATCTTGTTTTTCTATGTTCTTGACTGCCCTGCCCCAGGGACCCTTGTAATGGCCAGCCAGGAAAGATATTTGCTGATCACCTGATTTTTTTAAATATTTATTTATTTATTTAGTATACAGTATTCTGTGTGTATGCCTGCAGGCCAGAAGAGGGCATCATTACAGATGGTTGTGAGCCACCATGTGGTTGCTGGGAATTGAACTCAGGACCTTTGGAAGAGCAGGCAATGCTCTTAACCACTGAGCCATCTCACCTGATATTTTTAACAGTGCTCTAATCCAGTGACTCAGCCTGTGGGTTTTGACCGCTTTGGAGATGGAACAACCCTTTTACAGAGGTCACCTCAGACAAACAGGAAACAGATATTTATATTATGATTCATAACAGTAGCAAAATTATAGCTATGAAGCAACGACAAAAACAATTTCATGGTTGGGGTCAGTACAGCATGAGGAACTGTGTATTAAAGGGTCGCGGTGTTAGGAAATTGAGAAACACTGCTCTAATCCCTATTTCAGTCTATTTGACAAGTGAATTCATTTGTAAATGTAGGTAAGGAATTTGGTTCACTCCTGACTTTTACTAACATCAGAAGGCCTTGCCGACCTGCCAGGTGCCCAGTGAGTGGCTACCACTACATGCCATGGAGACAGATGGGACAGCGGTACAGAGGCCTGCCTGAGTCAGGAAGGGGCTTGTCAGTGAGGTCAGCTCCTCATACGCTGACCTTTCTCTTTTGAGGATGCGTTCAAAGAGGTGACAGGGAAGACCCAGGACATCACCAGGGAAGAGAAGAAACAAGAAGAAACTGATGTAGACAAGGATCCTACCTCCATAGGAAGCATGATATGGACACGGTCTGAGGAGTGGAACACTAGTCACAGGGGAAGGCTTCCACCAATGGTCACTGTGTGTGTGTATTTTGAGACGAGCTCTGCAAGCTGGCCTTGGACTTGCCGTCTTCCTGTCTCAGCCGGGATGCAGGAATGCATCACATCACACCTGGCTCACTGCACAGCTATTTTATTTTATATGTGGTGTAAGATTAAGACTGGAGTCTAAACCCAGGTATCTCAGACCCTGACTTTATTTGGAGTGGTTATCATATGTAATGAGACAAGGTAAGGCTGTACACAAGTGGGTGTGACTCGGGCAATGTGACTGGTGTTCTCATAACTTGGGGGAATTGAGACACACACACAGGAAAGCTTGTAAAGAAAATGCAAAGATTGGGACAAAGTATCCTCAATCCAAGGACCAGCAGAGACTTCCAGAAACCTCCAGGGCCAAGGGGTGAGGACAGAGGCCCACAGCCTCAAATGGAGTCCAGAACACCTTGACCTCAGGTTCCCCCTTGAAGGGGGAGTGTCTCTGTTGAAGCTACCCAGTCTTCAACCACTTGAGGGTGCAGAACTTGACAGTCGTGTGGGACAGACAACTGGGTTTCACCTCAAGAGCGGAGACGTCTACAGTCAGTAAAAATCACACCGCAGCTACCGACTGCTCCCACTGCACGTTTATTTGCTTCAGCTAGTTAAGGCCCCGCAACCCTCATCTCAGAGATCCTCCAGCCTACAGCCGTGTTCTGCTGCAGGCCCTTCCCAAAGGCTGTGAAGAGCTGAGTATTTCTACATGGAGGGGTCCCCAGTGCCCATTGCACAGCCTGTGAGGGCAGTGCTCAGTATCTGTACTTTGTAGAGTAGTCCTTGGGAGACACCACCAGACCCCGGCCTTTGCGGGCGCCACGGTACACAGTCTCTATGATGTCAACCATTTCTTGCTTGTCTTCCATGGCCCAGTTGATCTTGTTGTTGTTGCCAGTGCCCAGATCAATCATGATATGTTTGTTTCTGGAAGAGAAAACAGCAGCAGTGCTCACAAGAGAATCCCACAAACAAGCTCTGACTGTCCTGGAACTCACTTATGGACCAGGCTGGCCTCAAACTCAGAGATTCACCTGCCTCCGCCTCCCAAGTGCTGGACTGAGGGCATGCATCACTGTGTCCTGCAATTGTGCATTCATATCTTAAGACTATAAAGGCCAAAAGACAATTCTATCACTTGGAAAGATACGTAGTTTTTCGAAGAGTTGTGCTAATTTTCCTGAAAAGGCAGTAAGTAACCGTTGCATGTTTTGCTTACAGGAACTCGATACAGATTTACCAAAAGCCCCGTAACTGTGAGGTGAGGATGGTGACCTTGCATGCCCTTGCCTGCTGGGACTGGGAAGCAGAGAACATTTAGAGGATAGGACCCGCCCCTTAGGAACCTATATTTACATTTTCTGAATAAAGATGTCAACCCCTGTTGCACCTGCACGGATTTTTCCCAGTTTGCTAAGGATGTATTTTTTTGTTTGATTTTTCACTTCTACGGGATCACACATGTGGCTTCACCTGTAGTCCATGATCGTGATCCACTAGCTCTGAGGGCGACAAAGAGGTCAGCTTGACATAATTTCTGTGTTAAACATTTGCTCTCAGGGTAGCATTCAATGTCCTCAATTAGCCCAGGAATGGGGTGGATGCCCACATGCCCTGCCCGCAACCATGGTAGCCCCGTTGGGCTCTGTGTACATCTGTGCTGAGTACCCTGTACATAACTGCACATCTTTTACATACCTGGCCGCCCTGTGTGATTCGCACAGGCTCCTTCATCAGAGATGTCTCTGCAAAGGTCTGTAAAAAGAGGAGCCTGGCTTCTCTTACTCTCTGTCCTACACTCTAGAATTCTGGGTTACAGAGGGAAGAGGAAGTTCATCTTCTTTTCTGAGTACACCATCTGTCCTAAAGACCTCAACTGTGTCAGCTACGCCCCTGTCTACACACCATCATTGTTCCTTACAACCTCCCTCCATGCCCATTACTGCATCTGTAAGACAGCCCGCCTGCCCTGCCTGAAGGGAGGACCTTGTTTCTAGAGGAGGGAAGATTATTTGGGTGCACACTGGGAGTGACTTGAACTTGGTCATGATATGCTTGTGTTTCTAGCAGACTTGACTTCTAAACAAGGAAGAGCTGCCGGCTTCCTCACTGTTGGTAAAAGGAGGAGATGAATGGGCAGAGGACTGTTGATGAGAAGACTAAATTCCCAGCCTCTGCAGATAATAAGAGGCTGAGAGTCTGCAATGGCAGCTGGACATGTGGCACAGAAGAGGACAAGGGCATGGCCATCGGAACTCGTGCTGAGGTCGGAGCACTCAGGAGATAAAGCGGGAGTCTCCCAGGGGCGGGTGGCTTTCCGGGTCTAGAGGAGGCATCTGAAGCTGGGACACCGCCTCTGTTTTACTTGCACCTTCAAACTGTGAGGTCAGAAAGGACAGTGGAGAGAACTGAACAAGGCTGATCGACTTGTTCAGTTACAAACACCAATCAGGAGACTTGGTCAGACCCCTTCCCAGAGGAAAAACACAACTAGGAGGGTAACAGCAAGCCATATTACCTAAAAAGTTTGTGTAGCCCTATTGGGTGTGCGTGTTTGGGGGAGTGGGCGCGTTTCCACGCATTTCCTCTGCACCAGAACTGCTGGAGGCCTCACTTAGGTCTCAGCTTCACAGCAGCACAGATAAAGGGGAGCTGTGCTTACTCCACAGAACTCAGACCATGCTGACTCGAGTGATCTGGACAATGAGGACTGTGGATTGCTGTTCCAGGCGTGGGGCCTCAAGGGGTCATTGGGAACCCTGGAGACAGTCCTGCTTTGCTTATGGGAAGGATGACAATCTCCAAGAGGAACAGGGAAAATCCTACGATACTTCCCTGTGACCCTGTGACTGCAGAAGTTCTTCTTGCCTGTGACTCTGGCATGGGACACAGCACAGAACATTCCAGATGTGCATCAAGCTCCTCAGCAGCTGGCTTTTAAAAGGAGATTATCCCAGAAGACATAGATAAGCATAACACTGCCTCTGAGAGGTGGAGCCAAAAATCAGAACAGTATAAAAAGTACTCACTGCAGGGCTGGGAAAATGGCTCAGAGGTTAAGAGCACTGTGCTTTTCCAAAGGTCCTGAGTTCAAGTCCCAGCAACCACATGGTGGCTCACAACCATCTGTAATGAGATCTGCTGCCCTCTTCTGGCGTGAAGGCATACATGCAGATACAACATTATATATAATAAATAAATAATTTTTTTTTTTTTTGGTTTTTCGAGACAGGGTTTCTCTGTAGCTTTGGAGTCTGCACTGGAACTAGCTCTTGTAGACCAGGCTGGCCTCGAACTCACAGAGATCCGCCTGCCTCTGCCTCCCGAGTGCTGGGATTAAAGGCCTGCGCCACCACCACCCGGCATATAAATAAATCTTTAGAAAAAGGATTCACTGTGACAGACGAGGGATGCTGCCTCCTCCTGGTGGAGGAGCCTTTAAGAGCAGGGCAGCAAGCAAGCAAGAAGCAGTTAGACGCCTTAGACACCCAGAAGGACCTCCAGACAATTATACAGCCTACAAGTCATGCCTGTGACACCCTGTACTTCCAGAACTGTAAGGTCACAAATGAGGGCCAGCTTACTGCTAAGTGTCTGTATGACATGAAGCACAAACCCTGCTTAGCAATCTGGACACAGCATTTGGAGGTCTGTGACTATATGCCAACTCATTTAGTAATGACAGGGAAAACTTTTCATTTCAGTGCCAGTATGAAATGGAGATGTCTTTCCAAATTTCCAGCAGAGTGTTTGAGACGATGAAACAATCTTGACTTGTATAAGCAAAGTACTTAAGTTCAGATTTTCTTGAGTTTTACCAAAGGACAGCAAATAAAGTCAGTGATAATACTGAACAAGTGAAATTACACTTTAAAATGTTACCATCAACAGATTATATCTGAAGGCATCAGAAGTGCATGCAAGAATGTCACACCAGTTTCCGCACAGCATTTCAAATATGTAATCTGTTCCTGACTGAACGTTAAACCTGGAATTGCTACTGCGAATTTAAAAGATGCACATTGACTGTCTTGTATCAAAACTGCAGAGCTGAGCTTCTCCTCAGCAGAAGACTCTGTCCCACCAAACTTCCACACCACCAGTATTCCATTTAAGGAACAATGTGAAGAGAACATACCTGAAGAAAAACATGACAGTACATGGGTCGTACAATTCATACATCTTGTTGAAGTCAGGCACTTCCGTGATATCCACAAGATAAATAACTGCAAAATTTTTAACCTAGAAAGAGATTTTAGAGACTAAAATAAAAGATCAAGTTGGCTTTCATTTCATAAAGGCAAATTAAAGCAAAAACAAGACTGTGTAACTGGGCATTTCTCAAACCAGTTATTAAATGCTTGTCCGTACAGCTGACAGAGGAAAACCACGGACGCTGCCAGGGTCCCGGTGCTACGTACAGCTCTGCCACTGCCAGTCACTGGACACCGACCTTGTCTCACTCGCCTACTGGGCCACATGCGTTTCTCTACGTCTGCACTTTGACAAATATCGCTACATGAACTAAACATGCTCTAAACACCCTTATAAAATCCAACCACTCAGTCTCAACTGCTTTTGCTTCAATGCTTGCAAATAGTGACAGTTACTCTCCCACAAGCAAAATTTCCTATGATTTTGAAGAATTTTCTAGTTCAAATTTATCAGTTTAGAAAAAAACTTTAAAAAAATACACGAGACTAAAATCATCTTAAATTCCACTCAGAGGCAACTGCTGTGAATATTTCTGCTAAGTTCTGCCCCACCTTTTCTTAGGTATATTCTAAACTATACCATTTTAACAAAATGATTATACTGTATCTATGGCCTGCTTCAATTACAGACATCCACAAGTAAATTTCCAAAGACTTTTTTCTTTTCTTTTTTTGAGACAGGGTTTCTCTGCAGCTTTGGGGCCTGTCCTGGAAGTCACTCTGTAGACCAGGCTGGTCTTGAACTCACAGAGATCTGTCTGCCTCTGCCTCCCGAGTGCTGGGATTAAAGGCATGTGCCACTACTGCCCAGTCATTATCTATCTATTTATCTATCTTTTTAAAATTTATTATGTATATAGTGTTCTGGGCACCAGAACATCTCATTATGGATGGGTGTGTACCATCATGTGGTTGCTGGGAATTGAACTCAGGACCTCTGGAAGACCAGTCAGTCCTCTTAACCTCTGAGCCATCTCTCCAGCCCCCTATCTATCTATCTTTAAGACAAGCTGAACTCAACTTGACATGTAGCTAAGGACGACCTTAAACTTCTGATCCTCCTGCCTGGGTGCTGAGGGCTAAGATTACAAGCTGGCATCACACCTGGTTTCCGGTAACACTGGACTTGGAACCTGCGCTTTGTGCACGCTGGGTGAGCATTCTGCCCGAGCCGCATCTTTGCCTTCACCAAAGATCGCTTTTTAGCTGCCTAATCCCATCAAACGGCTACACCATATTTTAGCACTCTGGTTATTTTCTTCCTGAAATTCTAGGAATATCAATAAATCCACCATTTATCTTTAAATTTATATACACATTTCACCATTTCCTAAGGATAAATCTTAAAACTGCCTTAGACACAGAGTGTGATTCGTTCCTTAAAAATGCTGTGCACTACATAAAGGCACAACCTAGATGTGATGTCACAGCTGAACTGTGCCCAGGACTCTTCATTCTAACCCGAATTGAGAAGTGACTCTAGGAAGAGGTTCAAGGGGGAGGAGCTGGCTCCTAAATCCACCACTGCTCTCTGTTAATAGGGACAAGTTTACATGACGACCACTAAGAAACATGGGGACTGGAGACGTATATACAAGCTGAGGACACCAGTGGCAGCTCATCCTTACCAGGAGTGGCATCAATCAACAAGCCAAACACTTTATTATCATGGGTCTGTGTGCAGGGATGGGGCGTGCCGCAGCATGCCTGAGGAGGAGGCCAGAGGACTTTAGGAGCCAGGTTCTTCCTTTCACCCCGGAGATGTCCTGAGGATTGAACTCAGGTCATCAGGCTTATGGGCAAATGCTTTTACCTGCTATTAGGTCATCTTGCTACACACAAACCTATTCTTAGACATACTGTCTCATTTATCTTCACAAGAACCTTAAAAGATTCCTCAGAGACAGTAAGTCACTAGCTGGCACCAGGTCGTATAAGAGAATATACCCAAGCCCGACTCCATGTTCTTTCCTTTAACATCCCTGACGGGTCGATACTGCTGACTTGGTCCCCACTTTCCTTAGATGAAGACTACATTTCTCAACAGTTCAGGGCTCTTATCAAGCCCAACAACGTCAGGACCCTGCAACACACACGATAAAGAGAACCGGATGTGAGGGCAATCTGGCTGCGACATCTGTCACCCCATCGATCACCAGGGTTGAGAAAAGAGAACCAACTTTCCCCAAGTTGTCCTCTGGCGGCCACATTCATGCTGTGGACCACACAGCACACACAGAATGGGACCTTTCATATCCTGTATGCTTTGGGTTTGTCTGAGATAGGATCTTGAAATAGCCCAGGATGACCTCAAATTTGCTCTGTAGTCCAAGGGGACCCTGAAGGTGTGATCCTTCTGCTTTGGCCTCTGGGGTGCAGGGATTACAAGGCGTGCACTCCCCTCATCTGGCTAGGAGCACGTGAGTCCTTTGTTCCTTTGTGGTACTGGTGACTGAGCCCAGGGCCCCGCGCCTGCTGGGCAAGCATATTGCCAATGAACTTCATCTCTGGCGTTTTCTAGTTCTAATTTTGAAATAGAGTCTCACTAAATTTCCCTAACTGACCTTGAATTCACTTAAACTCAGGGAAGCCCAAGCAGGCCCTGAACTTGTGATCCTCCTGCCTCAGCCTTCGAGTTCTGAGAGGGCAGGCATGCACCACTGTGCCCATTTCTTTTTAATGACTATCATTCTTAAAACCTACCAGATGGGCATATAACCTAGTGAGAGTGTTTGCTACATGTGGAAGGGTCTGTCCTCAGTGTGCTCCCCCACTAAGCCACCTACAAAAACAAACCCTCAATTGATCAGCTGAGAAAGTAGGTCAGTGATGGAGCGTTTATCTAGCAAAAGCAAAGCCCCGGATTGGATTGACAGAGCCACAAAGAACAAACCCCAGCCCGAAATCCGGTTTAGAAAATGCAGGTGAGTAACATGGCATCTGGGGGCTGCTGCAGTGACATAGCACAAAGGCCGGCTGGAGAACACCAGAGTGACAGGTACTCACTGCATGCCACTGCTGGGAACACCACAGAGAGTGACAGGCACTCACTGCTGGGAACACCACAGAGAGTGACAGGCACTCACTGCACTCACTGCTGGGAACACCACAGAGAGTGGCAGGCACTCACTGCACGCCACTGCTGGGAACACCACAGAGAGTGACAGGCACTCACTGCACGGAATACTTTGAAAATTGAAGGAAATTAAATCTACCACCACGAAGTGACAGAACTGACACTTAAGGACTCCAGTTGTCTTCAGCTCTAGTGGAGATCTTAAACACGGTACACTGCGCACGCGTGCTCTACTGTCTAGACATCATGGCACACAAGGAGTATGTTCTGTGTACATGTCATGCCGTGGTGCATGAAGAACGTGTGTCCATCACCACCTGCACACCATGGTGCATAGGGAAGTGTGCTTTTCTACCAATCGCTTCAGAAACCCTTAGCATTGCGTTCCCACACATCATACACACCTCAGCTGGATCTCATTCTTACTGAACGCATTTCGTATCTCACTGAACATCATACCTACGTTGAAACCATTAGCCAGGTCACCAGGACCCAGCTTTCAGAGTAAACACACTCTGATCTGGTTTTATTTAAAAATAAAATCGCTCACCACAGAAGCTGCGGCTACAGAATCATGAGATTAGTAGTGGAGGCTGTATCCATTTTCTCTTCAACTTGCTCAGGATCAACACACACAGTTAAATACCAACCACACAGCCATTTAAACATGGGGGCATTTTGTCACCTGTTTGAAGACATGTTTCTCCTGTGTCTTCAAGTTTAGTCTGGTCTGTCATCATCAGATGAAGACTTCACATCAAACACACCTACTTTAAGGACCTAGCAAACATTTCAGGACAGACTGGCTCAAGAATGTCTACAAACTATATGCAAAGCACTTGTCACTCAGAAATCCTAACTTTCAACAGTCTTGGTGACCCTGCAGTGTCCGACATACAAAGAAATTAAGGCTCAAAAGGATGATGCGGCACCACGCCCCTTGGAAAAGAGCAGAGCTGAAACTGGACCCAGGTCTGTCCCAAAGGCCTCTGGATGAGATTTCCTGAGCTCTGTCAGGAAGAACTGCAGAGGGTGGGAGTCACTCGGGTAGAGAGAGCTCTGCCCACGGAGACAAAGTCACAGCCAGGTGGGACTCACTAGGGTAGAGAGAGCTCTGCCCACGGAGACAAAGTCACAGCCGGGTGGGAGTCACTAGGGTAGAGAGAGCTCTGCCCACGGAGACAAAGTCACAGCCAGGTGGGAGTCACTAGGGTAGAGAGAGCTCTGCCCACGGAGNGGAGTCACTAGGGTAGAGAGAGCTCTGCCCACGGAGACAAAGTCACAGCCAGGTGGGAGTCACTAGGGTAGAGAGAGCTCTGCCCACGGAGACAATGACACAGTCAGGTGGGAGTCACTCAGGTAGAGAGCTCTGCCCAAGGAGACAAAGACACAGCTAGGTGGAGTCACTCGGGTAGAGAGAGCTCTGCCCATAGAGACAAAGTCACAGCCAGGTGGGAGGCAGAGGCAGGCAGATCTCTGTGTGTTCAGGCCAGCCTGGTCTATAGAGTGAGTTGGGAGGCCACCCAGGACTACAGAAAACCTATCTAGAAAAACCAAATGGGGGTGGGGGTGTGGCAGGGAGAAAAAGATAAAGACACAAAAGAACAGCCTAATCCCATCATCTAGTTCCAGGACAACAGAGCAAAATTAGGAACTCTTCTCGGCCAATCTGCAAGGGCCCTGCACACTGGCTGGGCTCATGAGGTATCCAAGTCCAGTTGTTACAAATGAGTTTGAGAAAACTAAGCATGGGGTAAAGGCTCCAAGGCTTGGGGTGCACCTGAGGTTGGCCTGGGGTCGATCACCTCGTGGTCACAGGTGGTGTTAATGCTGGGGCTTCAGTGTTACTGTGGGAGGCCTTAACAGAGCCAATGCTTAGTGTGTGTGAGGCCCACACCGGAATCTCAGACACCAAAACCAGCCAGTAAGGAGGCACCTGTGTGGAGGTCGCTGGAAACTTAAGTCAGCCAACACTAAAAAGCTGTGACTGGCTCCTGGGCGCTCACAGACGAAGGCAAACCAGGGAAAAGCTGCACCGTAGCTGTGGTGAAGTCCCTGAGAGACAAGGCAGGTGGGAAGCGTCTTCAGCCTTCACTCAGTTCTACAGGGTCAACAGCCAACACGGAACTACTTCCCCGTGGTCCGAGAGAGCCCCGAGAAGAGGTTGAGACATTCACAAGCTGAAGCTCCGGTTCCCGGGCAAGTTCTCCGTTTTAAGACAAGGTCTTCCTGTGTAGTCCCAGCCGGCCCAGAACTCGCTCTGTACATCAACTGGCTTGGAACTCAAGATCTGTGTGCCTCTAGCTTCAGAGTATCGGGATCAAAGGGGTTTGTCACTGTCACCACAATGCTTAGCCTGCCAGAGCCCTGTCAGCATCTCCGTGTCACAAAGCAGAGATACTCTACACTTCTTATGCATTACAACCAAGTTAAAATAAATGATCAATAATGAAGACTGACTCTGCCTTCCACAGTATTAACAGCTAATGCAATGAAAGGTCAGAATACCTTTCAGAGTGGGGATTATTTTGACATCTAGACTCTCCAATGTCCCAAATAAAAATAGAAACTGGTAAGCGAAACCATGTCCTCTCAAAAATGAAAACCTCACCTGGTTTATAAATAAGCACACAAATATTTTAATTCAACAATCTTCCACACTAGATGCTGATTTATGTAAAATCTTAAGTCACTGAACAAGGAAACAGGTCAGCCAGAAGTGAAGACAGTGACATCCAGTGTCTTTTGCCTTCCTGTGTCTCACAACTTTGAGAGCAACCGAAAACCCTCAAGGGTAGAATTTGTCACCTCCACTGAGGTGGCCTTGGGATCAAACAGAGACTAATTAAGGATTAACCAATGAATTCTCACCACAAATGTATATCCCTTTTTAATATTTTTATTTGGGGAGGGTGGGGGTCAGAGGCTACAATATGATTTCTGCTTGTCCTTTCCTTAAGATCTACAAATTCTGCTTGTGCAGAAGTCCAACACCAATTTCCTTCTCCCACCAAAAGGGCACAGTCTTCTTCAAAGAGGGAGGGCAGGGCACAGGCAGTTTCCACAGAAGGCAAGAGTAGGTAACTTCCACCAGACAGAGGCAGAGGGCATAAGGACTAATGATGAAAATGAAAACTCAAATAATGGCAAACGCTGAAGGCTGGGGAGTTTCCTGAGTTATCGCCACTTCCTGTTTGGCATTCTAGGCAAAACCCTACAGCATTCACACAATCAGTACAGGACAACTGCAGACCGAATACAGCAGCCGGCAGCATGGGAGAAGCCAAGGAAGGTGCTGCCATGACAGTCCTCAAAGTTCCTTGGCTCCTGCACAGCAGCTTCTGTGTCCTCGAGTGCCTTCATGATTAGGCCATGTGTAAGGCTGCTGCTAAGCGCTGACAATGAGAAGCCACTTGGGTCACTGTGGGTGACTCTAGAGTAGATACTGCAGAGCACAGCCAGGGTTCCCAAGACAACCCTGGCTAAAATGGCAAGGACCTACAATGCTCGAGCGGGCTCTAGGAGGTGGAATCCAAGTCTTGCAAGGTGTCCTGGACATCAGTGCTGTCTTTGCTGTCACTGCCACTGTCATCTCCGGCCAGGTTCTGCTGACCGGCCTCTTCGGAAGCAGGAAGTGTGCTGCCCTGATTCTCCTTGGAACCCAGAACCACGTATCTGCCCTTCTTCAGCACCAGCTGCCGTCTCAGCTCCTCTGCCATCTGGGAGAGGTCTCGTTTCATGGCGTATGCATCTTCTCCATCTGCGTAGTACTTGGGCTCCACCTCACTCACCTGGAAGTTCAGGGTGCTGGAATACAGGTGCAGGGCCGCCCTGTTGCTCTTCCTGACGTGCAGGGACACATACTTGGCGCTGAAGTTCTCGATCATGGCCCGTGAGGCCTGGTCCATCAGCTTCTGGGCCAGGCCGAGGCGTCGGTGGGAGCGCTTCACAGCCAGTGAGGTGATGTGTCCATGAGGGACATCATCAGGGTCCTCCTCCATCTTGGCCAGGACATAGCCCACGATCTTACCATCCTCATCCTCAGCGATGTAGGAGAGCTGGGGCCAGGAGAGGCCGTGGTAGAAGTAGTACTTCATCTGGTAGTTCTCGGGCAGGCACAGCAGGTTGCAGTGCTGCATGTTCATCAGGTCGTCGGGCCGAGCACGGCGGATGTTCATATTGGCAGCAGAGAGGCCTGTCAGGCTCGAGACCACAGAGGATGCCACGGAGCACAAGCGACACCAACACCGTTTGCCTCGAGGAATTGACACAAAGCGCATTTCAACACTCAAGAAACACACCACTGTCATTATCAATGTATCTCTGAAGACTATGGATTCAACAGAGTCCTGGGCATGGGACTTTAATGTAACTACATAATCTTAATTTTGGACACATGCTTGCAGAGGCTCTCATCCAGGGTCTTGTCAAGGACTGAAATTCTTTTAGTGAGGACAGGGTCTCTGCCTATGAGGCTATACATACTCAGGTGACAATTAGGTGAAAGTCCTAGCACAGCACCGGAACTCCGGAGTTCCCTGCTAACTTCTGCACCTTCTTGGATTCTACCTGCAACAGCAGCGTGTGCAAAGTATCTCAACACAGGGGCTGCTCGGCCTCTGGCCCTTGCTCCCATGTGGGCTGGAACACAGACTCAGCAACACTGCTTCTGCTACCATCACCCAGTTATCAGTCTGCAGGTCACTAAAATTTTCACCTGTTTTATATAAAACTGAGATTAAAATAGATGCCCACTACCTTTTTTCCTCCAAGAATCATTTTGAAAAATCTAAAAATAAAAGGGAAAAATATTGCTTTGCATATGCCCAGTATATGTATTTATCACAAATTATGGAACTTTAAAAAAATTCCATAAGATCAGGGCACCATTTGTATGTGCATCCTAACAAGCACGTATCCGAGCCAGGGAAATCCTTCACAAGCCCCACAGTAACACCACAGCGCACACTCTGCTGGTCTGAGACTCCTCATGTAGCCGCGTGCTGATTTCTAAAGATCAGCTAACTTAATCATCACTGTCAAGCAGAAGACAAGCTCTCAATGGTATTCTTTAAAAGCTCTATAAATATTATTGGTCTTGTACAGCTCTCTAAAATTGTATCATGTGTACATTAGTATTCACAGTGTGTGTGTGTATGTGGTACAGATATGCCACGGCACATGCGTGGAGTCAGAGAACAACTTAAAGAGCCGGTGCTTTCCTTCACTGATGTAGGCTCCTGGGTGGCAATGCCTCTATCTGCTGAACCACCTCACCAGTCACAATATGTGTTTCTTTCAGACTATATCACATGTCAATATATCCCTAAAGATATCTTAAATCCCATTTGTATGGGCTTTTTAACACACAAACTGTCTATTTTTGTGTGTCATAGTATGAAGGAATAATGATCCCCAGAGCACTTTTGTGACAAAGTATATTCCTACCTGATGGGAAGAGATCACAGGTACAGGAAATGGTCACATGTTACAGCTTTACAGAACTCACTCAGGAAGCTCCAGATCTTTAAGGATATCTGCTCCCTACTACCTTTCTTCCTGACTATTTAATTTGAAACTGCAAGAGGAGAAGCACACTGGCTAAATGTGACATATCCTAGGAGACACGGGACCCAAGTCCAGCCTGACCACAGACTTTTACTCACTTTAAAACAGCTGGGATATCCAAACAGGACTCACACAAGATGAGAAAGAGCTCCCACTATCTTCCATTTCTGCGGAGGGAGATTTTTAAATAGTTATATTGTTCTTTATACTAAAATCTTTAATTTCAAAAATTTATGTCCCCCAGTTTCCAGAAATATGAATTTCTATTTTGCCATTATACTATTAAAGTAAAATGTTAAGTCTTTTTAATTTATTTTAAATTACACTTTATTTTGTATAGTGTTCTGCCTGCATGTATGTCTGCAGGCCAGAAGAGGGCACCAGATCTCACTACGCATGTGGTTGATGGGAATCGAACTCAGGACCTTTGGAAAACAGCCAAAGTTACAATTGAATAACTATACTAAAATCACAGTACTAAAGGTTTATTAAGGATATGGAAGAGATTGTTCGGTGGTTAGAGAGCTTGCAGGGCCCAAGTTCAGATCACCCCGGAAACCGACACAAATACCAAGAAGGCATGGCGGCGTATCTGTAATTCTAGTCTTGGAAGATGAAGACACAGATCCCTAGGGCAAGCTCTAGTTTCCAGGAAAGCCCGGTGTCCGTGGACAATGAGGTAGCAGGAGGGCTGAGGATTATTGTTAACAATGCCCTGGGCTACTATCTGCAGGCAGGACACAGAGGCAGGTGGAGCTCTGTGAGTTTGAGGCCAGTTCTGGTCTACAGAGAGAGTGCCAAAGCAGTTATACAGAGAAACCTTGTCTTGAAAAACAAAACAAAATGACTTTGGACAAAAGAAAAAGCAATTTAAAAGGCTAGATAAAGTATTTTAAAATGAGACTAAGGAGCCCATTACCAAATAGAACACAAGTCCTGTAGAACTGACAGCTGCCATCTGCACCTGACACAGCACAGTGAGAAAAGAAGAGAACACGTCTGGCAAAAACGTTCTTCTTGGCTGGGGAAAGGCAAGCCTGATACCTAGGCACCCTGACAGGAAACCCCACCCGAGATTGCTCATGCTACCGTCAGGTTAGGACAGTTAAAGAGCAGCTGTCCCTGACTAACAGACCCAACAGAGGAAACTTGCTTTTAGTGCTGCTTCAGCATTTGTTGGTGTAAGGGATCCAACCACCTCATTCTTCCCTCGGACCTGACCGGCAAGACAGCCAGCATGGGAGAGAAATGCTACCCTCTCACCCCAGACACACCCTCAGGTCTGCACTGTCCTTGTGTCCAAGAGAAGCAGGGCAGGGATGGCTGAGAAGTACTGCTGCCTTGAGTCGAATTTCCATTGAGAGGTTCCTGAATTCCCTGAGACCCTCTTTAACAAGGCTTCCTGGGCCTGAGCCCAGACCAACAGAGTTTCTGAGACTCCCAAAGAAACCTGAGACAACTGAATGTGGCCACTGTCCTCAACTGTTCTCTAAGTCCGAAAGCAGAAACCAACCAACGGAAGGCCAAATAACATTGCCTTTCTTACACGCACACAATCCTGTCTGACTCCAAAATTTCCACTTGCAGCAGAAATGAATGAAGTAATGCTACGGGAAAGCCATTTGGGAGGTAAGAATTACTGGAAGCCAGCTTATGTTGGCATCTGCGAGGGGAAAAGAGTTCTATCACTTCTATTAGCGTTTACTCTTCTTGAAAACAAACTCTCAGGCTAGGCGTGGCGGCCTCTAATCCTAGCCCTGGGAGGTGGAGGAAGAGGCAGGCAGACAAGTTTCAGAGCTACTTATGGAGACCCAGTCTCAAGAAAACAAATAACTATAAAAGAAATCAAAAGAACATTGAAATTACTTATGGAACAGTGTCATTAAACATTACTTTACTGTCTTTGCCATTTGCCCTGTCGTTATGTTACAGAAGCCTAAGTAAGTTATTCTAAAATCGTCTAAAGGAATTCACAGAAAGAGAATAAACCACCTAACCAAAGTGCTTTGGAGGGTCATGCCTCCAAGTCCCAGGGCTTGTGATGAGGCAGGGAGAATGAAAGTTCAAGATCAGTCTGGGCTACACAGTAAATTCTTTTTCTCCCTCTCACCCCAAAAGGAAAAAAAAAAAGGTTAAAAAGTTTACCACATTAACCTAGAAGTTCTGGTTTATAAACACAACAAATAAACAACTGAGAAAGGAGCAATTCTGTTAAACTAAGGCACCTAGGTAAGTTCCAACACTCCCGATAAGGCTTGTTCACTTATGCACACAACACATTTTTCTTCTTTTTTCTTTTCTTTCTTTTTTTTTTTTTTTTGAGACTAGGTTTTACGTCCTGACTAGCCCGGAACTCAGATCAGTCTGCCTCAGATTCCAGAGTGCTGAGGGTAAAAAATGCTTGTGCCACTGCACCGGTCCTAGCAAATTCTTTAAAAAGAAAAAAAAAAAAAAAACCTCTATCGGGGTCCACGGTGGCGCACGCCTGTAATCCCAATACTCTAAGAGGGTAAGGCTGAACGGTAATGAATTCAAAGTCGTCTCGATACATACAAGACTAGCTCAGCACAATTTTCTTCCCCAGTCATCACAAAAAAATCCATCATCACAATGAGTCACTTACTTTAGGAGGAAGATCATAAATCTCTTCAAAGTTTAAGAAACTGACTATTTCCGGCAGAAGCCTTCCCCGTACGTGTTCATGAACCCTGCCTCTCTCTCTGTGGGTCCATGGGTCTGCATGGAACACTGGGCTCAGGCTTCCAACTCGCGTCCAAACCGCGCCGCAGGGCCCAGCAGAACGAATACTGCACCATGCGTTACCTTTTCGGCGATGCTGTACAGAACCTCGTCCATCTTCATGCAAGTGGGGTCCCAGTCGTGTCCGAAACGAATGACGACCACGCGGTCCTCCTCCGACAGGATGGCCTGGTCTACCTGCCAGCCATTGTGCAGATGCGGGAGCATGTACGACATCTTGAGCGGGCCTGCGCGGCCGGAAGCCGCGAGCTGCCTGCGGGTGCAGAGAGCTGTGAGATCGCGACCCCACCCGGGTCCCAGACTCTCCGCCGAGGGCCCCAATCCTGCCAACCCCGCAGGCCACCGCCACCCGCAAACCTCCAGTCGGGGCCTACACCGGGCCTCGGCTCGCACCGGGACCGCACCCCTGCACCTCCGTCTCTACGGGGATCATACCCCGGCTGCCCCAGCCCCACGGGGCCACACCCGGCAACCTCTAACCTCGTGAGAGCCCACGCGGCCCGACCGCCTGCGACACCTCGCAGCACCAGCGCCTTCCGCGCCCCGGAACCTCCGGGCGTACGCACAGACGTTGTCTATCGCTGCTGCGCAGGCGCACGCTTGCCTCGCGCGCATGCGCAGTGAGGACGCGGGTGAGCCACAGGCTTGGTTACCGCCACCGGATTGGCGCGTTAGTGTCCCCCGAGGGCTGCGCTGCACTCAGCGGTCTGTGAGGGCGTGGTTCCCGGTGCCTCTGCGGAGGGATGCCGGTGTCTGATCTATCTAGTATTGTGGGGTGGTGGTCTGCCTCTACTTTTTTTAGTTTTTGCTGTGCTGAGAAATATGCCAAGTCTTTGGCCAAACTTCAGCCATGCTCCTGATCTTTTCCGTAGGCCTATCATCTGTGCGCTGTTGTGTAAAATCTACTCTTGCAGCTCGATCAGACGCTCCTGAATAGGACCAAGGTTTTGGTCCTCTACCTTACCGCGGAGGTCAGATCTTGGCTTGAGCCGTTGTCCTCTTCCTAATCTTCTCTTTCTCACATCCATCCCTTTTCCCTCATAATGGTCCATAGTTGGTAGTAGAACTCATTTTCCTCCCTACAAGACCCTGGCGCAGTGTTCCCGAACCATCTTCTTAAGCTTTTACAAGTAGGATTGATTGCCCTTTTCGTTACCATGTCTATATCTATGTGCGTATACTTGTGTATATTTATGTTGAAAGAACTGAAAAATGGTCTCAACGCCAAGGAGCCCCCAGACTCAATAACCAGGCCATCAGATGCAAACGCATGAGGTGGTTTATTTCACGATTGCAATCGGGTGCAAAGCTTAGGGATAGCTAAGCACCCCGAGTATCCAGGCAAGCAAGCTTTTATAGACAAAATCACAAGTTTTCCATGAATTATAATAAGAGGTACAAGAACAATCAGGATTGGTCCAGACATACAAGCCAGAGTTCAACCCAGAACAGAATTTGCATAGTTCAACCCATCCCTGAGTACGTGACATTCAGTAGGCTAAATTTCCTGCTGACTATGTGATACCCGACATCCTGCCTATTCCCCCTGTGACTCAGTTTATAATTCGATAATCATTTGCTGCGACCAGTTCTGATAACCATCTGCCTAGAAGACTGCAACCGGTCCTGATAATCGCTAACCCTCCTGCCCAGCGGGGGAGAAAGGAAGAACCTGCTGGTCAAACCTGTTTGTCACATTCTGCAGTTTTTATTATCTATCCTTCTAGGCAGAATTAGTTGGCTCCTTTCAATGTGTGTATAAATTATTCACTTTAGCCGTTTACTGGCATTGTACAAGTACATTTGTACTGTACAACCATGGCCATTATCTCCTGATAAAATTTAGAAATTAAAAAGCAGGGGTTGGAGAGATGGCTCTTCCAGAAGACCTAGATTCGACTTCCAGCACCTAAATATCACCTGGCAGCTGTTCATAACTCCAATTCCCGGGAATCCAGCCAATTTCAGGCACAAGGCACAAACAGTGCACTTGCATACCTGTAGGCAAAATACACGTAAAATAAAAAATATTTTTTCTTGCCGGGTTGTGGTGGCGCACGCCTTTAATCCCAGCACTCGGGAGGCAGAGGCAGGCGGATCTTTGTGAGTTCGAGACCAACCTGGTCTACAAAAGCTAGTTCCAGGATAGGCTCCAAAGCTACAGAGAAACCCTGTCTCGAAAAACAAAACAAAAAAAATTTTTTTCTTAAGTTTAAATTCATTCATGTGCTACATAGTACGTTTGAGGCCAGAAATACATACGATCCTGTCTCAAAAATAAAATAATTTAAAAAAAAAACACCAAAACCTTTGTTGACATATACTGCATACATGTATTCTAAACACACCCACCTGAGGTCAGAGAACTGTGGAGCTGAGACTGCAATCAAATTTTAGGGGGAAAGTCACTCTTAGAAGAAAAGGCAATTGTTTCCTACGTCCTTATCTCTTCATCTTCTGGCAATCACTAACCTATATTCTGCTTGTAGATCGACCTATTTTAGACATTTGAAATAAATGGAATTGTATCTAGTCACACCTAGCAGCCTTCCCAAGTCCAGATAGCTTTGTGTTCTGAAGTCCACACATGTAGCTAGCATCAGTATTTCCTCTTATTGCCTTTTCGCATTCAATTACATGGATATACCTCTATATACTATTTCTCCCCAGTTCACTGACATTTAGGTCCATTTTTTTTTTTTTTTGGTTTTTCGAGACAGGGTTTCTCTGTGGCTTTGGAGCCTGTACTGGAACTAGCTCTTGTAGACCAGGCTGGTCTCGAACTCACAGAGATCCTCCTGCCTCTGCCTCCTGAGTGCTGGGATTAAAGGCGTGCGCCACCACCGCCCAGCAGGTTCTTTTTTTTTTCCCTTTTGCTGCAAATAGATTCTTCCCTCACATAATATATCCTGATTGGGAGATCCCGTGTGTGCATCAAGTGGTCAGCAGGCAAACTACTTCCGTCTGCCCATGGCAGACATATTCAGCTCAGCACAAATCTCATTGCTCAATGGGGCCCACTCCAGCTGGGATCCTCCATCCTTCTCATCTCTCTGGACACTAGCCCTATACTCTGCCTCTATGCTTCTGTGTCTTACCTTCCATGGCCCAATGTCTCTGCGGCTCAGTTCTGAACTTCAGGTCAGCTTAAAGTTTCATACCTGAGACTCTGCAGCTCAGCTCTAAAATTTCAGCAGATCTCCAAATGAATTTCTTATATTTCTAACCACTTCTGTCTCCAGTAAAGCCTCTTTGAACTGTGGGATCTTGTTAAAACTTTTCTAGCCTCCCTTAACCTACACACACACACACACACACACACACACCTTATGCATGAGGTGTAATGTATGATCCAAGAGTTAATAAGATTGGCTCAAAAGAACTTATATTTGCCAAAAGCAATTGGAAACCAAGAGTACTTGGTAAAGCGTAGCCAACAAAACCGACATAGCCGTGGAATCTAATGCTATTTACTACATTCCGGCATCATCGGAAGACAGACTTGTCCATGTTTCTGGCATAGTACGCTACAAGAGCTGTTTTGCAGATGACTCTCTGAGTTCTGTTATTGGTGTAATTATCACCTGCATCATTTTCATCATCACCATCCAACACATCCTCTAGAGTCTCTGCCACCCAATGTGTCACTCTATCAGGAGCCTGCTAAATCGATGAGATTAGCCTTGAGGAAATTAAAACTCCAATTCATTGCATAGACAGAAATAAATATTGTTTTACTTTAATGGTGAAAAATGGTCAGTTTGAATACATTTTGCTATAAAGAAGTTTGAGATGTATCACCTCCAAACAGGCTGCTCTGATTTATTTACGATTTTGAATTAAAGGCATTTAAAAGTTAGTGGGTACAAAGAAGTTCCCTGATTCATATTATTTCTTTTTTTTCGAGACAGGGTTTCTCTGTAGCTTTGAAGCCTGTCCTGGAACTAGCTATTGTAGACCAGGCTGGCCTCGAACTCACAGAGATCCTCCTGCCTCTGCCTCCTGAGTGCTGGGATTAAAGGCGTGTGCTACCACCGCCCAGCTCATATTATTTCTTAATAGTGAAATTAAGAGAGGAAATTTTTATGTAGAGTCGTTCTTCTTGGCCAGGCATGGTGGTACACACCTATAATACCAGCCCTTGAGATGCTTAGGGGGTAGGGTTTTAGGTCAGTCTGGAATACAGAGCCCTCTCCTGAAGGGACAATCCTGTGCTACCACTATCACATTGCTGAAGATCCCTTCTGTCTCCAGCTGCATCTTCCTCTATGAGCTGACTGCTCTGGTCCTTGGGCCTTGCCACACTCAGGCCCTCCTGCTCTGTCCACTGTAGTATAGGTGTGACTGGCTACCTGTGGAGCTACCATTCCTCATGGGACTTGATGCAGCATGAAACTTGGATTTAAAACCTCCACATACGTTCATCCTGCTTATACGGTGGTGTGGGAGGTCCTTCTGTGTGTTGCTTTTATTGGTTAATGAATGAAGAACTGGCTTGGCCTAGAGCATGGGATGAGGAAGGCAGAGTTAGAGAAAAGCCATGGACCCACTGGAGACAGACACTGGGAACTTTACCCGGTAAGCCACAGCCACGTAGCGCTATACAGGTTAATAGAAATGGGTTAAATTAATATGTAAGAGTTAGCCAATAAGAAGCTAGAGCTAATGGGCCAAGCAGTGATTTAAATAATATGGTTTCTGTGTGATTATTTCGGGGCTAAGCTAGCTGGGTGGCCGGGAACCAACAGGTGGCCCTCCTACAACAATCTGACTTGTATGAATTGAATTCTCTAGCCCAGACTGAAGACAGAAGTGGATTTTTGTGTGTCCTATCATCACATGAATACATTATCCTAAAATTCACCACTGGAAATAAATGTCACATCGCAACAGGTTTGCACCAGAAAACTGGCAGCTGCCAGGCAGTAGTGGCACATTTTCTTTAATCCCAGCACTCGGGAGGCAGAGGCAGGTGGATCTCTGTGAGTTTGAGGTCAGCCTGGTCTACAGAGTGAGTTCCAGGGGCTCACTATGTAGTTAGGATGACCTTGAACTTCTGATTTCGGCTTCCACTTCTAAAAGTACTAGGATTGTAAGAGCGTACACCACTCAGAGTGGGCTTCAGATGCTAACGGGAAGAATGGAGGTGATGTCAGGAGCTGTGGATAACTAAGCAGTCTTGATTAAACTGCAGTTTTGCTGTTGTCTTCCTGTTTATTCTACAAGGTGGACTAGAGAAGTCCTCACTGCCTGAGGGGACAGGTAGGTCCCTGTGTGATAACTGCTCCTTTTTGGGGGTAATCGTCTGTGAGGTTCTGCTGTTCTTAGAACGCTGAGTGACTTCAGGTTAAGGACAACGACTTGAGTCTTTCAGGTGACTTTTGGGGATGCCTGGAATAAGACATTGGAAATATTGACAGCAAAATGCTTTGGTTACTCTTTAAAGATAAAAAACTTATTATGTCTGCAGGTATCCCTTAAGACCAGAAGAGGGCACCAGATGTCATTACAAGTGGTTGTGAGCCACCCTGTGGGTGCTGGGAATTTAACTCTGGAAGAGCAGTCAGTACTCTTAAACCCTGGGCCACCTCTCCAGCCCCAACTCTTTTGTGCTCAAGCCTTGAAGCAGGATGGCAGGCTTAGTCTCGCCCACTTTTAGAAGGGTACTCTGAGTGGCTAATGTGCTTACAGTGTCAAGCAGGAGCCTGGACCACAGATGGGCAAGAGATGGACAATGGCAGGCAGGTATGCCAGGCTTTCATCCTGCTTCTTGTTGCCTTGTTGAGCCCACGAGATGCTAGTGTTTGTTAGCAAAAGCAACATCGACATGCCCAGTATAAGCCAACCCTCTGCCCCCTTTCTCAAGAGGACCGTGGGTATGTGTCATCATACCCTTGGAACATTTTTATCCTTTTGAGCAAGTTTGATCCCTTACCTTTTGATCTCCCAGTATTTACACTACATGGTGATGTATTTAGTATTTAGATGGAGCTATTCAATGTAGTGTTCTGCTAACTCCAGTTTTTCTAGTCATTTTTCACTGATCTAATATCTTGAGACTGAAGCTTTATCTCAAACTGTTGATCACCAATATCCATGCAATATTATTTATATGGAAGAGTTACTGTAATAGTCTGTCCTGTCCCTTTAAGAGACAAGCCTCACCCACTCCCTCCTTCCCTCCCCTGTCCTTCTGCTTCCAGTCCAGGTCCCTTCCTTTCCACCTCTCTCCCAAAGAGGTAGCTACTGCCGTGGCCTTCTTCTCCTCCCTCTCTCTCTCTCTCTCTCTCTCTCTCTCCCTCCCTCCCTCCCTCTCTCTCTCTCTCCTTGTCCCCCTTTCTCTCCCCTTCCCTTCCATGACCCACTAAATAAATAACCAATCTCACTCTGGATGGCGTGCCTTTGTGGCCCGCCATGGTCTCGGGACCTGCTGCCCACTGCAGCCACTCGGGGACCTGAAGCATTTTTACCATAACAGTTATACCATATACCAATACACCCAGAGTACAATTCAGTTTCATCACTGGGTAAGTTATTAAGAGTTATGAAGGAGTTTTTCCTTTCTCAGGCTGGCCCTTGAGGCAATCGTCTTCCCTCGGCCTCCCAGCTATTAGGATTGCACATATGAGCCACTACAAGTGGCTCAGGTGTATTCTGTACCTCTCCCACCTAACAAGCACTTATCTATCAGATGTAACTATGGACAAATATCACTACATCTAGCTATGCTCTTTTGGGGGGTGGGTGGGTGCTCCAACTTAGTGAGGATGTGACAGCTAGCCCTAACCTGTTGGCACTGGGTGATTGCCTGCTCAGAAATGAACTGCTCCATCCCAGGCATGAGAGTGCTCTGACCTGAGTAATAATTTACACAGTGCCTCTGTGATGGCCAAAGAATCTTACTACGGAGCCAAGCATCCTTTCAGAGTCATTGACCTTTTGCTCTGGGAGCTCATAGCAGCTACAGGCGAGGTAAGAATACGGTGATGGCTGTGATGTGTTAGCAGCTGCCTTAGCGTCTGTAGAACTTCCTCCTTGTTATGGGGAGAGGCCGAGCTGCCGTGCGCCGGGCCCTTTGGCTACTATGAGAAAATATCACTGTTCACACCCTACTGGAATGGCATAAGGCAGAAAAGGCCAATCATCAGATTCTGGTTGGTTGATTTCTTTTTTCTTTTTCTTTTTTTTTTTAGCGTTTCACTTAAAGCACTCCTTATACTGACTATCGGCGAACAGGACGACCTGGAGAAATAGCTAAAAGAATAGGTCATTGTCCTTACCACTGACTTCAAAAGCTCAGCCTGGAAACAGGAGATTTAAATGAAAGCACCAGGCTTGTGAAAACTCTGGGTTAGATCTGCTGACTCACGTTAACTTCCATCTTACTAGGACAGGGATGCCAACGATAGTCACGAAGCAAACGGTCCTTGGAGGACTGTAGGCTGTGGAGGTAGGCCCATCTCCCATCTCCTCACCCAAAGTGCCTGCATTCAAAGCCTTCTTAGTTCTTTATCTGCCTGGTTTTTCACTTTTGGAAAATATCTTCAAATTAATGCATCAACCCAGAGACAGTATAATATCGATGACCACCATACATTCTTTCCACCTGCTGGGGCATTGCAGGTTTGAATCATCTAAAGCTTAACTGTCTCCTCAAACATGTTCCTTCTTTAGTGGTGAAAACGTCCAAAAAACCCGTCCAGCTTTTTGAAGCGCACACTACAGTATCGCCACCATGGCCTTGCTTTAAAACAAGCTGGGTGGGGCTGAAGAGATGGCTAAACTATTGACGCTTGGCTGCTTTTCCGGAGACGGGTGCTGAGTTCCCATGAAACCATCAGCAGTTCACCCGGGCTCCAGGGATCCCCCTTCCGGTACCTGTATTCATAGAAATAAGAAACAAAATAAATAGTGGGTTAAAAAAAAGATGCTAGGTGGTTGGGAGCTCCTGGCCAGACAGCTCACGGCTGGCGCCCCGCCCCCAAGCCGTCATAACTCCGCGCCGTAGCCCCGCCCACCTGTCGGTTAGCCCCTCCCACAGGCGGCTGATGTCCACCCCCCCCACCATACCCCGAGTCCTGTCGCGTCTTTAGTCGTCTCAGGCTCGCACGCCCGTCGGTCCTGCGCCCACTCGTGTTTGCGGGCCGCGCGCTCGGAGGGATGTGGGCCGGGGCCGCGGCCCTGAGGGGCTCCTGCGCGCGGCTGCAGACCCTGCGGGGCGGCCATGGGGCCGCGCTTCTTCCCGACCGCGCGCAGGCCCTGCACACCTCGAGCGCTTCCTGCGGCAGCAAGAACTTGCTGAAGAAATTTGCCTCGAAAACCAGGTATGCACGGGCCAGGGTCCGCTGCGGGCCGGTCGCCTGGCGCACGGTTGGATGGAGGCTGTTTCTGCAGGGGACACATGTCCACGAGGGGCTGGGTCGGTACCGTGGGGATATCACATTGCATAACATTTGTCTTAATGAGATAATTTTAGTAATAAGTATATGAAAAGATACTCTGATTTCGCTGGGTGGTAGCGTCGCAAGCCTTAAATCCCAGTCGGGAGGCGGGGGTGGGGGAGAGAGGGTCTCTGAGTTCAAGGCCACCCTTGGTCTACAGCGTGAGTTCCAGGATAGCCAGGGCTAAGCAGAGAAGCCCTGTCTCGAAAAACGAAAACAAAACAAGAAAAGGATACTTGGATTTCCTCAGCATCTTGGAGTCTACTAAGTGTGGTAAGGCAGTTTATATTTTGGGAGGTTGTTTTAACAACTCATTTTACAGGTGGCTGTAGTTTACTGAAGAAGGCCATAGTTTTGACGCTGGCCTCAGATTCTTTATCAGAACTTAATGTGGTATCCTTAATGTCCTTTTTTGCTATTCAGACACGGTAGCTCTACTGACACGTTTAGTCTGTCCCTATTTGACAGCTGTAACGGTTTTGGGAAATCCTGGTTGGAAGTTGTGTGGTTGCACACCACTGGAATTTGATGGTTTTTTTTTTTTTTTCGTGATTATATGTGGGTTGTGGAGTTGGAGGAAAAGCAACAGAGGAGAACCAGTGTTTTATCAAGGGCGGATCTGGCCACTGTGCTTACACTGTCCTGGAGTGTTAGGTGTCCCTTTTGGTCATTGTTGGTAGGAAGTTGCTTTGTGGAACCCCTGACCTTAGGAGGTGAAGAATTGTGATCATGGATTATATGGGGCTCTTTGTGGGAGATGTGCCCCTTCATTTATTAATTCATTTATCCGTATGGACTAGTGGTAATCAACTATTATGTTATTTTGCTCCGAGTGTTCCATCTTTGGTCATCAGCAGCCCTCTGAACTCCTTTGTTCCCTTGACATACCCCGTGTGTTTAGTGATTCCTACTTTGTGGCACTTCACGATGGCTTAAGTTCATCTTACCCCATCCCCCAACACTAAGACTCGGTCATTCTTATGAGGAGGCCAGGTTACTGTGCTTGGAAACAGGATCTGGGAGCAGGGTGTTAGTGGTATTTCGTTTGTATTTTAATAAACAAAGCTTGCCTGAAGATCAGAGAGTAAAAACAGCCCCACTGGTCAGCCTTACAGACCAGGCAGTGGTGACACACATCTTTAATACCAACCATACTAGTTGCCATAGAAACCAGGCGGTGCATGCCTTTAATCCCAGTCCTAGAGAAGAAGATGGGAGGAGACAACTCACAGGCTCAGTCTCATTCTGAGATCCCTGGAAGCAAAAATCACCATTTTCAGACTGAGCTCGAGGTAACAGCCAGTGACTGGCTGCTTTCCTTTTTTGGTCTTCAGGTTAAACACCAATTTCTGTCTCTGAGTTTTTATTAAATGTGCTTCAAGGTATTGGTGTATCTGGCCTTTGGTCCTTCTACTTGTAGACGTTTTGTGCTTATCTGAAGCCTCTGTCCTCTTTCCCTAGGTTCCGAAGCTCCCCCTGTTGTAACAGTGAGAAGCAGGCTTTCCTCAGTTTCCTAACTGCTCAGTCCAGCACTTCGGAACCATCAGCCTTTGTCTTCATGAGTGGTCAATGAGGCCTAGTGCTTTAGTGAAATTTGGAGATAAACTCTCAAGGCCCTTCCATCTTCCCACTGTAGACAGTCAGAATTACAGGGTTGTGTCCTGCTGTCCATCCCCACAGCCATGTTGTTGTCCACCAACCTTCAGTGGTTGTTAGGTTCACATTAACATGTCCCTGTGTCCCCTGAAAGCACTCTTCACTTGGAGTGTAAGGCCTTTTGACCTAGTTCCTGCAACTCTTTTTTCTTAGCTTTCATAACTATCCCATCTAATTGTTTTAAAAAAAGAGACCCCCTTTTTTAAAGATTTATGTATATGAGTATGTGTGTGGTTTTTCAAGACAGGGTGGTTTCTTAATGTAGGCCTGGCTGTCCTGGAACTAACTTTGTAGACCAGGCTGGCCTCAAACTCACAGAGATCCACCTGCCTCTCCCTCTAGTGCTGGGTCTAAAGCTGTGTGCCACCACCGCTTGGCCTATGTATATGACTTTTGAAGATTCGCTCCCATCTTTAATCCTCCACTTGGAGGCAGAGGCAGGCGATCTTTGTGAGTTTGAGGTCAGAAAAACCAAACAAACCAACAGAAAACATTTATTATATGTGTAAAAGTATTTGGTCTGCATGCGTGTTATATGCACCATGTACAAACCTGGTATCTGTGGAGGTCTGAAGAGGGCGTCAGATTCCCTGTGGGTTCTGGGAACTGAACCCAGGTCCTCTGAAAGAGTAGCTAATGCTCTTACCCTCTGAGCCGTCTCTCCAGCGGCCCCCGCCCCTCTATCTAAATTTTGTTTTCTTGATGTAGGAAGAAGTTTTGGTATGAAAGTCCATCCCTGGGATCTCACTTGACTCAGAAGCCACCCAAGTTTGAGTTCCTCAGGAAGGACACCCTAAGGAAGGCCAGGAAGGAAGACACCATCCGCCTAAGAGCCCTGAACGGTCTTCTCTACAAAGCAGTGGCGGAATTGCTGTGCACTCCGGAAGTGAGCCAGGAGGTCTACGACCTGAATGTGGAGGTCTCCAAGGTGAGCACAGGTCAGAACTGGGGCCAGGAAGGCACGGGCTTAGTTTCGCCTGAACCTGCCATACCTAGGTCTTGCTTAGGGGTGCAGAGGTGGTCCCAAATCTGGTTTAAGTCTTGGGACAAGGTGCAGAAGCAGATCTTTTTTTCTTCTTGGGTGAGGGACCTGTGACCTCTCAGCAGCAGCAAGTGTGATGAGACAAAGCACCAGAAGACATTTCGGGAGGTGTGAGGGATCCACTGTGCTCGCTTTCATAAAAGGAGTGGGGCCCTCCATCTTTCCTCGAAGGGCTGATTTAAGAAGAAATAGGGGGCAATTGTGGTCATTTCCTGTTCCCCACATCTGGAGAGATTACTGTGCAGCAATGCTGTGGAGGTTGTGGGGGTGAGCTTAGGTGTCTGTGACCCTCCTTCCCTGCCATGAATGCTGTGGTCCCACCGGCATCACCAGAGCAATCTTCGGGGTGTGGGAGGCAAAAGAAGCTGTTGTTCTTACCTGCAGCACACTGCGTGAGCTGCGAAGCCTACACCTAAAGTGACTTGCAGCTGGGGTGCACCCCAGGTCTCTGTGACTTCAGACTTCTCAGCCTGCCGAGTGTACTGGAAGATAGGTGTCTCTGCAGACCAGAACAGGCACACGGAGGCCGTCCTTCAGAGGAGCGCTGCCTACATAAGGTGATGACGTTGCTTCCTATGACTGCCTTCTGCCTGCATCTTAAGTAGCTTGGCTGTTTGTCTGTAGGTAAACTTTCATAATTTCTCTCACCAAGGGCTTTTGCTTTTAAGGAAAATCCTGACCTTCAGAGTATAAGTTACGTTTTCCCGTAAGGCCTAATCTAATCAGATCTCTCAGAAGTTTTGTGGGGCGCCAAAAGTTTTATTGAGGCCTCTGAGGCAAGAGCTATTTTGTCAATAGTAGGGCGTTCCGTCTGCCTCCCTGTCTGAGGCTAGCTCCTTATTGCATTGCCGCCCATGGTTACTGCCCAGGCTTACACGGTGCCTCGTTCACTTAAAATATCCTGTATATTAACGAGTATAAGATAAAAGTACACGATTTTAAATACTGGCCCTTGATGGGAAACACAGGCAGGTCTATGACGTCTGCTGAGGCACAGCCCTCCCCTCGGGTATCCTGTACACACACACACACACACACACGACTGTCTACAGCTTCTCAAGTGTAGGTCTTTGGCAGATGTCTCTGAAGAATAAATAAGTGAACCACCAAAAAGCAAGCGGCTGGTCATTCCCAAAGCTGGTAGCAAAATGTAGCCTTCCAAAACCTGCGCAGATGGCGTCCTCCGTGAGCTTGACCGCCTGAAGAACTCTGCGGCTGCTCCTGTGGGATCGACTTCACCACACAGTACTGTGTAGGGTTCTGGCCCGGTGTCAACCTCAGGACTAGCATACAAGGTTGTAAAGCCACACGTGGGGAGGCCCCGACACATTTTAATGTGATGCTTAATTTGTCAGGGTGTACAGAGGATCAGAGAGAGCCATGCTTTCCCAATACATTTCCTCTCCTCCATTTCTTATCTGTGTGAGGCCACAGTTTCGTGTGCAGGAAGCAGATGCAGAGTGGAGCCTTGACTGTACTCCTCTAAGCTGGGTCTCAAAAATGTGCAGACACAAACAAGGCTGCTGCCGCCCATATGTCTTTACAAAGTCATTTTTTCATTAAAAATGTTTGTGCTAACAGTTAGTAGGTTTATCATTTTAAACAACTTTTTAAATATGTCGTTTGTAAGTTTCTCAGATCTAATTTCTAGTGTAGTAAGCATCAATAGAACAACATTTAAAAAAAAAGTTGTTGGTCTGGCGGTGGTGACACATGCCCTTGATCCCAGCACTCAGGAGGCAGAGACAGGCGGATCTCTGTGAGTTTGAGTATAGCCAGGGCTGTTAAGACAGAGAAGCCCTGTCTCAAAAAAACCAAAGAAGAAAAAAAAAAAAGTTGTTGGCTATTCTCAATAACTTCTTTAGATTGTAAAGAATCCTGAAATGCAAAATTTCGCAAATCGATGAGCTGTTTGGACATAATGAACTTACTCCGTGTGCGGGGTTTCTGTTGCTGTGACGAAACACCGTGATCAGAAAGCAAGTTGGGGAGAAACGGGTTTATTTGGTGTGCACTTCTGTATTGCTGTTCTTTTTTGAAGGAAGTCAGGACAGGAACTCAAATAGGGTTGGAACCTGGAGGCGGGAGCTCATGCAGAGGTCATGGAGGGTGCTGCTTGCTGGTGTGCTCACATGGCTTGCTCAGCCTGCTTTCTTACTAAGCCCAGATCCACCAGCCAGGGATGGCACCACCCACCATTGATCACTAATTGAGAAAATGCCCTACAGCTGGATCTCATGGAGGCATTTTCTCAACTGAGGCTCCTTCCTCTCTGATGACTTCAGCTTGTGTCAAGTTGGCACAAAACCAGTCAGTACTCCAAGTTTGCTCAGTTGGAAAAGAAAAAGGCAGAAATGCAGGTGGCACACATCTTGGAGCTGGTTCCTTCCCACATACCTCCAGCTCCTCCCTGTCGCTCTTGCCTTCACGAATTTCTCCAGCTCAGGAAGAAGACTGCTGGGGACACACATGGGACTTTGTCCAGCATGTCTGTCTGTCCGTCAGTCTGTGTACTGTCTTGTGTTCCCTGCAAGGGTCACTACACCCACTTCATAGAGAGTCCGCACTTATCACAGAAGGGCCGCTTTCTTTGTTCCCTGTTAAACAAGTGTGGGTGTGGTTGGAGGCAATCAGACCTTAGCTGGGTTGAACGCTTTCTTCGAGACTACTGCAGTTGCCTGAATTTGTGCTAAAGTTTTGGGATTACAGGACGTAGACCTCGTTTGGCTGATTTGTATCACATGGCTGAGTTGTGCCAAAATCGTTCATCTCTAGCATGCTGGGATGTCAGGTTGGAGTCTTCTCAGGCAGATCTACTGAGTATAGGATGCTGGAAGTCCATAGTTAGAGTGCGCTCCAATCCGGGCAGCTGTGGTGTGGGGCATCTGATACTCTTAGTGGTGAGGCAGTCTGAGAGAGGCTCCCCCAAACTTCTTTTCTCTCCCCTTCCTTGCCTTTCCCTCCCCTTCCTTCGCCTTCCCCCTCCCTTCTTCCTCTCCCACATCTTAGTGGTGAGGCAGTCTGAGAGAGGCTCCCCCAACTTTTCTCTCCCCACTCCCCTGCCTTCCCCTCCCTCTCCCTTCTCCTTCCTCTCCCTTCCCTTCCTGTCTCTTTCCCTCCCCTCCTGCCTCCATAGTGAGCAAGCCTCCTTACAGCCTGGTGATTTGATGGGTGTGATGTAGTTTGTGTTTGGCTCCTTCCCACTAAATGTGTGCTCTCTCCTCAGGCACCTTCTGATGTCTCAGCAGACCCTGAGAAATGTTCCACCCATAGTGTTTATTCAAGACAAAAAAGACGTAGTTCTGGCTGAGGTGAGCTTTTGAAATAATTAGCTTTTTTAAAAATGTTTTTTGTTTTTGTTTTGTTTTCAAGACAAGGTGACTCTTTTTAGCATTGGAGCCTGTCCTGGAACTCATTCTATAGACCAGGCTGGCCTCAAACTCACAGAAATCTGCCTGCCTCTACCTCTTGAGTGCTGGGATTAAAGGCGTGTTCCACCAGCGCCCTGATATTTATTACATTTTTAAAAAGTTATGTGTGTGAGTGTCTTGCCTCTGTATAATTGTGTGTTTATATTACCCTCTGAGGCCAGAAAGGACATTTGGTCCCAGGAACTAGTGTGTGGGTGCTGGGAATTGAACCCAGATCCTCTGGAAAAGCAACCACTGATCCCAACCACTGAGCCATCTCTCTGGCCAGCTATATTTCTTCACTTTTGTATGTGTGGGTATCTTATTTAGGGTTTCTATGGCTATGATAAAACATATGCTATGCTATGATATGATATGATATGATATGACATGACATGATATGCTATGCTATGCTATGCTATGATATGATAAAACACCATGACCGACAGCAACTTGGGGAGGAAAGGGTTTATTTTGGCTTACACTTTTATATCATAGTTCATCACTAAAGGAATTCAGGGCAGGAACTTAAACAGCACAGTAACCTGGAGGCAGGGACTGTATATAGTGTTGCTCCTCAGGGCTTGCTCAGCCAGCTTCTATCTACACCCGAGTCTACCTACAGTGGCCCCACCCACTCCCACATCAATCTTTAGTTAAGAAGGTGCCCTACAGACTGTCTACAAGAAAATGCGTTTTCTCAGTTGAGGTTTCCTCTTCCCAAATGTCAGGTTGGTATAGAACTTGCCAGCACGGTGGGTGTGGAGGTCAGAGGACAGCCTTCCTCCACGTCTGTCCTGAGGATCCTACGCAGGCCACCAGGCTTGGCTGCAAGTGTCTTTACCTCAGTAGAGCCATCTCCCCTGCTCAAGTAGTTAGCTTTTTATACTTTACTTTCATACTTTTTTATACTCATTAAACTTCAAAACGAGTAAAATTTTAACTTTTATAAGAGAAAGTCTCATTTTGTAGCCTTGGCTGGCCTAGAACTTGCTTTGTAGACTAGGCTGACCTCAAACTCACAGAGATCCACCTGCCTGTGAGTCCCGAGTGCTGCTGCCTTTGGTTCAGGCCCCTTGAGCCCACAGAGTGGCCCCTGTGGCTGTGACTGACCTTCGTGTCTGTTCTGTCCATGCTGGAAGCTTCCTTTTCCCAAACGCTCAGATTCTGTGGCAAAATGGAATTGTTTTGCAAAACTACTTTAGAAACCAGTAAATACTAGTTACACAATTCATCCAGACTTGTCTAATGTTACAATAACGTTTTAGAAGCCTCAGTTGTCAGAGAACTTGTGGTGGGTTGAAGCGCCAGCAAGGGTGTGAGACATAGACTCTTTTGTGCCGCTGCATTGAGAAGGCGTCTGGGTGGCATTGACTGAAGCCGGAGGCACGTGCTGGGCTGTGTGAGAGGCTGTGATGCCGTTCCTGGGAAGTAGAGGGCGGGGCTGTGGCCTGCCATCCCCACGCTTTCTTCTCAGGTAGATCGCTTACTGGCAGTGGCTGACTTTGGACCCCCAGAGGAAAGGAACGACTTGGCACAAGACGGTTTGAGGTGAGGCTTGTGGACATCTTTCTGTTCCCTGTGACAGACGCTTAGGCTACAGCAGCCAGTCAGTTTGTCTCCACGAGCCCACATTGCCCCGTCCAGCATGTGTCTGCATAGTTCTGGGTGGCTGCCCGTACACTCCCATACTCAGATGAGGAAAACTGGGGGTGTACACATTGATCAGTACCAGCCATTGTCCCTGACTCTGAAGAACCTAACCCAGGGTCACCTTTCTATGTCCCTGTCACCCTCAGATAAGTTCAGAAGTGTGAGGAGATGTAACAGTGTTCTGTGTAGATGCTTTGGTCCAAACCCTCTGGTTTGGAGCTTGGTTTGGGCTCTGCGTGAAGAATTCTTTTCTTCCTCTGCCCCCACTCCCCAGGAGTCCTGAAGGCCTGTCATCACAAGGTGCCCTAGAACCAGCCACACCCCCAAATCTGTGTGGGATTGACCACGAGGCCTTGAATAAGCAAATAATGGAGTACAAACGCAAGAAGGAGAAAGGACTCCTTCCGTGTATGAGCCTGGCTCAGCCGTCAGGGCGGGAGCTGGTGCCTGACGTGACTCCTCTGCTGCGAAGGAGAAAGAAGACGCCATCCCGCCGGCACCAGGACACTTCCCCCAGAGGCTTCAGTTTGGGTGAGGAGGACGAGGACGAGGACAGCACCACAGAGTATGAATGCCAAGCCCACGAGGCAGAAGAGGAGTGGGAAGCAGAGGCTAGAAGTGATGGGGTACAGCAGGGGCTCCATGGCCAAAGAGAACAGGGGCAGAGGTGAGGCCTTGGTGCTGGCTGCCCCTGCCACTGCAGAGTGTGTGGTCTCACTTCAGAGACGGCTGGTGGAGGAGGAGCTCTCGGTCTCGGCCATTCTCATGCTGTTTGTCATTCACCTAACTGAACAATTCCTATCCTCACTGGTTTATTTTCAACATTCATCTGTAACTAAAAAATAAATGACATCCCTGAGAGACTCACAGATGCGGTACATCTTACCTCACAGTCGCTGGCACAGGCAGCCTGGCCTCTGTAGCAGGAGAGTTAAACGCAGAACCTACATCTGCAGACCTCCACAGCCCATTGTCAGTGCCTGGTCCCTGTCCCTGGATGACTTCTTTTTTAATAAAGTATTTTGTATTTTTTGAGAATTTCATACATATGTACAATATATTTTGATCATATCTACTTTTCTCATCTCCCTTCTAACCATCTTAGGATTTCTGCCCCTAAGTCTCCCTCCTAACTTCATGTCTCACTGACTCTAATTAGTGCTGCTCATATTTGCGTGGGTGCAGGACCATCGCTGGAGCACAAACAACCTACCAGGGGCCACACCTATGCTGCCCCTAAAGAAAACTAACTCTTGCCGGGTGGTGGTGGCACACACCTTTAATCCCAGCACTTGAGAGGCTGAGACAGGAGGATCTCAGTGAGTGTGAGGCCAACCTGGTCTACAAAGTGAGTTCTAGGACAGCTAGGGCTGCTACACAGAGAAACCCTGTCTCGAAAAAAAAAGAAAAAGAAAAAAGAAAGAAAAGTGACTCTTTCTCTCCAGCATCCGTCAACCACCAGTATCTTCTTGACTGGTGAGGCCAGGGAGCCTATCCTCCATCCATGCTGGAATGGTGACTGGCGTGATCACCTTATGCAGGCTGCCGTCTGCTGTGAGCTCAGGAGTGAATGACTTGTCATGCCCAGGGCACTGTTTGCCCCAGTCCTTCCTGACCTCTGGTCTTAACAGTCTTACCCCCGACTCTTGAAAATCATTCCCTGAGGTCTGAGGGAGAAAGTGTGCTGTGGATAAATCCCATTCAGGGCCACAGGTACCTGTCCCTATGAACACTGCTGTCCCCTCTGATGAAGATAGAGCTACGCTAATCTATGGGTGCAAAGATAAATATTCAGAAGGCAGATTGGTACTGTGTCCATGTAAGCAAAGTGCAGCAGGTTCTCTGGGGCCCATGATCTCCCAACCACAGGTTCTTATGGTACCAGACATGAGTTGTCTTCTATAGAGTGGTCCTTATAGCCAATCTGAAAGTCACGGTTGCAACTTTAGCGTGTATGCCTCTGTTGCATCGATGGGCGTGTCTTGTCAGGCTGGCCATTATTGTAGCTCACAGGTTCACAGCTCGGCAAGGCGTTTGGTGCCTCCTGCAGTAGCCTACCGTGAAAGCTGCCCAGCAGGGAGAACATTTGCAAGTCCGTACCCATTGGATACACCATGTTGCATGGCCAGCGTGTGTGGAATCTCCAGCAATAAGGTGTTACCGTCAAGATCTGTTGGACAATTATGAGCATTGGTAATAGCTTTTTTTTTTTTTTTCCAGAGAACTGTCTCTGGAGCCCCCTTAGGTTCTGTATGACTTCTGAAACACAACTCTGTGTGGAGGCTGTGATGGAGCAGAAAGAGTGTGTCACAGGTTTGGAGGGGTGCCCAAGTGACCCTGGCTGTGACCTAGATGTGATAACGCCATAGTGACAGACTTTTTTTTTTGGGGGGGGTTGGTGCTTCTGACCCCTCCTTCCACTCCCATGTGTATTTCCTGAAATGCATCCTTGTGCCAGGTGACCTCATCTTTACTACCTTGGGAGTCTGTGGCTCTTGGACACAAGCTATGAACAGCTCTTTTGCACTAAATTGTTTGTATGAGCTCCAAGGGGAAGGCTCATTTTGCTGTTCATGCTCTACCTTGTAGATTATCTTTTGGTTTGTTTTAAACGCCAAAGCATCAAGAGGAGGCTCAAAAAGTTAAAAGCACGCTGAGACTGCAGAAAAGATCCTCATTTCCAGTGAGCCTAGGAGCACGGTTGAGTGGGGCTCAAATTGCTCACTCTGCTTGTGCTCAGATGGCTACAGGTGCCATAATGATATCTGATAACTCCAATAATAGCCAGTGACATCCAGCCACTTAGTTATAGTCAGCTATCAGCTGCCTTTCCAGGACAAGTGATGTGGGATGTCCTTCTCCATGCTGCGAGTATGTATTGCTTGTATTGATTGATGAATAAAGCTGCTATGGTCTATGGCAAGGCAGGATTAGAGCCTGGCAGGAAATCAAGCAGAGATATAGGAGGGGAAAGGCAGAGTCAGGGATGCCAGTGATGCCAGTGAGCCGCCAGAGCTGGTAATGCCACAAAACCATGTGACGATACACAGATTAATAGAAACGTAAATGTTAATTTAAATGTAAGAGCTAGCCAATAATAAGCCCGAGCCACCAGCCAAACAATTATAATTAACATTAAGCCTCTGAGTGATTATTTTATAAATGGCTGTGGGACCAGCAGGGACATGGAAAAGCTTCCAACTACAAATAAGTTTAATCAAGTCAGAATCTGTAAACGTGTCTTAGGTTGATGGCAAAACAGTGGGCCCCTGTTACCTACAGATTCCAGGCTTGAGAATTCAGCCGCTCTGTCATGGCACCTTCAGCAATCCCAGGCCCCACACAGAAGAATCTGAGTCCTACTTCAGTGTGTCTGTCCCCCCAGCTGCGATGGAGTCAGCCAGCACTCTGCATTCATCTGCAGTCACCATAAGTGTCCTCTTCGTGGGCCTTCACCTTATCTATATATTTGCACCTCTTGGTGGTCGTTGTGTTTAAAACAGCTCCAAGCTGGTCATGGCAACTCAGACCCATTCAGCATTCAGAAGGCAGAGACAGAGGCAGGAGAATTGAGTTTCCAACCTGGGTTATACAGCAAGACCCTGTCTCAAAACCAAAACAAGAACAAACAAAACACAAAATCTGAGACTCGGAGGAGGAGCGCATCTATCAGTCCCCGCCCAGGCCCTTAATAGCCTCACCTACATTCTAGTTATATACAGTAGTACAGTCCACATTCTTACATGCAGCCTCGAGAGTATACCCTAAACATGCACACACGTGAGGCCCTGGTGTGTCTCATGCATTCATGGTTTGTCACACATATATGTGTGTTTAGAAGTATATGCATGAATGCCTGCATGTACAAATATGCATGGACATGTCTAGGAGTTCCAAATGTACAAGTACAGGATTGCATGCCTTATGTATGCATGTGTATGAGTACCCATGTGTGCATGTTTATGTGTGTACATGTGAATGTAACTTGCATGTGGGTGCCTGTGTGCAATGTATGCATGTTAGGCATATGCATGCCTTTTGTGTGCTTATGTGAATGCTGGTGTGTGAGAACCTGTGTGTACTGTGTGTACGTAGATGGTTAAGAGTTGGGGGTTCTACAGCCTAACAGTGCGGGGTTCCACGGGGCTTGTACATATACTTTGCTGTCGCTGGAAACCTTGTCCTGGGATGTGGTCATCTTGGAAAGCATTGGATCCATGGGAGGAGAGAAAAGCTGGATCTGAAACACTGGAATCCCAAGTTCTCAAAACAATACCTGTGGAGGCCTTTTGCCTCCTCTCGTCTGGAAATCAGAAGTTTTAGAGAATATTCTACTGTGGGTTCTGTGGTCACAGCAGGTCCCTCTGGCTTGCAGCCTCTCCTTCTCCTGGGACCTTGGTCTCTAACTCAAGATAGAAGTTCTGAGAGGGTCAGCCTGGAAGACAGACAGGTCTTGCCAACCTCAAAACACATCTGGTAGAAGCAATCTCAAGTGATAGTTTATAAATACATGCCCCAACCTTTCAGGAAGTTGAGTCGGGAGAACCATAAGTCAAAACCAACCTGGGCTGTAAAGTCAGCCCTGAAAGACCCTGTTAAAAATCAATTATCCGGGCCATGGTGGTGCATACCTTTAATCCCAGCACTCGGGTGTAGGAGGGTCCATCTTTATTTCTGTTGCTTTCATTGGTTAAATAAAGACTCTGCCTGGCTTGTAAGATAGGTCAGTCCTTAGGTGGGCGGAGTAGACAGAAGGGAAGTTCTGGGAAGAAAGGAAGTGGGAGAGCCGCCATGAGGCTCCCGCCGCAGATGGATGCAGGTTAGACTTTTCCAGTAAGTCACCACCTTGTGGTGACATACAGACTTTTATAATGGGTTAGTTTAGATGTGAGAGCTAGCCAAGAAAAGGCTAGAGATAATGGGGCAGGCAGAGTTTAAATGAATACCGTTCTCATGTAGTTATTTTGGGCATAAGCAAGCAACCAGCGGCTGAGTGGGCCGGCAGCTGGGGGCTGGGAGCTGGGTGCTGGGAATACCACCCATACCTCTCCCCCACTTACAATCCTCGGGAGGCAGCAGCAGGTGGATCTGAGTTTGAGGCTAGCCTGGTCTATGGAGTGAGTTCCAGGATAGCCAAGGCTACACAGAGAAATCCTGTCTCAAAAAACAAACATCAGTTAATCAAAAGATTGCAGCATCCTGCCCCACCCCCAAGTACAGTGACTTCAGGTTACAAGGCTTTCATAATTGACTATTTGACTCAGTGGGAAATATTAAACTTTTGCAAACACAGTGCAGCATCTGAGCTGGGAATAGCATTGATTTATGGGCCACTATAAAGTGAAGATGCAAGGTACCATGTCAAACACATAAGATTTCCAAAATGGTGACATCAGAGTGGTATTCCCCCACACCCACTTAAGGTGCACAGCCGAGAAGACAGTCTGTCGCTAGCCCTCACGCATTTAGGGTTGTCATCTATACCACTGGTGCCCTTTACCTCCTCGACCTTCCGCCCTGACCTGCCAAGGCTGTCCTGGCCCCCCAGAGCCTGGGGAGTTCAGTTTTGAGGAGTGCAGCTCAGCTCTTTAGACAAGCCCTTGTTGCATTTGAATGATGTTTTCTCAAGGTTTGCTAAGAGCAAGAATCTCACATCAGTTATGCATGTTCTCAGCTTGGGCTGTTGTCAGTTGGAGTACCTGCTGGTAGGCCCACAAAGGTGGTACCTGGGAACTTCTCCATTGTGAGGCTACTTTCTCCTGTGCCTGCTCAGGGGAGTTACTCAGCATGAGCTCTAGGTTCCTGTTTTGTTACACTCCATCATCATGCTCATGTGCCTTGAAGCCACGTTATCCCCAGGTGGCCTTTGGGAACTTGTGTTATGAGTGTCCTATAGCTGTCCTAACAAAGGACCATTAACTTGCTGAAAACAACAGGAAACTTAGTTTTGTTTCTGGAAGCCAGAACCCTCTAAGGCTCCAGGAAGGGTCCTTTTGTTTTTCCAGTTTGCAGACCTAGAGTGTCTGCTGGATTTTTCCAGGCCCCTACCTGTGCCTGCCTCTCATCTTCCCATATCCAAATCTCCCTCAACAGTTTTCCCATGAAAATACTTGTTTTACTAGAGCCCGCCAGCTGCAGGATCATGGTATTTTGAGATCTTTAGCTAACTCATCACAAGGACTATTCCCAAATGAGATCGTTTCTGGAACTGCGTGGGTGCTCACCAGAATGGCTGCTTTGCCTTTGGTCCACTTTTCTCCCTGCTCCACTGCTTCTTTTCTGCCCCATCCTAGAGTGGGACATTTGATTCCCTTCAGAGGGGAAGGAAGGGTAGTAACTGGGACATGGACACAAGGGGTGCCCACTGCTGTTGGTGCTAGGGAAGAGCTGGGAAGCTCTGGACACACTGTGCATAACTTGGTGGCTGTAGTCTGCCCTGAGGAGTGCAGGCAGAGACACAAATCCTTTGAGAGCAGATGCTAGGAAGGAATTTGGGCAAGGCACCAGTGGGCATCTACATCTAGGGAGTGAGCAAAGAAGACTGTGGCACACAGGTGTCTTGGGTTGCACAAGTGTGTGGTCATCTGTCTAGGCCGGAAATTCAGTTTAAAATTCTGATGTTGATGACTTGTGTTTTACATCTTCTGAATCTGTCTTTCCTATGAGTGATAGTGTCTTAGTCAGTGCTCTACTGCTGTGAAGAGACGCCATGACTGCAGCAACTCTTAGAAAAGAAAGCATTTACTTGGGGATGGCTTATTGATCAGTTTAGTCCATTGTCATCCGGTGGGGAGCATGATGGCATGCAGGTAGACAGGGTGCTGGAGAAGGAGCTGAGAATTCTACATCCCGACCCTTAGGCAGCAGGCAGAGGGAGACACTGGGAGTGACTTGGACTTTTGAAATCTCAAAGCCCACTCCCAGTGACACACTTCCTCCAAGAAGGCCACACCTTCTCATTCCTCAAGTAGCACCACATCCTGGTGATTACTTAGTCATTCAAATGCATGAACCAGTGGGGGCCATTCTTATTCAAACCACCACAGATGGGTCCTGTTGACCACCGCTCAGCA
>JAQHUG010000004.1:9942907-9974913 GCA_028555095.1 Dicrostonyx torquatus
AATGGTCCCCGACAGCTGACCATTTGGTATTAGCTAACCAGTTGTGAGGCTCATCCCTGGCAAAGAGAAATACTTCCTCTTGCAGCAGTCATTACTTTCCAGTAGCTCTTCATTTAGGGTTGGTGCCCTGTGACATTCCCCAATCCACACTGGCATGTCAATTGGTGCTGTCACTGTTCTGGTCTTGTATAGGTGGCCATATTGCTGAGATCTCATGAGTGCAGATTTCCTACCATGTAGAAAACACTATCTTGAAGCAGAAGTCCTTGTCCTGGTAAGCAAGCCTGTAGGGCATTTTCTTAATTAGAAATTGATGTCAGAAGGCCTGGCCCATTGTGGGTAGTGCCATACCTGGCCAAGTAGTCCTGAGTAAGTCAGTAAGTGGCACTTCTCCATTGCCTGTGCCCTAATTTCTGTCTCTAGGTCCTGTCCTGAACCCCCCCTGTTATGAACTAATAAGTTGTAAGGTAAAATAAACCCTTTCTTCTTCAAGTTGCTTTTGGTCATGTTGTTTTATCATGGCAACAAAGCCTTCACTAAGACACACTCCTACATGAGCATATCAGGAATGTGCTTGCTCCTTCTTTTCTATATGAGCAAGTTCAGCCTCCCCAAATGAAATCCCCTTGCTGCCTTTGTTTGGGGAGGACAATGCTTTCATCATAGCGCCTGACCTCTCATTACCTGCTGCAGGTAATACGTTTTCCTCTCCTCTCTTAGGTCTAGGCTGTACTGGTTTCAACTTTATACTCAAAAGATGCAAACCATCAGTCGGTTACAAGATTATCCTATCTTAAAGGAAACTACAAGTTTGTTCCCATGAAGGAAGTTCTCATGTTTCTGCTGTACTCTAAACACTCAATGTAGGTTTACTGAATTAACATGACCCAAGATGATGGGCAACCCCACCAATTCACCTCAAAACACATCTGGTAGACGCAATCTCAAGTAATGGTTTATAAATACATGCCCCAACCTTACAGGAAGGTGAGTCGGGAGACCCATAAGTCAAAACCAGCCTGGGCTGTAAAGTCAGCCCTGAAAGGAGAGTGGTGTCCTGCCTGTGGTGCTGTGGTGAGGGATTTTAGGAGTGCAATAGCCCTCCTCACTGCTCCTCAGGAGCTGGAGGATTCTCTCTCTCTCTCTCTCTCTCTCTCTCTCTCTCTCTCTCCCCTCTTTCTCTCCCTCCCCCTTTCTTTCTCCCTCCCTCCCATTTTTTTTTTGAGAAAAGATTGATCTTGATTTGTAATCCCCTACCTCCTAGTCTCTGTGGTACTGGGGATTATTGGTCTGTTCGATTATTCCTGGTAAGATAAGGATTTGAAGTTGAAATAGTGAGGTTTGTAGTTGAGCTTAACAGGGGGAGAATATGCCAAGAAATGAGAGGTATGGATTTCCAGTATCTCGTACACCACCTGGCACAGGAGATGGGCAGTGAATATGTACTGAATGATGTAGGAAAACAGGCAGAGGCAGTGAACACTGGCATTTACCAGGGAGGAAAGTGTGGGAACACTGGCATTCACCCCGGTGGAAAGACTGGCACTTACCACGGAGGGAAAACACAGAAACAGAGGCTGGGGAAGATTGAATAGGAAATAATTCCCATTGTGGTTCCAGATCAAGACAGGTCCAAGAAGGTGAGGACTAAAGTCTGTCCTTGGATTCAACAACTGGGAAGTCACCAGTGACCAGAAAGTTTCTGCGGTATGGTGGTCCTGAGGAGCAGATGCCCGAGGTTGAGGAATCAAGAGAAGGCAAAGAGAAGGGTCAGTGACTTATTTTGGGAAATGAGATGAGCATTTGTGAGCATCTCAGTTTGCAGGAGGGAAGGCTGGGAGGCTGTAGCTAACCTTTCATGTCACACAGTTTCTCAAGGGAGATGGATAGCGACATCCTGCTTACTTGCTCCTGGAATTTCACAATCAAATTAAGTTATAACTTCTGAACGATCAGGAGGGGCCAGCTCTACTTCAACTATGACTTGTCTTCAAGTAGGAAATAAAGCAGATTATGGTTCAGTTTCATCAGTCCAACGTTGGACACACTTAAAATTGATGTGATCACTTACTGAGCCCTTACTATTTCTAGTAACTGGACCAAACTGAACAGAAGGCCTCAGTAGAAAATGGCACAACTGAGGCAGGAAGATAAAGGTTTCAGACATGGCAGAGCAAATATGGTTTACACCACCAGCCTGGGTAGAACCTAGACATGTGGTGATGGCGGCTGATGGAAACCCAAGTCTTGGTTTGGGATGAGGACAGGAGTTGCTGGAGATGTCGGGGACCCATAAGGGGCGGGGATAGGAGACAGGCCTGTTGAAAGGACTGCCAAGCATTTTAGAAAGTGTTTCTATTAGTCTCCAACAAAGCTTTCTGCTGGACAAGGGGCTTGATCTCTCCATGGATGGAGACTCAGAAAACTTTGAAAACTGTTTCTCCATTTACTACCCAATTTAAGAAATATTTTGTTATTATGCAAATACATTCAATTAACCCTCTTCTTACACAATGTGGTATGGATGTAACTTTAACATGAGAATTCTCCAAAGGTGTGACACAAATTTTTCTTAAGAAGAATGATGAGTCAGGAGATCCTATCCCATTGGCTCACCAAGATATGTCAATCATAGGCACACTGGTCCAAGTTCCTAGAGTTGAAGTCCTACCCTCCAATGGCAAGACAGTATTCTCAGAGCTGGCTTCTGATTGGTTTGTAGGTATGGGCGGGGCCACCCACTTGGCTGCTACTGGCTCCACCCCATCCTATGCAAAAGAAGGCAGAGCTCTGATGAGACCATGTGATTGGTCACGTGGCCAACGTCGGGCCCCGCCCTTCAATGATGTCACCACCAACCCAAACTCTCACGAGAGCTTGCCTAGAGGTGGGGAGCTCTGACGGCCAGCCCCCCTGGACCCTCTGGGTCTAGGGGAGGGGGCTCTGCAGGCCCCACCCCCTCCAGAGCCTCGAGGCCCGCGGGGTCCAGGGGCCTGGAGGGGCCCGTGCAAAGTGCCCAGGGGGTCCCCAGACACACTCTACCCCCATTGGCTGGCCTCGCCGGTATGCAAATGAGGCAACGTCACTTCCTGAGGCAGCTGAGCGCCATCTTCTCTTTCTGGCGCGCGGGAGGAGGGACGGGCGCGGGGCGGGGGTCCCGCCGCGTAGGCGGAGGACGCGGCGGTGTTGCGACGGCGGCGGGACGCGGCGCTCCGGGCGCCCCGCGGTAGGTACGGCCAGCCCGGCCCCGCGCCGCCCCCGGCCCTCCCCGCGGCCCACCCGCCGTCCGCTCCCGGGTCCGCCCCGACGTCCCCACTGCTGTCCGCGGCGCTGTCCCCACCGTGGCCCGCCGCGCCGTCGCTCCCTCAGTGTCTTCGGAACCCCGGACATTCTAGTGCGCGGCTCGGGTCCCCTGCGCGCCCCGATCGCCGGTCACGTGGGAGCGGGGCCGTTCTGGGGAGGGGGGAGGGGCAGGGGACGGGGAGGACGCCCGAGAGGACCGAGCTGGGAGCGGGGACCTGCGGAGTCCCGGCACCGGGGACAGAGGCCGGGGATGGATGGGAGGGGGCGGGGCAGGGATGGGTCGCCGGGCGTGGCGTGAGTGCCGGGGAGGAAAGGGAGGGTGCCGGGCAGGGCGCCCCTCTGCGGCCCTCGGGGATCCAGCTGAAGCCTGAGGATTGGCGGGTTGGCGAGGATGGCGGGATGCAGGGCAAGACCGTGGTCACATCTGAAGCGCCGTCTTTTCTCCCGAAGCAGAGGCGGGCTTAACGCACTGCCGAGGGCAAATCACTGTCGCTTCGTCCATGATCCTGCCGCATTCGTGACTTGATACGTAGATGCTGAATGTAAAATTTAACTTTGTATCTGCCATTTTAGAGTGATCGAGGTAGATTTTATTCGCACAGTTGCTACAAAGGTTTGGCCTAAGAACGTTTTAAAGAAAACGAAAGTGCAGGTTGAAAGTGTCCTGTAAATCAGCACATACTTTTTCTAAGTATGCTACAGTTTGAACCAAAAACTCGATTGGGTGTGGTGCTTAAATACAGATAACCTACATTGTAGTTTGGAACCGATGGAACCTTTTTGCCTGAAGGGTTTTTGTCAGTTAGTTGGTCGCTTGGACCGGTCTTGTCTGATGTGGGAAGCGTGTGTAAAAAGTCGTTATGGAAAGGGCGAAGTTCAGCGCTGGTTGCAAGTCATGTATATGTATATTTGACTATGGTGGTGGTGGCCACATACCAATGTTTTGGGTAGGTGGAGGCCCGACTTAGAAAGTAGCCTCGCCGCAGTGGTCCTTAGGCATAGATCAGTGCTTAGAAAGGATAGGCAGGAAATGAAGTCATTTCAGGCTATTTTGGGCATCTAGTTGAGAAATGAGAGGAAAGAGAGCTCTGGATCATTGACTTTAGGGGATTACAGTTGAGACAGTTTTTAGCTTGAAGTTGGCTTGGGATTTTGACGGTGCCGCTTTAATTTGAAAGCAAGTTTGTGAATGTGCTGTTGCCGCGTTGGTGGTCCCTGTACTCGGAAGATAAAGCTTAGCTTTTCCACACTGTACCCAGATCCTTTGGCTGTTGCTGGCCTGCTATTTAGAGAAAGCAGATTGATGAAGGTCAGGTGACTAGAAAGGAGTTTCCCTGTGAGTTGAGCCAGACTTTCTGAATTATAAATGTTTGGAATTTGCTGAAAGAAAGCCCTGTGTCCTAATAGTGGGGACATTTCACTTAGTTTTTCGTGTATATTATAGTAAACCAAATGACGATTGATGATTTACCAGTGTTGTCATGTTGACAGCTGCTCATGAAATAAATTCCTTGCAGGGTTTCACAGGTGGAGACAGCTGAAGCCCAGAGAGATGAAGTGATTTGGCTAAGTTTACCCAGCTATAAAGTGCTCGGGCTGATTTCCCCCAGGAGAAATCTCCAGAACCTGTGTTGGTGACTGACCATTGCTGTGTTTCCACTCAAGATACATCAGTTTGAAAATTGAATTTTATAGGAACTGAGTTTTTTTTTGTCTTAAAAGGATTATCATCTGACCATTCAAAAATATATTTTTAAATTGCGTGTGTTCCCGTGTGTTGGTATGTGCATGTGAGTGTAGGTGCTTGTAGAGAGTAGAGGAGTGTCGGGGTCCCGTGAGCCAACCAACATGGGTGCTGGGAACCAAACTTGGGGTCTCTGCAAGAGTAGTACATGCACTTACACATTTAGCCGTCTCTCCAGCCCCCTGAATATTTCTTTCTCACTGCCTAAACATGAGCTGAACGAGGACAACAATAAATATAACTGAAGTGGATGGGGAAATTGAGGCCTCTGCATAAAGAACCACAGACTACTAAGGAATGTAGAGAGGGAGAAAGTCTTCCTCAGAGACAAGCACACTGATTGGTTATCAATACCAAATGGTCAATCCTGAAAACATACATAAAGTAACATTATACAGACTGAGCAAGTTGTATTTAGTAATATATATATATATATATATTTTATATCTATCTATCTATATAAAACAACAGTGAAAAATGCTATGAGTTTGGAAGAGCAAGGAGTGGAATATGGATTATGGTAGGGTTTAGAGAGGGGAAAGGGAAGAAGGAAATAATGTAATTATAATACCAAAAAATAAAAGAACTATTAAGTGCACATTTTTTTCAGAATTATCTCTAAGTGAGCATGATAAAGCAATAAGAGGAAATGTCATTCAGGAGTTGGATATTTTGAGGTATTGCAGTTTCTGAGTTCCCGTGTACAGGTGGGTCGGGAAGCTCAGTTGGCTGATGAGCTAGCTACTCTTTCCAGTGGTGAAGAGGATATGCAGATGTGAAAACCGCACCATTTCTCCCTAGATAATCCAGTGGGCATTCTGTGTAGGATCTTGTATCTTAGGATGGGTAAATGTGTGGCTAGAAGTCATCTTGCCCTCCCCAGAGTGATTGTTCACAGTAGCCCAGGGATGTTGGAAGGGCTGCTTACAGTATTGCAAAGCTCCTGCAATTGCCTGTTTCATTTCTTGGTTTCCTAAAGCAGATAGTCCAGTTCTAAAACAGGGAAACTCTTTTCTTTTAAAATAAAGTTATTAGTGTGCTTAGTTTTCGGAAGCCACAGTAACAGTGAAGGAATTGGGCCAGGGGTGCACTTTTAGCGGAAATGAAAAGTTCTGGTTCCAAGTGAAAGGAGAAAACCCTGACAGTTCTTGCTTGGCCCCATTCCCAAGCCATGAGCAAGTAAGTATCCACAGAACCTGCTTAAAACTTGCTGGGTCACCCACAGCCTCATTCTGTGATCCTGTGCTGAGAGCCACCTAGTCTCCAAATGCTGTCACTTCTGAAAGTATCCAGGACCTGGGTCCCTGCTTGCCAGACCCGGAAAGAAAGAAGAGCATGTCTGCTGTGGGACTTGACACTGTTCTTTGCACACTGTGAACGTAGCTTTCTTGTTTGAGATGAGTGGATGGGGCAGAACCTAGCCTTTGGAGAATGAAAAGCCCTAGAAGATAATAGTGGAACTTGAAAGGAAGTAGAAGCTCATTTGAGAGAGCAAGTGAACAACTGACCAAGGTGGGTTTTTTTGTTGTTCTCTCTTACTCTGGCTGATGTGGTCAGTCTGGCCTTCCGAGTGGTGTTTGGAATTGCATTATTGAAGTTCCTGATGGTGCTTTTGTTAGTGTACTTTTGAAAGTGCATTTTATTTAGAAATTTTATTTTTACTTCATGTCCTGTGGAATTTTTTTTTAAATGTCCCGTTTTGCACTGCTAATAGTCCTTAAAGCTCTAAGACAGCCTTTCCCAGGTAAAAGATCTGACAAGAACCTGACTTTGAACTGGCTCACTCCAGACGGTCTTTGTTATCTCTAAAAGTTTCCTTCCTATCGATTCTCTGCCCCCTCCCCTAGTTTGATTCCTCTGCCTTTCAGTTTTAACTTGGTTGTTAGAGGTTGGGGCATTCTTTCTTCTATGTCACTGGTATGTTTGATATAATCTGTTTGCCTGTGTTGGACCCCAGGCTGTATCCAGGCACAGCCCTTTTTTCTTTAAAATAGAAGCCTCTGTGGTAATTTGCAGCTGGATGTGGCTCTGACCCTTCTTAAAAATTGTAATTTTTTTAAGCATTTGTGATGTATTATGACTTTCCTTCCTTGATGAAGTCCAGTCCCTTACGGAAATAGCTAGTAGGTGGCTGCAGCACAGTGAGGGGAGCTAGTGAAGGTGATGTCCCCTATTGTCCTGCTGGAGATAGGGGTTACAAAGGCTGTGAGGATTTGACCCAGAAACTGCTGTTGAGTTTTGGGAGATGGTACCAAATTGCTTTTAAACGAGTAATTTATCACTCCATTATAATTATCATTTTTAAAAATAAGTTAGTAAAAAGTTGATTGTTTTACATGGCCTTTCTTTAGTTGTGAGGCTAATAATGGAAATGTTTACAAATTTGACTAATAACTTTTTAAAGCTTTTATAGTTTATACTATACTATTAAAAATAATCTAAAAATTGTTTATTTGTGTGTGTGTATATGTGTGTGTTTTGCTTGCACAGTAGAGGTCAGAGGGCAACTTAGAGAAGTCCATTTTCTCTATAACGTGTGGTTCCTGGATCTGTCTGGCTAGCAAGCAAGCACCTTTACTCACTGAGCCATTTTGCTGGCCCTAAAAATGCTTTCTGAAATGGTTATAGATTTATAGAAGAGTCACAAATACAATACAAAGAAGTGGGCCCCCCAATCCCCCCGTCATTTGAGATGGAGTGGTCAAACAAGATAGATCATCATCCCAAACTATTCTTACAAGCAGGAGCATTCTGTATACTTGTAACAAAGTCATCCAAACCAATAAAGCACTATATTATACTTTTTAACCTCAGACTCTTGAACATTTGTGAGCCACTCTAGATTCGGGTTGGAGTTGTGTTGTTATCTTTAGCCCCTGCATTCTGGAATAGTTCCTTCGTTCATTCCTTTCATGAAACTAAAATCTTTTTAGCTTCAATAATTTTGTGTTTGTGTGTGTGTAGATTTATACAAGTGTGTGTGTGTGTGTGTGTGTGTCAGAGGACAGTTTGCAGGACTTGGTTCTCTTCTACAGGGATTGAACTGACCCTCATGATTTTATATATAAAGGTCAAATAATTAGCTGCTTTATGTTTGAACAGTACACGTCATGTTTCAACCAAAAGGTAGCAACTGCAGTTTCACTCAAAGGTGCAGCCATTAAATGCAGAAAGTGATGACATTTCTTGGGACTCTTATTTCTAAGCAGAATAAAGGAGCATACACGTGGTTGCTTCGGCCATATTGTGTGTCCTGTGCTACCCTTCCACAAGCCCAAGATTCAGCCTCCTCCCCAGTGCAAGCCAGCCATAGACTTCTCTCTTGCTCTTGAGTTTCTGGTGGCAGTGGTAGACTTACCTCATGATTGATCCATCTCTCTCCCTCCCACCCTTTCTCCCTGCATTCTTCCCTCCTTCCCTTCTTTCCTCCCTCCCTCCCTCCCTTTCAACTTTTATTGATTCTTTGTGGATTTCACATATATTCTGATCCCACTTACCTCCCTGTCTCTACATCCACCCTCTATCCTTGCAACCCCCCCCCAATCAAAACCAAATTTAAAAGAAAAACCAAAAACCAAACACAGAAACAAGTGAAGAAGAAGCAGAAGTATCATCTTGTGGAAGCTGTAGTGTGATCCAATGAGTCTCACAATTTACCCTTTAGTCCATTCATCTTATCTTGCAAGTGTTTATTGCCAAGAAACATCGATGTCATTGGTGTGGCTTGAGGCCTCTGGGGTCCATCTCAGATATCCTGTGTCGTGTTGATCTGTAAAGTTCGCATGTGCAGCTGTCACCACAGTCTAATACTAGAGCATTTCCAGCTCCCTACGAGTCTGCGTGTTTGCTTATTGACCTCTCTATCAGCATCTACTGATCTGCAGTCACCTCTGCAGACTTGTCCTTCTGGACATTTCCTGGAACTGGAGTCAGATGACAGAGGACTTTTCTGTCTTACATGTTTTCATGATGGTTTTGCATCAACTCCCTTTGATTGTCAAGCAGCATTATTCTCTCTAGACACAGCTCAGTTGCTCCACTTGATGGACACGGAATTGTGTCCATATCCCCAAATTAGCTGCTACTCTTTTTTTTTTTTTTTTTTTTTAAGTTATACACTGTTCGGCCCATTAGCTCAGTCTTCCTACCAGCTCCCATAACTTATATTAACCCATTGTCAGCCACATGGCCAGTACCTTTTCTCAGCCAGGCAGCTTACATGTTGCTTCCTTGGAGATCTGCGCAGGAATGCCAGGGAAGCTTCCTGCTTCCCAAATTCTCCTGTTCTTCTTTAGCTGCTACTCTTACTTTCTTTCCCCAACCCTCACCATCCTGGTCTCTGTCTTCATTTGTTTTTGGAGACAGGACCTCACTATATAGTCCAAGTTAGCCTTGAACTATGATCTTCCTGATTTAGCATCCTGAGTGGTAGGATTGTACCTGTGCTGTGATGCCATGCTTATTGACAGACCTACTGTCCCAGTCTTTAACGCGTCTCTAGTTTATATCAGTATGGGTTTGACTTTATATTCCGTGGGGCTGCATTCTGTTATTACAGACCACCTCAAGAGCACTTTGTAAAGCAGAACCCTTAGTTGTCCTGGAACTAACTCTTGTAGACCAGGCTGGCCTCAAACTCACAGAAATCTGCTTCTGCCTCGCGAGAGCTGGGATTAAAGGTGTGTGCCACCACTGCCTGGCGAGCAGAACATATGAACAGGTTCACTGGTCTGTGAATTATTTAGAAATGTATATGGAATGGGGAGATGGCTCACCCTCTGCTGTGTTAGGAGACTGAGAACCAGTGCCTTGGTAGCTGGGACCAAAACTCTGCAGAGTTGTCTTCACTGTGTTGAAGGATGTGGACTCCCCGTGTACACATTTGCGTGTACAAATGTGACTGATTCCACAAGGATTCTTAAGAGTGAAATGTGCTATTTTTACCATCTAGTCTTGGATTTCATTTGTATGACATTGTTCCTGCCATACTTGATTGGTTTGGCCAATTGCTGGGATTAAAGGCATACACCATCACTGCCCAGTTTTTCTTCGTTTTTTGAGGCAGAATTTTGTTTAGTTTAAATTACCCTCCAACTTGTGATTCTCCTGCCTCAACTTCCCAAGTTTTGTGGTTACAAGCATGCACAGATGAAAGTTGGAAGTTGTCATTGACCCTTCCACCACCAAAACAAAAAACAATGCTCCTTTAACTAGCACCTACCAGTTCTGTCTGGCTGAAGGCGACTATTATTATCTCTAGACAAGTCTATTCTGTCCTATTATGTATAAATGGAATCATAATTATGTATATATTTGGTCCTTTGTGTCTGGCTTCTCAGCAGTATGTTTCCAATGTATTTATTGGTCCTTTTCTTTATGGTCTAAAATACGAGTGTACACAGCTGTCTTATGTTTTTCGAGACAGGATTTCTCTGTGGCTTTGGAGCCTGTCCTGGAACTAGCTCTTGTAGACCAGGCTGGTCTCAAACTCATAGAGATCTGCCTGCCTCTGCCTTCTGAGTGCTGGGATTAAAGGTGTGCACCACCACTGTCTGGCTGGAGTGTTCTTGAGTAATTCTTTGGATATCCTTGCCTAAACTTATTTAGATCCTTTGCTCATCTAGATTGAATTTTTTTGTTTTTATTTTATGTGTGTGAGTGTTGTCCTCATGTATGTGTGAGCACCACACATGTGCAGAATAGACAGGTGCCATGTCAGTTCAGAGAACTGAACCTGGGTCTGGGTCCTCTGCAAGAGTAACAAATACTCTTAACCACTGAACCATCTCAGCTCTGTTCTGAGTTTTTCATTCTGGATATATCATAAATGTAATATGACAAATTCCCTTAATTTTAATATGATTTTTGCTTTTTTGATGGTGCCTCTGGAGATATTAATTTTGTTGAAGTCTGCCTAACATTTTTTCTTTTGTTGTGGGTGCTTTTTGGTGCTGTATATGAGACTCTGTGCTAGATCTGAAACTATCAAAATTCATGCCTAGGTTTCTATAAGAGTCTGTAGTTTAGTTCGTGTTTTCATGCTAGGGTTTTGATGCTGTAAGGAAGAGAACATGTGCCATCCTTTTGCATGGTGGCTCTGTAAATTCTGTAGCACCACTGGCTGCAGTCCGTCTGCTAGTGTTTACTAGCCCTGTGAAAATTGTATTTGTGTAGTTACAGTTCTTTCTTTTTCTTTTTTAAGGAAAATATCAAAAATGTTTCAAATTCCTGTGCAGAATCTTGACAGCATCAGGAAGGTGCGGAAGAGGGTGAAAGGCATCTTGGTGGATATTGGACTTGACAGCTGCAAGGAGCTGCTGAAGGTGAGCATACACAAGTGACAGTGAGGTCAGCAGTGTCAGAGACAACAGGGCTGGCCTTTGGAGGCGGGATCGGAGGACTGAGAATGGATTTTCTGATGCTTCAGATGCCTGCATGAAAGCATCCTAAGCACTAACCTGTCTTCCTCAGTGAGCTCTGCAAGCTCTTCACACTGTCCTCATGTTGTGGTCATCTCCAACTATAAAACTATTTTCGATGCTACTTCATTACTGTAAGTTTGTTACTGTTATGAATTGTAAATATGTAGGTGGCTTTAGGTAACCACTGTGAAAGAGTCATTCAATCCCAAACGGGTTGGGACCCATGGGTTGAGAACCCCTGGCTTATATATTTCACAGAGTTTGGAGGATATAGTGACTTAATTTCTCTGATGTTTATTCTCCCTGTCTGTTCCAGAGACTCCAGTTCAGATCTCTTTGGGTTTCTGCATTTCTCTCTTACTGAATCAAGGTTCCCAGGCCAAGTTGGGTATGATGGCTCATGCCTGTAACCCTAACACTTGGACTGGGGAGGCTGAGGCATGAGGATTGTTTGAGGTCAGCCCAGGCTACCTAGTGAGTCTAGAAATCCATTCCCAGGCTTTTCTTCTGCAGCTTCAAGTCTGTTCTCGATCCCATATAGTTTATTTCCATGCAGTGTGATCATCTTTAAAATGAGTTTCATTTCTTTCCTCTATTCACGTTCTTGGTTGTCCTGGTAGTTGATATCAGGAACTCCTCACACATTCTAGACAAGCACACTGCCGCAGAGCTGCAGCCCCAGCCCCGGAAGCTCGTGGTTTCTTTTTGAAATAAAGATGTTTTAAGAATTCTCTGTAACTTCCTATTTTACTTTTTATTTATTAAAAATTAAAACGATTAGCTGGGCAGAGGTGGTACACACACCTTTAATCCCAGCACTTGAGAGGCAGAGGTAGGTGAATCTCTGAGTTTGAGGCTAGCATGGTCTACAGAATTCCAGGAAGCCAGGACTATACAGAGAAGCCCTGTCCTGATAAACAAACAAACAAAAATCCCCCAAAAACCCAAAACAAAACAATTCTAAAACAAAAATTAAAAAGATCATAGATATAACTATTTTGTCTATATATCTGTATCAGTTCATGTGTGTAGCTGAGGAGGGCAGATAGGGTATCAGAGTCTCTGGAGCTGGACTTACAGGCAGCTATGAGCCACTGTGTGGGTGCTGGGAACTAAACTGGGTGTTTTGGAAGAGCACCAGTGCTGTTAATCAAGGAGTCATTTCTCCAGCCCTGCTTTCTCTTTAGATTTGTTTTAATGAGTGCTGGGAATTGAATTTTGGCTCTTTGTAAGAGCAACTCCCGATCTTAACTGTGAGCCATCCCTTCTGTCCCTCTTTTTTTTTTTTCTTTTGAATATTTAATTTTATTATATGTGTGCATTTTGCCTCTATATCTGTGTACCATTTGTGTGCATGGTGTCCAAGGAGGCCAGAAGAGTGTTTCGGATCTGCCGTACTGGAGTTACAGGCAGTTGTAAGCTGCTTTGTGTTGAGAGCTGAACCCAGGTCCTCTGGAAGAGCAGCAAGTATTCCTAACCATCTCTCCCTCCACCTTTACCTGCAGCGCCATCTCTCCGGCACATACATTTGTGTTACTGATCATTGCTTGCACTCCTGGTTTGGGGTGATATTGTGCTGCTGTTTGCATAGCTGAAAGGCTTTGACTAGATACTGAACATGATGAGTTTTACGGTTGTTGGCTGGATTTTGTGGTCTCCTTTTGTGCTGGTTAGTTTTATGCCTACTTGACACAGCTAGAGTAATTTGTAAGGAGGGAGCCTCAATTGAGGAAATGCCTCCATAAGATCCAGCTGTAGGGCATTTTCTTAATTAGTGGTTTATGGGGAGGACCCAGCCCATTGTGGGTGTTGCCATCCCTGGGCTGGTGGTCCTGGGTTCTACAAGAAGGCAGGCTGAGCAAACCATGAGGGAAGGTATTAGCATTGGCGTAGGTGAAGGCAGTTGTATTAATTACCATTGGTCTGACTCAGCTAATTTCCTTCGTGATTATTGAAGGTAATATTTGATAAGTACTATAAATTGTAAATGTTATAAAATACAGCTAATTGTATAGAAAGTGAAATTTCAATGCCACATTGCGAGAGGTTGGCTTACAGAAAATCCTCTGTTCAGACTCTTGTTTCTGTGTTTATGGAGCTTGTACACAGGGTTATTCCCCACGTCTGTCCTGGCTCTTTGGTTACCTTTGTCTTGTAATGAAGTATGTACTTTATTAACTGGCGCACATTCAGGATTTGGGAGAGTTGCTGATGACAGGCTCCCGTCATTTTCCTACCCAATAGCAGGCATTCCTTAGTGACCACAGAGGTCCTTCATCCTTCTCAAGTAGCCAGTAGCCTTCCAAAGTTCCCAGTAACCTTTCCAGATGGTGAATCATGATACTCCTTTTCTTTGGTTTTTTTGACCCCGACTTTGACCTTCCCATCTGTAGTACATTTCTTTTCTCTGTATTTTGATGCCAAAAGATTACAGGTGGTTCTGTTCCTGGGTCCAGGGGTTCTGTGATGACGGTCTGTCCTTGAACATGTTTCATTTATGCCCTTCATGGGCCCTTGTTCTGGGTTCCATGGGTTGACTCTGAGGTTAGTACATACCTTGACGTTCTACCTGCTTTTTGACACACACACTTTAAAGCCTTTATGTAAATGAGCTATGTTGCCAAGGTAGAGTGTCTCTGCACACGCTTTAGTGCATGCCAGAGGCAAAGAAAGAGTAGGTTTTTACCTTCAATTTAGAGATAAAATGTTGTAGAATATTATTTTAAGATGTGTTACATTTGTTTATGTTCTGAAACATTTGTGTAAAGATGTAAAATGTGTTGCTTTTATGTTGCATTTGTTTAACTCTTTGAAGCTGTGATTCTTTGCCTGTCTTAAACACCTGATGGTCTAATAAAGATCTGAACAGCTAGTAGCTAGGCAGGAGAAAGGATTGGCAGGACCAGCAGGCAGAGAGGATAAACAGAGGGAGAAAATGAGGAAGAGGAGGACTAGGGGCCAGCCAGCCTCAAAGAGTGAAAGTAAGATACGCAGAAGAAAGAAAAGGAAAAAGCCCAGAGGCAAAAGGTAGATGGGATAATTTAAAGTTAAGAAAAGCTGGCTAGAAAGAAGCCAAGCTAAGGCCCGGCATTTATAAGTAATAGTAAGCCTCTGTGCTTGATTTATTTGGGAGCTGGGTGGCGGAACCTCCCCCCCCCAAAAAAAAGAGTGAAATGATAGCAATAAAAGTGTTATGGGGTGTGTGAGCTTTAGGAAGGTGTGAAATGCTCTGGTGCATTTCCCTCAGCACCTGCTGTTGATTCTGAGCTCGCAGCATCCTGCACAGTTGGGCACTCCGCTCGGGCCCTGCTCCTCATCCCTTCCTGGCCATGTTGACTGTATGTCTTCCTGGTGTGCTCAGGCCAGGCTAACGGGGTCTGAGCTTTCTGATTTATGCTCCTCTGTCCTGAAAGAGCTCACCATGGCACTTGTCACCAGTGGAAGACAGTGTTTGCTTGTGAAAAGTTTTCCTTTTCGTGTCTTTTTGAACTGTGAAACTGAGCGTGGACTCTCTCTTACCCTGATTGGTCCCCAGAGTCTAACAGTGATTATCTGAGGCTGTAATTATGTTGGTGGACCTTCTGTCTGCTTCTCACTCATTGTTACCCTATCAGTTGCAAATGGATGCATCCCGCTTTTTCCTTGGTATACTGGACCTGGAGCCGTTCTTTGTCCTGCTCAGGACTGGCTCTTCACTGTCTCTCTTGTCACACAGCTTCCACTTAGCTCGCTGGCTCCAGACAGTAACAGTAATGCTTCCATTACACCAGTTTTGAACCTTCTCAGTGGAGCAAGTACTTTTTTTTTGGGTGAAAAATAACTTCCAGTTCAGAGCACTAGCTGCTCTTCTAGAGGACCCAGGTTTGATTCCCCAGCATCCATAATTGCTTATAATCATCTATAACTCTAGTTCCAGGGGATCTGATGTTCTCTTCTGGCCTCTGGGCACCAGGTGTGATTGTGGCACACAGATATGCAGGCAAAGCACCTAAAACACACATAAAATTAAAACTAAGGAAAAAATAAAAGAAAAATGACTTCTGTCTTTGAAAAAGAAAACATTGGGTATGTTCTGGATCTGGCTAAAGGGTGTGCCCTGTTCCGCAAGCAGAGTGCATCTGGGAAGTGCTGCCGGAGAAGGGCTGTGAGCGCAGACCGTGCTTAATGTGCTCACATAGCCCATGAGCTCTTTATGTATACACAGACTCCTGATGTACACTTAGACCTTGCTTATGTACAAAATGTAGGTAACATTTTCTTTTGGGAGAGCTCTGTTTATGTAGTTATAATGTGGATAATTTAAACCTCTTTTTTGACACTCACTTTAAATGTAAAAATTTGTTAATGACCATACTTCCATTTTTCTTTGCTAATAAAGATTTTTAGGTGCCAGATTACTTGATTTTGGATTTACTTTTGGTAGGAGGGGATTATACTTAGGGCCTCAGACACATGGGGCAAATGTTCTACCAGTGAACCTTGTAATCTAACCTTTTTGTTTTTATTTTTGCAGCAAGTTGTTAAGTTGCCCAGGCTGGCTTTGAACTTTGGGATCCTTCTGCTTCAGCTTCCCGAGTGGCTGCTCTGGATTATAGGCATGCACAGATATTTCTGTAACTCACAAATTGTCACATAATGGTTTTTTCTTTCCTTTTTCTTAAGGATCTTAAAGGCTTTGATCCAGGAGAGAAGTACTTTTATAATACATCATGGGGCGATGTCTCCCTTTGGGAACCTTCTGGAAAGAAAGCGGTATGTATTTTTGTAACTTGTTTTCAATAGAGGCAAGTGAACTAAGGCTGAGGTACACCAATGGCTCCTAATCCTGGTTAATTGGGAGGATCTATTCATGACGTGGGAAAGATGCAGAGCTCAGAGGTGTGCATTGCAGGTGGTTTTCCACATGCACAGTGTGGTCACATAGCTGAGCTTTATGAATAGGAGTGACTGGATAAGAACCCTTGATTTAGTAATTCAGAATAAATGCTGCAACATCAAGTGCCTACACATATAACTAAGGACATTCCAATTAGTAGGAGATTGCATGTATACAAAGGTGATTATTTGATATTATAATGGAACTGAAAGTACCTGTTATCTAGGTCACGGTGATGTATTGCATTTTTGTGGTAATATTAATCTTACAAGCCTGTGTGGCTGAGTTTAGAAAAGTGTACTGCAAAGCAGGGCAGTGGTGACGCACACCTTTAATCCCAGACATGGGAGGAAGAGGCAGGCAGATCTCTGTGAGCTCAAGGCCAGCCTGTCTACAAAGAGAGTTCCAGGACAGCCAGGACTGTTAATAGAGAGAAACCCTCCCTTGATGGCACCTGTGTGAACTGCTGAAGCTCCATGCTGCTGCCCCATAGGGACACTGGTATGCAGCATCCTGCCTCTGTAGGGTCGGATGCAGCTGAAAGGCAGATGATGGCTCACTTCAGTTTCCAGCCTGACCGGAGCCCCAGCAGCATAGGAATAACAACTGCCTTGCAGCCAAGGCATTGGCCAGAGATCTCGCTGCAGTTAACATTTGATGAAGATGTTGGCTTTTGTTGGAGTCCTCTGGTACACTGTTGGCTTAGAAGAGAAACATGGAAACGAAATTATGATTTGATACCCCATTATGTGAACAAGGAATTGCTGGTTTGTTTGGACGTGGGACTGGAGTTGTAGTCCCTGGTGTTACTGCTGTTGGTGCACTCTAGTTTGCAGATTACAGTTCTCTGCTGTTGAAGTCTGTGGGTTCTCGTCATCCAGACTGTGGTTCTGTGTTGGCCATGGGGCTCTTTTCCATTCTAAGTTCTGAGGCTTATTTTTTGTTGAATGCTAGTAATTAATGCAAAGTATAGAATCTTTTTCTGGGCTTAGCAATTTTTTGTTACACATAGAACATAGAAATCTGTTTTTGTTTTTGCTTTTTTAAGCTAAAATACTATAAATTTACAGGACAGCAGCAGGACCAGGTTCTCGTAGAACTGTTCAACAATCTGTCTGCTCCCTCGACTGGTCCTCGGGTCCTTTGATGTCTCCCCAACATCCTGTGTCTTTCCATCCTCTCTGACATCACGTTCATCACGTTGGGGAGACATCAAAGAGATGGCATAAGGGACATAGGTCAGGAGAACTGGTCCAAGTGGCTCCAAAGGACCTGAGGACCAGTCGAGGGAGAAGACAGATTGTCCACAGGTGGGGTTAGTTCCAGAAGTGTGTGGCTGTCACAGCAGAGACACTGAGTTCAAAAACCTCAAAATATTGCCTCACAGGTTAGGAGTCATTGAAGCAGATTAATGGCCTTAGGTTCTGCCTGGTACTGGAAATGGCAGCTCGCGGGCCAACAACGGACTTATGTTGCAGAAAGAGGGCAATTTGGTTTTCTGAGGGGCATGTGGGTTAATATGGTCTGGGAGGTGGCTTCCATGAAGTAAAACTGGGAGGGTTGTGTAAAATCACTTATCTGAGGATTTTATGTGGATTGGTGTGTGGATTTAGTTTTAAAATCTGATCCAGTCGGGACTTCTGCTGATCAAACATGAGGCTCTCTTTTCATGGGAGATCACAGTTCAGGGACAGTGTTGAGAGAATTGTATATTCAAGAGTATGTGAATGTCACACTCTGTCTCCATATATCCTGGACAAACAAGCACTGTGGTGCCCTCCAGAAATGATCAGCTATTGGCTACAGAAAACCAGGAAGATTTTTGACTAGGTCAGGAAGTAGTTTTCTGAATATTTAAAATTACTCCTTCAGGCTTAATCTCGAGAGCCGTGTTCTTGTTTTTAACTTTTATGTGTTTGTATCTGTGTGTGTGGGTACACATGTAATGTGGAGGCAAGGGGACAACTTATAGGAATCATCTCTTTTTGCTTTGACCCTGTGGAATCCTAGGAATGAACTTGAGCTGTCAGGCTTGGCAGCAAGTCTCTTTATCCACTGAGTCATCTTGCAGGCCTGAGGGTAGTCTTCATGAAATGACCCTCTCGGGTACTGGCTGCAGAGCTAGCTGCAAGTTAATTATTATTGTAGTAATAGAAATGGATTGATTTCTATTAAGTATTTTAAAGTAACTTACAAGTAGTATCCGGTTTGGACATCCCATTGTGAATTGTTTGAGATCTGTAAAGACTGGGTGTGGTCACATTGCCTTAAAGAAAGACTTCTTTTATGGAGACAGATATCTGAATGAACTTTCATTGATGGCTAGCCAAGTTAGTGTCAGGTTCAAAATGTTTGAGGACACGGGCTGGGGAGATGGCTATGAAAGCAAGAAGACCCAAGTTCAGATCCTTAGTACTGAAGTAAAATCAAGGTATGGCTGTGTGCAGGTTTGTAACACTAGTGCTGTGGAGGCACAAGAGCATCATTGACAGAAATGACAGGACCTCCGGCAGCCTACACACACGCACACACACGCACGCACGCACGCGCGCGCGCATTATGTACCTGCACACATACATACAGAGTTTGCGGACACAGCTGTCTCAGGAGCAACAGTGCAGAATACAAGTGTGCACACTTTGTCTGGCAATGAGAATCCTGGGGCTTTCTGGTGTATCATAACTACAGGTACAGTAAGAAAGAAGGTACCATTCGGCTCCTTTTCTAGGATGCCTTCTTGAATTGCTGGGCCAGCAAATGCAGTAGTACTGTTGGAGAATGAATATGCTTTTTCTGATGTAGCTTATTGACAATGTTTGCTGACATCTTTAATTTAATAGTTTTTATCCCAATTTTTCCATCTCCCTCTCCCCCCCACATCATGGAAATAAATCTTTTTTTTTTTTTTTTTTTGAGAGAGAGAGAGGTTTCTCTGTGTAATAACTATGGCTGTCCTGGAACTCATTATGTAGAGCAGGCTAGCCTTGAGCCTGTGGAGAGCCTCCTGCCTCTGCCTCCTGAGTGCTGGGAGTAAAGGCAGGTAGTGTCTCTTTTTTAAAGATTTATTTTTGCCAGGTGGTGGTTATGCACACCTTTAGTCCTAGAACTTGGAAGGTAGAGAGGCATATCACTATCAGTTTGAAGTCAAGAAAGCTAGTTCCAGGACAGCCAAGGCTACATAGAAATATCCTCTCTTGAAAAACCAAAAAAAAAAAAAAGAAAGAAAAAAAATTCTCATAGTTCAAAAGCTCGCTCTTGAGTTACATAGACGAGCTCCCTTGAGACCACTGTGCTTTATCTTGCACAGTCTAGCTTGTGGCTTCCAGTGTGCCTTCCTTTTGGTGGGGGAGGGGCACTTGACGTTTTGAATCTCAGGCCCCACTGAATTTTCTCACTTAAAAGTTTTTATATCCTCCTGTGCAATGTGCACTGCACATAATTATAGGCATAAGGTTTTTTAGATTTTGTGTTACATGCATGTCTTGCACTTCTCTCTACCATATGAGTCCTGGGGAACACAGGTGATCAAGCTTGGCCATAAATACTTACTGAGGTGTCTTCCTTGACCTGAATTGGAGGTTTTGAATTAGGAAGCATTGTTTACATTTCTGGCGCTGAGTGGTTAATAGAGAGCCTGCTATAGAGAAGATAAACACCAGAACACAGACTGAAGGAGACAATAAAAGTTAAGGTTTCTTTTGTCATGGAGTTTGTCTTTGTTGGTGTATTTAAGGCCATTGCATAAATATTAATAACAGTCAAAGACATGGCTCAGCGGTTGAAAGCACTTGTTCAGGTTCTTAGCACCTGCATGATGGCTCACAGCTGTCTTTAAATCCAGTTCCAGGGGATTCGATCACCCTTTTGACCTCTGGGCACCAGATGTATTATACACAGTACACGAACACGTACACATGAAATAACTCTAAAAAAATTAAGAAATGAATTTTAATAACTTGAGCTATTAGAGATTCTATGTATTAGACAGATGCTGTGCTCTCGGGAAAAGGAGTATGCACCATGTGTAATGATGGCCTGATGTCCCCATGTTGTCCCCATGTAAATTTCTGGGGAAACAGGATTTAGGAACAGATGACTTGACAACAGGATGTCATATGCTGGCCGATATAGCTTATGCCGCAGAGGATTGAGAGATGAGAGGACAAATGAGGCTTTCTTAGGGTGTGAGAATCATGCCCATTTGAGAGGTTTCAAAGGACAGACTCCAAGTCCATGGAGACTTGAGGTGCGTACACATTTGATGTAGGGATGGCTCTATGCTGGGAGCCTCTCTGCAGGCCTGAGTTGTGAAGTGCCATCATCAGGTGGTGGTGCTCCTCAATTTCTGATGTCTTGTGTGCTTTTTATCAGCTGTTTTGTTCTGTACATGGAGGATTTATGGATTTACACTTTTCTTTTTTATGGTGTCTACCTGGCATTGCCAGGATGTGGAGCAAACCCCATTTCCTTCCCTGGGAGCCGTCCATTCAGGATGCTGTCCAGAGGCCTCCTCATTTTGTTCCCCTCTAGGAGCATGAGTGCAGTGGAGCAGCGCTGGCCTTTGCTTGACTTTCCATCGTGCTGGCGATGGAAGATGTGAGCTTCCCCATTGCTGACCTTAGAGCCAGAGACATTCTTTTCTTTTTTCTTTTTTTTTAAATTATAAACTGGTTGGCCTATTAGCTCAGGCTTCATATTAACTCTCATATCCTACATTAACCTCAGAGACATTCTTTAATAAACTTTTAAAATCTATTGTCCTTTTAAGAAGCCAAGTTTATTTTTGCATTGAGATTTGAACATCTTCCTGTGTCTTGGGCACCTGACCTTTTTGTAATCGGGTGTTTATAGGAGTCGCTTAGCTTTGGCATGCCTACTTTAGAACTGGAAGCTTTAGCAGCGTCTTCAAGGATTTGAAGAGTCTTGCTTCCATGGAGTCTATTCTGTTGTCTTTTCCTTTTGTTGATCATGTTTATGGGCATTTCAGAAGCTCTGCAATCCTTAAAGATTTATTCAGCATTGGCTCCCTTTGCTCCTTGCTTGACTGCTGGAAGGTATACCATTTTGTTAAAACTACAGCTTTTATTCCCTTAGTCAGTATTGCTTTCAGTTCTAAAGTAAGTCTGAATCTCAGATATGTTAAATATGAAAAGAATGTTTCTTAAAGACAGTATAAGTTTTCCTCCTCTTTCCTTCAGTCTATAACCTGAGGTTGTGACTGTTGCCGGAAATTACTGGTTCAAATCCCAGAGCCTAGTCTTACTGACTATTGAAAGTCATTAGTGTGATGTTGATGTGCATCTACTCAGGTGGAAGAACTGCATTAGTAGGGGTGGAGCAGTTGTATGTTTAGTAGAGCGATTATGAGACCACAGCTTTAGTGAGGACTGGGGCCAGCCCTGGGTTGCTGGTGCCACAGTTCACTGTGGGCCTTCACACTGGATCTAGTCTGCTTGAGGAGTTGTGTGATTTATATGCTCCAGGTCTATGGATTTTTATGAGACTATGGTCCCACATAATCTTCACCTGTTCCAGAGAACAAGTGTCACCAGTGTAAAAGTGACAGCTCTCCTTACTGCAAGTTGTTCTTTTTTTTTTTAAATATTTATTTATTATGTATACAATATTCTGTGTGTATACCTGCAGGCCAGAAGAGGGCACCAGACCCCATTACAGATGGTTGTGAGCCACCATGTGGTTGCTGGGAATTGAACTCAGGACCTTTGGAAGAGCAGGCAATGCTCTTAACCTCTGAGCCATCTCTCCAGCCCCTGCAAGTTGTTCTTAATATCCACTCCGTGCTCCCCATTCCTACTCCTCCCAGACTCTTCCACCGTGTCTCCTGTTCTGGCTTGTTTTATGTCAGCTTGACATAAGCTAGAGTTATCTGAAAGGAGAAAGTGCCTCCATAAATTCTGGCTGTAAAGCATTTTCTTAATTAGTGATTGATGGGGGAGGGTCCAGCCCATTGTGGGTGGTACCTTTCCTGGGCTGGTGGTCCTGGGTTCTTAAGAAAGCAGACTGAGCAACCCATGATGAGCCTAGCATTGCCCAGTGGTTTCTGCATCAGTTCCTGCTCTGACTTCCCTCAGTGACAGACTGTTACCTGGAAGTTCCTTTCCAGTTTGCTTTTGGTCATGGTGTTTTCATTGCAGTAGTTAAGCCTAACCAGGTTAAACTAAGTAACCTAACTTCGTGTCCTTTTGCGGGGAGGGAGTTGGCAGGTTTCATCTGTTTGTTAGGTCATACTGAAGATTGAATTGAGGGCTTTGTATATGTTTAGCAGCCCGCCACTACTGATGTTTACCTCTAGTCTCTCTCTCTCTCTTTCTCTCTCTCTCTCTCTCTCTCTCTGTGTGTGTGTGTGTCAGTGTCATAGACAGGGTTTTACCAAGTTGCCCAGGATGGCCTTGCACATTCTACCCTCTTGCTTTTTGAGTAGTTAGAATAACATGCCTGCCTTCCTAGTGCATCCATGTAGCGCAGCTCTTAACTGTCTCGGGAATGGGGAAATTGAGGTCTAACAAGTTGGAAACGAGGTCAATTTTAGTTGAATTCCAAGTTTTGTAATTTGGAGTTACAAATAAATAAATAAACCTAAGAGGAATGTGACAGGAAGGAGAAGGAAAATAACTACAGAGAGTTAACTGAGTATGTTTCTGTTATGTATTAGGACAGGTGAGAGTATAGGATGAGGTGCTGAGGCTTGTGATTTTAGGTGGCAGCTTAGACATCAGCAAATCAGGAGTTCTTTTTTTTTTTTTTTTTTTTTTTACTAGATCCAGTATTTGTATAGTCCGTAAGTTAATATTAGTTGATAGTTTTCCAAATGTTTAAGTACCACCCGGAAGTGGTGGGTTATGCCTTTGGTCCCAGCATTCAAAGGCAGAGACAGGAAGATCTCTGTGAGTTTGAGGCCAGCCTAGTCTACAGAACGAATTTCAGGGCAGCCAGAGTTGTTAAACAGAGAAATCCTGTCTTGATAAAACAAACAAACAAAAGACAAACACAAACAACCCCCCAAAACAAAAAGCAAAATAAAGTAAAAAAAAAAAAAAAGTGCCAAAAAGAATGCTGGTTAGGATATGGGAAAATCAGGTAATTGGAGTAAGTTCCTGTAAATGTAGTCCTGTTGGGGGCACAGCTCTGTCTAGAAGCTGCTTTTTACTCATGAGCTTTCTGGTAGTGGCAGAACTGAGGCCAGGGAGAATGCTGCACCCATGGCTTCCCAGGTGGAAGCCTCAGCTGGGAGAGCGTGCTACTCCTTGGAGTCAGGATGTTAGCAGAGTGCACAGACAAGGGAGAGCGTGGAAGGGAAACCGGTAACTTGTCCTCTGCCTAAGCCTCTCTTCTCTCTTGACAGAGATACCGAACAAAGCCGTACTGCTGTACTCTCTGTAGGTACTCAACAAAGGTGCTCGCTTCCCTAAAAAACCACCTGCATCGTTACCATGAAGACGAGGCTGACCAGGAGCTGATGATCCCCTGCCCCAACTGCCCGTTTTCTTCTCAGCCCAGGGTGGTGGGCAAGCACTTCAGGATGTTTCATGCGCCTGCACGGAAAGTCCAGAACTACACGGTGAACATTCTGGGTGAAGCGAAGACATTAAGGAGTGATGTGATAAGCTTCACGTGTTTAAAATGTAACTTTTCCAACACCTTGTACTACAGTATGAAGAAGCATGTGCTGGTGGCCCATTTTCATTACTTAATTAACTCCTACTTTGGTTTGCGAACCGAGGAAACAGAGCAACCAAAAGCAAGTGACCCTGCTTCTGTGGATAAAATCCTGTCACTTGACAAATACTACTGTAAAAAATGCAACGCTATTGCCAGCAGTCAGGATGCCCTGATGTATCACATTCTGACATCAGATACACACAGGGACTTGGAGAACAAGCTGCGGTCTGTGATTTCAGAACACATCAAGAGGACTGGGTTTCTGAAGCAAATGCATATTGCTCCAAAACCAGTGACCCACTTGGCCTTACCTCCAAATAGCAGTGCTCCGAGCATTGCAGCCCCTCCATCTTGCTTCCACCTTACTTTGCCAAACAGCCAAAGCCCTGGCACTGTGCAGCCAGTGACTGTGGCCCCTGGCACTTCTGGAAGCCTTACACTCTCCCCACCCACCACTGCCCAGTCTCATGTAGCTCTGGTCTCCAGCCCTTTGCCTGTATGCCAGAATAGCCTCACCCTGCAACCATCAGCTCCCCCTCCTGTCTTTCTCTCTCACAGTGTTCCACTTAATCAGCCTGGGAGTACTTCCGTGCTGCCTCTGACTCAGCCAGTTGGGCCTGTGAATAAGTCTGTTGGAGCAAGCATCCTTCCCATGAATCAAGCTGTACGCCCTGGAGTTTTACCCCTCACTCAGCCCATGGGGTCCATAAGTAGACCTGTGGGACCCATAAACAGACCTGTTGGACCTGGTGTCTTACCTGTGAGTCCCTCTGTCAACTCAGGGGCTCTGCAGTCTCCAGGGGTGATTTCTGTAGGTCGGGCGGCTCCATCAGGAGTCCTTCCTGCCGGCCAGGTGACCTCTGCTGGAGTGATCCCTGGGCAGACAGCTACTTCTGGTGTCCTTCCCACTGGCCAAGTGGTCCAGTCATCAGTTCTCCCTGTTGGCCAGACAGCTCCATCTCGAGTTCTCCCTCCTGGCCAGACAGTGCCCTTGAGGGTTCTCCCTGCAGGTCAGGTGGTATCACCCGGGCTGCTTTCGTCAAACCAGACTGTCCCCTCAGCTGTGGTCCCTGTGAATCAGGGTGTAAGCTCTGGTGTTCTTCAGCTTAGTCAGCCAGTAACACCAGGAGTCCTTCCTGTGGGCCCACCTGTGAGGCCTGGTGTCCTGCAGCTCAGTCCTTCCGTCAGCACTAGCATCTTGCCTGTGAGCCAGCCAGTGAGAGCTGGAACCTCACAAAACACTACTTTCCTCACTTCAGGCTCTATTCTCAGACAGCTCATTCCGACTGGGAAGCAGGTGAATGGAATTCCCACCTACACACTGGCCCCAGTGTCTGTCACTCTGCCTGTGTCCTCCGGTGGAGGCCTTGCAACTGTCGCACCACCACCCCAGGTACCAGTGCAGTTCTTGCCCTCAAGCTCGGGCACACAGATGGCTAACTCCCTGCCCAGCCTGCCCTCCCCACAGGTGCTAGTGAGCCCTGCCCCCAGTGTGTTTGTTCAGGCTACCTCACCTGTAGCAGATGCAAGTCAGGCACTCAGACAGGCCAAGCAGTGGAAAACATGCCCGGTTTGCAATGAGCTCTTCCCTTCCAATGTCTACCAGGTGCACATGGAAGTGGCTCACAAGCAGAGTGAGTCTCAGCTCTGCCGGGTTTGCAATGAGCTCTTTCCTGCTAATGCCTACCAGGTGCACATGGAAATGGCTCACAAGCACAGTGAGTCCAAGTCTGGTGAGAAACTTGAGCCTGAAAAGCTCGCTGCATGTGCCCCATTTCTGAAGTGGATGAGAGAGAAGACGGTGCGCTGCCTCTCTTGTAAGTGCCTGGTCTCGCAGGAGGAGCTGATGCACCATTTGCTCATGCATGGCTTGGGATGCCTGTTTTGCCCGTGCAGTTTCCATGATGTCCGGGGCCTTGTGGAGCACAGCAGGACTAAGCACCTGGGCAAGAAGAGAGTGTCTTTGGATTATAGTAACAGAGGTTTCCAGCTGGACCTGGATGCCAATGGGAACCTGGTGTTCCCCCATCTTGATTTCATCACCATCCTGCCACGAGAAAAGCTTGGAGAGCGAGAGGTGTACCTGGCTATCCTTGCTGGAATACACTCCAAGTCACTGGTACCCGTGTATGTTAAGGTGAGGCCTCAGCCCGAGGTTTCACCCAAGTTACCTAGCAAACAGAAGCTGACCTGCCCCTTTTGTTTTGGCACATTTGTGACTGCTGATGCCTACGAGCTCCATCTGAAGGAGAGGCACCATGTCATGCCCACAGTCCATACAATGCTCAGGTCTCCAGCCTTTAAGTGCATCCACTGCTGTGGGGTCTACACTGGAAATATGACCTTAGGAGCCATTGCTGTCCATTTGCTCCGTTGTAGAAGTGCTCCCAAGGATAGCAGCTCAGACCTGCAGGTCCAGCCAGGTTTTATTGAGAGCAGTGAACTGCTATTGGTTAATGGGGAAGTGATCCCTGACTCCACCTTTGCTGTAAAGAGAAAGCTGCCAGAAGGGCAGCTGGGGGCAGAAGACCAGAGAGATGGGGACAAGCCCCAGCTCACTCTAGACACCAATGCAGTCCCAGGTCCCGAGAGAGGGCTGAGTGCTGTGCCTTTGAAGAGACAGAAGAATGAAAGCAGGACAGAGGGGTCAGGGGCCAGTGACGACTCTCTGCAGGTGTTAGCATTGGATCCTACTAAGTATGGAAACCGCTCCTATGAGGACAAGAAACAGTTCCTTAGAGATTATTTCCACAAGAGGCCATACCCTAGTAGAAAAGAAGTGGAACTCTTGTCTTCACTCTTATGGGTGTGGAAAATCGACGTGGCTTCGTTCTTTGGGAAAAGAAGGTATATTTGCATGAAAGCAATAAAAACTCATAAGCCCTCTGTACTTCTAGGTTTTGATATGTCTGAACTAAAAAATGTCAAACATAGTCTGAACTTCGAGTGTGAATCACAGGATCTGTAGAAGACTAGGTCTGAAGTTTGGCTGACTTTGGATGCCCCCCCTCCCCCCCACCAGCTTTATTCTCAGTGTCTGAGGCTCTTCAAGGTGTTCCAGGTGCTCAGAAAGCCCAAGAAGGAAGCACAGCCTTCCGCAGTAGGACTGCTCCCTGCAGTTTGGTTTGCAACTGTTTCAGTTTCTCCCGGTCATATATATGTAAATGAAATTTTTGGTATTCCATGCACGCCTTGTTTTCCCAGGAGTGTCAGTGTCAATAGTAACAGCTTGGACTGTACAAACACTTATTTTTTCATTTTAGGAAATTTCTGCTTGTTTGAGAATACTTGATTAATAGAAATAAAAGCATTGCCCAGCCTCAGCCTACAGACAGCAGCTAACGTCCATGTTTAGAGGAGTGAGTGCTCTGGTGTCTGTGGTCCCTAAGGACATACTTTTAAGCATTAACTTCCACTGATTCTGTGAGTGCTGTTTGCTTAAGAGTACAAATTGTACCACAACTTCTTAGGTTTTCCCTGACAGATATTTTTTAAAATACCATTATTCATAAAAAAATCCAAATGTTTCCATTTATTAAAAATATCCTGAGCCTGAGGTCTGGTGTGTAGTGAATCATCAAGTGTTGCTTTATAAATAAAGTTTCTGTAGGAACAGAAATGCTATTGGTGCAGATTGTCCTTTGCGATGGCAAGTCATTCCTCCATTCAGAGGTGAGACGAGTCTTTAGTGCCTTAGGTAACTGAAAACTCAGAGTGCGTCCTTCCTAGGGACTGCTGGTTAGCTAGTCGGAAGGAAGGACCACCACACATGGGGTTCCTGCATTTAGACACAACTTGGGGTGGAGTACAGTTTCAGGCATACGGTGACAGGCAGACCAGGAGCTCTGTCTTCAGTTAGAATAGCTCGGGGTAGAAGTGATAGAGATGTCCTATGGCCCAGGTGTTCAGATGAACGGGATGGTGGGCTGATGAACTTTCACAGTCCTGTGGATGCCAAACTTTGGTTTTCACACGATATGAAATAATGGAAAGCACGAGAAGTGGTGATGAGGACCAGCCAGCTCTGATGCCAGTAGACAGGGATGATGGCCTCTGGGAAGCACTGCAGTGTTGCTGTGTGGAGTACTCGCATGTAATTGCTCTGTCGTGCATCCCGAGGCAGTTGTCTGTGACTGCTTGTGTACTCTGTTGTAAATTCACAGCTTGTTGGACTTTATTTTTTTTTTATTATTTCCAGAGTGTCTATTTTTAATTAAAATTTGTTAAACCACTGAAATTAGAACTGTTTAATTTTTGTAACATTAAACATTACTCTAAGTCAGGCAGGTCCCGGCTACTCCAGCAGGGGGCATTTTGTGCCTGCTGTGTTGCTGCACTGCGCGTGTCACCCTTCACATAGCTGTTACTCCGCAGCTTTGTCTGATGAGGCGGGTGAGGCTCGTGTAAGCCACCAGGGGTCCAGTCTGCTCGGGATTGGAGGTACTTTCCTGGATTTGTGCTAAAACTAGAACATCAAATGGGACAAGTTTGAAGGACCAGTTACATCATGACCCAGCTTCAAGTCTCAGCTCCTCACGCACGCAGACAGAAGCTCCGGCTTCCGGACTACCTAAGTCCCCATACCTGGCCTGATGATGATTACTTTTTCGAGATGGTTTCTCTGTGTATCTTTGATTGTGTTGAAACTCACTCTGTAGTTCTGCCCGCCTCTGCCTCCTGAGTGTTGCACCATGCCCAGCTAACTGTCCTGATTATTATCCAGTCTTTAGTATTGCCTATTTTAACTACAAGCTTAAACATCCCCAATATTAAAGGTTCTAGTTTGAAAGTGAAATTTTTTGTTTTTTTTTGTTTTTTTGTTTTTTTGTTTTTTTTTTAAAAAAAAGGCCTTATTGAGTAGTCCAGTTTAGCCTTAAACTCAGAGATCCTGGCCCTGCAACTTGACTGCTGGAATTGTGACTTGTGCCATCTCAACAGCTTATAAAAAGATCAGTTTTAAAAGAAAGAAGGCTTTTTAACCAGAAGATAATTTTTACTTAATTTTAAAGGCGAAGTTTGTTATATGTGCTTTCAAATGACTGGAGTTAGGAACCATTAGGCCAGCCACTGCTGATGTCCTTACTCTAGGTCCAAGTTAGAAAAGACTGGCTGGGTAGAAAGGCAGCTGAGGCGTCTACTGCAGTAATTCCAAGGCTAGTCTGGCTACGCCAAGTTTACCGTGCTAGGAAACCGGCAGCTTTATCCTAACTCCGTGCTGCAGGGATGGTGATTTCTGGTGTAATCTGCTTCACTGCTGATAGGGATGGTGGAGACTGGTGTTATTTGAACTGAAAGCATACACCGCTGCCATTATGCACCATTGTACATTTCCTACTTATAGGCTTGCTCTTTGTTTATGTGAATTCATGAGATTTCTACATATTTCAGTTGTCTTTAGTATGAAAGAAAAATTGAGATACAAATGCCGTTGTCAGTGGTAGAGTGCTTGATTAGCACGGGGGAGGTCGAGTTCAATTCCTAGCACAGCCAAGAGTTGAATAAATGAGACAGTGAAAGTAGATAATGTTGCTGCCAAAACTTCAGCACAATTTCAGTTTGGGTGTAAAAGTGGGCAGTTGACTTTGGGGGTCTGTTGTGTTACAAAGCTGGACATCTAGGGGGGTTCCTCTGTAAAGTCTTAAGTGAGTTCTATTACAAGATTCTTTCATGTATTTTTAAGAGCTACACATTATTGTCCAAATTCAGCACATCTTGTTCCTAGAATCAAAATAGTCACACTGTCTCTGGACTTTGTGTAATTGAAATAAAGTCTTCTATGTAACTTCTGGACACTAAGCCCTAGATACGACCTGCTTGGCCCCATTTGGGATCTGAGAGCCCATCGCAGCAGCCTCTTCCCATTATGCTTGTTTTCCACTTATAAAACAGCTTGTGGGGTTCCTTCTGTGTCTCTGAGAGGCTCTCCATGTAATCGCACACAATTTGTTACTGAATGATGAATGAGTCAAAGAAGAAATTAAGAAAGAAAGAAGAGAATCTCTGGTACTAAATAAAAATGGAAACACAGTAGAACAAAACCTTTAGGGCACATTCCAAGTAGATCTAAGAGGGAGAGTGGTAGCTCTAAGTGCCTAGGTTGAAAGACCAGGAAGAGCACAAATAGCTCTTCCTGGTGCAAATAAAACCGTGGGGTGTGAGGCTACGTGTCCTGGATCCCAGCACTGGAGAAGAGAAGCAGGTGAGTCTGTTAGAGACCAGCTGTTCTACAGAGTTTCAGGAGAGCCAGCCAGCCAGAAGAGGTAAAAAGAACAAACCAAACCCAAGTCAAATAGATGGCAAGAAATGTAAGTCAAAGCAGAAATTAATGAAATAGAAGCAAAGAAAAAAATCTGGAATGCAAGAGCTGGTTCTGTGAGAAGATTGACAGACTCTTGGCCCAACTAACCAAATGAAGACATGATCCAAATGGACTGAATCAGAAATAACAAGGAAACATTACAGCACCATCAAAGAAGTTCAGAATATTGTAAGATAATACTTAAAAAACCTCTAATCTATTGCATTGGAAAATCTAAAGGAAATGGGTGAATTTCTTGATCCCACTAAGAAAGTTAAGCCAGGAAAAGATCAAAAACCTAAACAGCTATAACAAATGAGGAGACTGAAAGATTAATTACTCCCCCCCATTAAAAAGAAAGACTTAGGGCTAGATGATTTGCAGCAGGATCCTTCTAGACTTTCAGAGATCTCCATCCAATTCTTAGATCATTAAAAAGAAAGGCAAACAGAACACAAACTCTATAAAGCCAGAAGTTCTTTAATATCAAAACTAGGTAAAACATAACAAAAGAATAAAAACCCTACAGACTGATGTCCTAATGAATACAGATGCAAAAATGCTCAAAAAAGTACTAGCATATGAAAGCCAGCATGTATCAAGATCGTCCACTGTGATCAAGTTGGTTTTATTATCCCTGAAATGCAGGGATAGTTCAGCATCCTTAAGTCAATAAAGATAATAAATTGCATAAATGGACTTAAAGATAGAATTACATGATTATTTCAATAGATAAAGAAAAGCCTTCAACAAGATCCAACAGTTTTATGATAAAAGTCCTAGAAAGAGTAGGACTGGAGGGAATGTACCTCAACGTAATACAAGCTACACAAGACAAACTCACAGCCAACATTATCCTAGATAGAAAAAATCTTGACGCAATCCCACTCAGGTCAGAAATAAGATGAGCTCTCCACTATTCTCAGTCCTCTTCAAAGAGCTAGCTGAACAATAAGGCAAAAGGATACAAATAGGAAAAGAAATATTATTTTGATTTGTAGATGTTATGTTACACATAGATTTTAAGACCTCTTTTACCAGAAAACTAGAAATCATTTCAGCAAAGTGGTAGAATACAAAATCAACTTAGAAAAATTAATACACCAACAATAAACACTGAGAAAGATCTTAGGCACTCCCACTTAAATAACCTTCAAACACAATAAAAACATCTTGGATTAAAACTAACCAAGGAGGGGGAAAAGAACTCCACAATGAAAATTTCTGAAGAGATTGAGAAAAACTAAAAATTGGAAGACATCCCATATTCATGGAACAGTAGAATTAATATTGTGGAGATATTACCACCAAATAATTCTTTTTGTTTTTTTTCCCTTCGAGACAGGGTTTCTCTGTCCAGGAACTCGCTCTGTAGACCAGGCTGGTGTGGAACTCACAGAGACACATACTACTGTTTCTGCCTCCCAAATGCTGGGATTAATGGTGTGTGCCAGTATCACCCAGACCACCAAATCTTAAAAAAACCACACTACTAGTGGTATCTCTGAATGGAGATAATTTGTGAATAAATAGGATTATAACAATCTTCACAAAACAAGTAGGTACCAGTGATTTAATAATGTCTGCCCATTCTGATAACAAGTTCTGGAAACTGTAGGCATCAGATGCGTATTGCCAGCAACCCTTCATTCCTCATCAGTGTAGATGCTCTAGGATTGTTTC
>JAQHUG010000004.1:9978913-9994707 GCA_028555095.1 Dicrostonyx torquatus
TGTGCGGCTGCTGCGGACCACATTGTTCCTTTGGTTGGCAGGCTTGACGGTGACAATGAGGTTGTGGCTGTTGGCAATCATCATGTCTGTGACTTGATCCAACGTCTTTCCAGCTACCTCAATCCCATTCACCTCCAAGACTTCGTCATTCACAGCCAGCAGCCCAGTGCTCTCTGCAAGGCCCCCAGGCACCATCCGGGAAATGAAGATACCCGGGACTTTCTCTACCCCGTGGGGGGTCACACGCACGCTGGTCCCATCTCGAATGTAGAAGCCCAGCGGCTTTTCGCAGCCATGCCTGTAGAGCCTCACTCGGCGGTGTGTCTCGGGGAGGATGTCCACATCGATGATGGACGACACCGGGCGGAAGTCATGTGGCATGCCGATGTTGAGGTGTGTCCGCCGGCGCAGGCCCTCATCCCTCAGGGTCACCAGCACCTTCTTCTTCCTCGATAGAGTGCCTGTTCCGAAGCTGTAGTGGTCTGCCTCCTCTGAAACAGAGAGGGGGAAGTGAGCCATGTTACACATTCGGGCAGAAAAGAGCATGAGTATTGCAGCATCGGGAGTCCGTGTCCACTGTCCTCATGCATCCCAGGTCTTTCTGCTACCTGCCTCGCACCTGCCTCCCCAGGTCTGAATCCCGGAAGTACTCTCTCTGGGACTTGAAGTGCAGAAAGACTGGGTGATGGGGAATTACCTCCCTTCCCAGTGTTTACCTCCAAACTGGCCCCAGGTCATAAAGCCAAAGTACTTAGAGGGTAAGAGGTGGAAAGAAGAGCCCGCAAGGAAGAGAATTAGCAAAAGAAGGGTTAAACATCTGGAAGGCTGGCAAAATCAAAAACGGGTCAACCCACAGCAGGGCCTTGGCTGCAGGAGACATCCACAGATATACGGCTGGCCGGGGGGGGGGGGGCTTAAAAATATCCACCAAGTCTACAGATGACCCCTGTTGTTTCACCTTCCAGCTGCGGGGCAGAGAACACGGTCTGTCTTAGCTTAAACCCCTTCCTCTCTGTAAGCGCCCTGGTGCCAGCAGCACTCAGGCCCTGGCAGAAGAGATTTCCTAGGGAATTGTTTTTGATCGTTTTGGATCAGTGGCTGATGAGGTGTGACAGCACCTTCCACCAGCAGGGTTTGCATGAATTACCTGGCCTGGGATATGCTGAGGGAGTAGCCTGCTCTAAAGCACAGTTCTTAAAAGAGGAAAGGCCGTAGCCCCGTGTTTGGAAATGCTGAAGAGAACATTTGCTCAGGTTAGAAAAACACAGTGCATTTACTTTTCTATTAAGACTTTTATATTCGACACGCGAGGCTACACAAGACAGCACACTGGGACTCAGATCAAAGGCCTCAGTCCCCATGGCTCGCCTCCCTGGATACACGATTGTCCGTTTTATACATGCCCGTGGAGTCTGCGCCTCATGGTGGCCTCCTCTGCATGGACTTGGGGTGGTGTGGTGCCTGTCTTTGCCAATAAAAACCTGGCCAGGAAACTGTTTCTCTTCCCAACACCCCCCTCTTCAAAGCCTGACCATTTCTCAGACCCATGCCCTTATAGCAGGACACTGAGAAGTGGCCGGCTCATGTCCTGTGTCCCAGCAGTCTTTCTAATGCTGGCTTTCTCACTGGTGTGTCTGTAAAAGACAGAAGATTGGTGGAACGAAAAGAACCAGGCCACAGGCAGGGAAGACTGGAGAAGAGGAAAGAAAAGGAGAACAGGGTAGAAACAGCCTGGAAGTTAGCAAGGCGGACCCAACACCTAGGGAAACTTCCTGTCATTCATCCTGGAAGAAAGTGAGTGGGAAAGTCTGGATACTTGGCATGGAGAGGCAACCTGAAGCCAAGAGGGCTAGTGCCAAAGAGGACATCTAGGTTACACAGCCCCACTGTGGTCGAGACCCTTCTCGGGCAGAGACCCACATCTGCCCCACTGCAGCCGAGACCATTCTTGGGCAGAGACCCACATCTGCCCCACTGCAGCCGAGACCCTTCTCGGGCAGAGACCCGCATCTGTCCCACTGCAGCCAAGACCCTTCTCGGGCAGAGACCCGCATCTGTCCCACTGCAGCCGAGACCCTTCTCGGGCAGAGACCCACATCTGTCCCACTGCAGCCGAGACCCTTCTCGGGCAGAGACCCGCATCTGCCCCACTGCAGCCGAGATCCACATCTGGTAGTGTCACCTGGTAGTGTGCTGAAGGCTGTGTGCAAGAGGAAGCACCGGCCTACTCAGGTCAGAGCTGGAGGAAAAGCTCCCGCTACGGTCACAGCTGTTGGTAAGAATGGTGACACCTTCATGGCTAAGCGTCAAGAACTGCCATTACTACCTGTAGAAGGTACTGCCTGAAGCTAGAAGCAAGGCTAGTCCTGGAGTGGACACATGGGCTCCCTGTGAGCCTGCTGCTCCAAGGAGAGCCTCCCACAGTCACTGAGCCAGAGCTTGGAGCGGGTTTCTGGAAGCCGACGAGCAATGGTTGGTGGTGTGTGCCTCAACTCCTTCCCTTAGCTGAGCTCCTCCTCACAGGACGCCCCAGAAGCTTATCACTGGCACCCCACAAGCACCAGCATCTGTGATGTGAAGAGCCCCGGACACCACACGGAGAAGGCATCAAGCTATGGAAATCCAGGGAGGCGAGGCCTGAGACCTGGAGAAAGAGGCATGAACGCTGTGCAGTGCGGGGTGAGCGGAAGGCTGTGGACTTGCAAATTTCCCAGCCCTGAAGCTGGTCCTCAGCCCCTGGTCCACAGCATCACAGGCCAGGTATTGCTCTAACACATGGGACATGAGCTTGTGCTCCAATTTCTTACCAAGAGCCTAGTTAAATGGATGTGTTTTATCTGTCTATTTAAAAGTTATTATCTGCTTGAAGATGGGACTTGTGCCTCTCCTGTAAAGTGGGGGCTGGGGCACTAAAGACCCTGTGCTTCTTATGTTGGAGACCCTGAGATGAAAAGCAGTAAGATTCAACAAACTAGGTTCCCTAACTTTTGGCTTCTAAGGTGTTGGTAGAACCTAGTGTCCAGCCCTTGCGTCTCTGATCCTGATCCCCTATTTCTAGCTCCCATGTTCATTTAACTATGAACCAGGCAAAGTTTCAGTAGCTCTAACGATTCTGACAAGGCAGCTGTTCTCTTTAGGGCCCATCACGCTGACCATCCGAGCGTTCTCACTTTTTGGTGTTAGATGCTGCTCCACAGACAAGAGGGAATTTATGGGACTGTGCTCTGCTGCAGGTACCCTGCTGCGGTTCCCAGGATGGCGATGTCATGTGTGAGATGCATGTGCCGAATGCATACGAAGGGCTGAGGCAGGGCACAGCTCTGAACGTAGCACGCACTGAGCTTAGGCACAGCCAGAGGGGAATCAGGGCAGCAAGCCTGGAGCTGGTGCTCCTGGCATCTGCAGAGTGGGCACATCCTGGGTGGAGCCTCATGGAAGGGCAGAATGGCGCACTACTGTCTGATATCCAGGAGCCCTTGGAAGAGGCTCCCCCAAGTGGAGCAGGTGCCACCAGTGCTCCCTGGCTTCTCCACACCATCTTCCTTCAGGCTAGTTCTGGAAACAAGTCCGTGGATGGGGGCTTGTCTCAGATGCTCTCATGCTGCCTCTGGGGGATGTGACGACAGAGGATGTGTGGCCCCTGCAGAATGATCAGGGCTCACGGGGCAGGACTTGCGCTCTCCCTGTGTAGTGTGCTGTGCTGGCTGACTATGCTCGCACACCAGCTAAGCAGCTCCAGAGTGCTAGTTCGGATCGAGGACCAATGCAGTGAGAAGGGGCTACGCTCCAGGTTGTAGCGCCACGTTACAGTTATATCTGAGAACCATGAGCTGGAATGTTGGAGACCATGCCTACCACTGGCAAATGGCTGTGTGAGGAAAGGGCATGCTGGCTTCTGGACAGGAAGCAAGCGAGCGAAGTGTTCTGGGGACACAGATAGATGCCTCAGGAGGTGAAGCAGTGTGTATGTGAGTCTGGCCCTTCTGAACTCTCGGGGAAATGGTCCACTGTCAACATATCCTGGACTGTCTTCCCAGCAGCCCTGTGCGGAACACACAATCCCTGGCTGCTCCAGGACATCAGCGAAGGAGGGAGGTGAGCTGCAGCCACAGTCTGGCATGCAGTGTTTTCAGACAGCAATGGTTTCTATCTCTTTTTAATATAAACCACCACACATGGACTTTATTTGTAAAAAATCCCAAACTCTCCAAAAATAAAAATGTTCTAAAGAATGCCCCATTCCTAAAATTCCAACCTTGGTTTCTGAAATAAATACCTTTTAAAAGAGCAAGACTGTCATAGCTTCTTCACCAAGCAGTATGCTAAACCTTCTATTTTCTACAAGCAAACAATTAAAAGAATTTCAACTTTTTGAGCTGAATATATCTTGTTTTCCCTCATATTCTCTCTCTCTCTCTCTCTCTCTCTCTCTCTCTCTCTCTCTCTCAAACTTGTTTCAAGATGTCCTCAATAAAAGGACATGGAAGGAAAAGGAGGTTTGACCCTGGAAAACTCTGGTGGATATAGGTCCTCAAGAAGCTTTTAAAGAGATATTTTCTTACAGACAACTCCCTATACATGTCTTTGGCATGGTTAAACTGTCCCTAACACTGAGCCAATCCTCTTCTTGGTGAGGAGAAACCTGCCTCCTTCAGGACTCTGGGGCCGTGCTCCTGGACAGCGCCTGTTTACTGGACTTCGCATAGGGCAGGAACAGGAAGATACCCCTCCTCATGTGTTGGTCTCCTCCAGGGAATGCAGTTGTCTGCTTCTGGGTCTGGAGAAGCCTACAGGTTGGCATCAAGCTGGTCCTGTTAAGCTCTCGGTGTAAAGACCCCTTTAATTATCCACTCGCCATTCTGGATGAGGATCAGACTACTGCTGTGTATCATGGCCGAAGACTCACAGATGCCACGTCTAACAAAGGATGGTGGTGAGGTCTCAGCTCTGGCAACGAACCACCCACAACCTGTACCATGAAACCCAGCTGGGCAGCCTGTGGCAGCTCGGCAGCCCCAGGCAGCATTCTTCTCTGTATGCAGCTGCAGAGGATTACACTGCCTCTTGGCTCCTAAGGAGACTTACCTGACCACTTCAGCCTCCACTGCCCTGGGACTCCTGGCTGTACCAGACAGAACCGTCTGGAATCGCCAATCATCCTGGTCTAGGCCCTGGGGCACCTGCATGTTTGCACAGGCTGTTTCTAAGCAGCGGGGAGCTTCAGGCCAGGACACAGGCTCTGGAGCCGCTGCACTGGTCTCGCAGCAGGTGAAGCAGGACCATCTGCTCCATGACCTCTGCTCCCAGCAGAGCTCCATGCTCATGGGGTCATGTACTTCTGGGATTCTTTCCAATGCTTCCTTGCTGTGAACAGTTGTGTCCCTGGTATTTCCATTCCCAGAAAAAGCAGAGACACAAGAAAACAGTGTCTCATCACCCATCAGGAGCAACAGGCAGGTCAGGAAGGTGCACGGTGATCTCTCCACTCATCCTGGGGACCTTCCCCCTGAACAGTGGATGACATCAGTTCTGCCCTTTGTTTATTCTGCTAAGTCTCCCAGAGGGCGGCAGCCTGAGCATGTGTCTGCATGTCCCCTAGACTGGGAATACAACAATCCACACTGAAGAACAAGCAAGGAAGGGGCTTTGTGTCCCCTGATATGAACACCGAGCCCAGCTATTTATTTGTTCAAGATGATCTTGCAGGAGGAGCAGAGCTATAGCTACGACACGGCCTGTCATGAGGAGTACCTGGGAGCAGCCTGGTGGCCATACACACAACTGTCGCACTGTCACTTCAGCCACAAGGCACCAAGGAGCAGATGTGGGGACATCTTGGGGAAAGGTGGAAGGGAATATGACTCACCTGTCCTGTCACATACTCCTGGGCCCAGCAGGTGTTCAGAACAGCCCTGGCTTAGAAAGGTAGGTATCTTTCCACAACTGCCTGTCCTAATGATACCTGTTTTAGATGACATGATTAACTTTATTTAAGTTAAAAACTTTTGGGACAGGGTCTTAACTGTGTAGCACTGGCCGGCCTTGAACTCACAGAGATTTGCCCATCTCCGCCTCTAAGTGCTGAGGTTAAAGGTGTGTGCCACCAAGCATGCTCACCACACTTTTCTAGGCGATGCACCCACAGGGTCACATGGCCTAGTAGTTCCTCCCAATCTGGGATAAAGCACTGATCTAGGTTGGTGTTTCTGTGTTAGTGGCTTTTTCATTAATGCTTAGCTCGGGGATACTGTTCAGTAAATACCCCATGCTGAAACACTTTAATGGCTAGATAAGGTCCCAGTGCATGGATTTCCTGAATTCTTTAACACAGCCTGCTGTCAGACATTTCGTTAAATTTCAGTGTCATCTGACAGTGGTGATGACGCAGGCGGCCTGAACTGTGTACGTCACTGTATGTATCCTGAAGGTGTGCGTCTTGAAGGCAAGTCCCTGTCACGAGCCCCTCTGGGAAGAGCAGACAATAAAATATCTTTATATTTTACCACTCGAAGTTATGCTGGGCCCTGTATGTCCTGATTCAACCACAGAAACAAATTCAAGAAGACGCCATCAATGCCAGCATCTCTCTGTAATAATGAATCAACCTGACGTGTGCCTGTAGCATGGCGAGTGGCCTCACCATCTGTGGCCGTAGCCGTCCCTGCTCATGAGCAAGAGGCTGTTAGCTGGAAAGGGAAGGCTTTTGAAAAACAAGAAAGGAAGGAAGGAGGCAGGAGACAGAAAGAACATGCTCCTTGTTCTCTTAAGGATATCAGAATGATGGGCCATTTGCAAGACTTGAGTTGCTTGGCCAGCATGCCCACACAAGTGCATCCCCCAGCCTCAACTTGTCTGTGGGCAGCCCGAGACCAGACAGCGTCTCTCCCCACATAACTCAAATGTAGACATACGGGAAACATCTAGAAGAGCCACACCACTGCACACAAAACAAGCTGGAGCAAGATCCCATTTCTAACAACAAAAGACACATCAATATTTTTAAAGCCTGTCAGAGAAGTTGAAAAACCATGCGTTAAAAAGGAACCCCAGATTCTCTGGCAGTTCTGTCTCCCACAGCTTTGTCTCGAAGGCTTAAGACTTATTCCCTTCCTCTACTTTCCCCTCAACCTCTAGCCTCTAGGGCACCCCAAGTGATACCAGTACAGAAAAGCGCATTATGGAATTCCCTTGTGTAAGCAGCTCGAACGCCAGCCGGTGGGGCAGGGCTCGTGAGCACGAGCACGTAGACCCTGCAATCTCAGAGCTGCACGGAGTGTCATGCTCAGGCCGAGGGACATCTGCATGTGTGCTCTCCCGCATGGGGGAGAAACAGAGGCACAGGCTTACTGTTGCGGGTTTCTACGACCTTTACTATGACAGCCACCTCAGCTCTGCCGGACTCTGCTGTCAAGCTCAGGGCTTCTGGGAGGAAAGAGGGCCACATGTCTAACACGTCGTATGAGCCCTCTACCGCTGTGACCGCCTTTTCAGGGCTGTTTCTGGTCAGACAGCAAGGTTCTGAAGGGGCAGCCTGCTGAGTACAGTGTTGTCCATCTGTAATCCGAGCCACTGTGAGGCTGAGACAGAGGATGGAGAATTTGAGGCCAGCACGAGCTACGCAGAGGAACCCTGTCTTTAAAATGAAAACAGAACAGCCCAGACAAAAAAAAAAGGGGCTCACAGCCAGAGCAGAATAGGAGGTGATGGTGGTTCCCCAGCACTTTCCGGTGGAACGCTGGTGGCTGAAGGAGCTGAAAACGCTGGCCCAGCTGACCGTTAGGCGCCTGCTCATCCTGAGAACTGCTCATTTGAGGAGCCTCTGGAGTGGGACTGTCTCTCCAGGAGGCTGTCATGCTGATTAGGCCTTGCGTTGCTGGGCTTCCCTGAAGCTGGTTGGTGCCCAGCACTCTGTCGTGGGCTAGTGAAAACAGGAGGACATACCCAGAGCACATGCGTCTCCATCTTCCGTTCTCCTTGGAGATGAGGCTCATCGGTGCTATCCAGTGTGTGGTGCTAGGTTCCAGAAGAAAAGCTATGGCAAGGAAGGCCATGTTATGTGCACAGCAGTATGTGCTGATGGGCCCATGGAGGGGTCCCCAGGGTCCCCAGTGACCCCACAGCAGTATGTGTTGATGGGCCCATGGAGGGTTCCCCAGGGTCCCCAGTGACCCCACAGCAGTACGTGCTGATGGGCCCATGGAGGGGTCCCTAGTGACCCCACAGCAGTATGTGCTGATAGGCCCATGGAGGGGTCCCCAGTGACCCCACAGCAGTATGTGCTGAGATGGGCCATGGAGGGGTCCCCAGGGTCCCCAGTGACCCCACAGCAGAGGACAGCTTTACCTGACTGATCCACCAGAGCCAGGATTAGGCCCTCCTAGTTAATGAGCCCATGGAGGGTTCCCCAGGGTCCCCAGTGACCCCACAGCAGTATGTGTTGATGGGCCCATGGAGGGTTCCCCAGGGTCCCCAGTGACCCCACAGCAGTATGTGCTGATGGGCCCATGGAGGGGTCCCTAGTGACCCCACAGCACTATGTGCCGATAGGCCCATGGAGGGGTTCCCAGTAACCCCACAGCAGTATGTGCTGAGATGGGCCATGGAGGGGTCCCCAGGGTCCCCAGTGACCCCACAGCAGAGGACAGCTTTACCTGACTGATCCACCAGAGCCAGGATTAGGCCCTCCTAGTTAATGAGAGAAGTGACTGGTACATCCAATGAGAGAGGCTGGATAACACCTGCCTGGAGGCCGTGTGCACAGGTGTGTGAGGATCAGGTGCCCTTATGGTACGGGTTCCTAGTAGGGGCTCTTCTGTGAGATACCTGTTTGGGCCACGAGGGAGTTGTCCTCCTAAGCTGTGCTGTCTCAGGGCAGGAGTCAAGGGCTGGAGTCAGCCTCTGCTTCTCAGATGACAAGATCAGTTATCAGAGCAGTAACTTCTATGACATTGTCTGTGGTCACCTCTTCCTTCTTTTTCTGTCCCTTATAAGCACGTGGGAAGCCCTCAGGTGAGCAGGGGATACAGGGGCCTGAGAGCCACGCCCACCCGCTCCCTGTTACAGCACCGGGAGCAGAGACGTAAGTGTGCACTCACAGAGGCAACCCTAGCTGTCGGGGGCTGGGGGTGGAGGGTCAGCAGAAAGGGAAGAGGCAAGCACACAACACAACACCGGGAGCACACTGGGAGAAAAACCCACTAACAAGGTCACCAACACCCAACTTTAACCTCGAGACGGGCAGTCCCAAATCAACACGCACGAGGTTTCAGGAGGCTGAGAGCAGAGCGTGTGTGTGTGTGTGTGTGTGTGTGTGTGAAAAGGCACTTCCCTCAGTGCTCTCTCTCCTGCCCAGCAGGGACAGCACCACCAACTGCTGCCTCCTCAGCATGAAGCCAAAGGCAAGAGGAGAGCCGGGAAAGGAGCCTCCTACCTGAACACAAGCGGTTCCTAGCAAGCACTAGCTCGAGTTGTTATTTCCCTCGCTGGAAAGAGTTCTCTTTTCAGGGATGGGAATGTGGTGGCGCGGGCACGTGCCTGTACGCCCCAGTACTGTCTGCACCTAGCCTGCTGGCACCTTGGCGCTTAGAGTCCTCCATGCAGAACTCCTTGTAGCTTCTATCTCCCGCACACTCTGTGGGCAAGGCCGGCATGGCGAACATCTCTATTCTTTATAGAAAGTTTCCATGATCAAAATCAAGAAGGGACAGAAGAGCATCCATGGGGCTGGTGGGGCACTGAGACCCTTGACCTACTGCCTGGGTACTAGCTCCCATTTGCTCCCCGTCCATTTGCCTTAGCTTTATTGACTGACTGACTGATTGATTTAGACCCACTTTTAGAGTATACAAGTCAGTGACTGTTAGTATGCGGAACCATGGCCCCTACCCAATCACAGGCTGTTCCTATCGCCACACAAGAAGCCTGTCTTACTTACGTCCTGGCCTTCCTGCCTCTGATAACCTCTTGACCTCTCAGTGGTTCTTTTCGGGTTTCACCTGCTTGGGGCATTTTGTATGAACACAACCAGGCAACACAGTTCTTTGTGTCCGGTTTCTCTTGTGCCATGTAGCGTTCCCATTTCCCAGCGTTTCCTTAAGGTTCTAGCATGTTGTACAAGGTAATCTCCTTTCATGGCTGAATTCTGTTCCCTTTCTGCAGATGCCTGACATTCGTGTATTCATTCAGCCAACCGTATTCATCTGGTTATTTCTACTGTTGCCTAATGTGAACAGTGCTGCTGCAAACACATATGCCTACAAGCTTTACAGGTATTGGTAATCATGGTGCGTGCCTGCATGTGTGCGTGCATGCGTGCACATGTGTGTGTGGTGATGGGGGCGGGACCAAACCTAGGGTCTACCTTGCACATTAGACATGCACTCTGCCACTGAGCTGGAGGTTAATGTGTTAAGGACCGGGTAGACTGTTCCCCACCGTGGCTGTAGCATTTTCATTCCGCAAATGGAGGGAGGTCTTGTGGTTGCTTCCCTATCTTCTTGATAGTATTGGGTTTTGTCTGCTTGCTGATGTCACGGTGGGTGTGGAGTGGTTCTGATTTGCATTTCCCTTGTGGCCAGTGATGCTGTTAGGAGCTTGTGTTTGTTCTTTGGTCAGACACCTATTCAGATCTTTTGTTCACTTCCCATTGTTCTTTCTTTTTCATCACCGATCTGGACATTCTTTATATATCTTAGATACAAGTCCCTTAGAAGGTAGAGGATTTATTTGCATATATTTTCTTCCATTTTCTAAGACATCTTTTCACTTTCTCAGTAGTGTCCTTTGGGATAAACCATAGTTTAACATTTTGATGTTCATTTTATATTTCTTTTGCTTGTATTGCATGTGTATGTTGTATGGTTGTGTGTGTGTGTGTGGGGGGGGTTGTATTAAAGAAACAGTCTCCAGTGAGCTAGCACTCTTCTTTCTGCTCCCTGCCTGGGGATAAAACTGACCACCTCATGCCCCTGCTACCACGGTTAGAGCAACTGCTGCCGCCATGCCTTTCCTCAAACCAAATGAGCCAAAATTAAATCCTCCTTTAATAAACAAGGACAATCTCCAGATCCAAGGCTCTGTCCTCATGCATCGCTAAGCACCGAGCACAGTAACTGTTGCCCCGGTTTACGAAAGCAGATCTGCAAGCATGACTCTTTGCTTCTCACCCCCCCCTCCTCGGCTTAGAGAACTGGCTCCACCCTGCCAAAGGCCAAGAGAGGTGGCACGATGTAAGAATGGACGGATCAGTTTTAGAGACGAAGTGTTACCATGAGGAGCCGCCAGCGCCTGCAATGTCACACGGACACATCAGGAACGGTGCTGCCCTGGGCCACTGAAGAACATCTACCAGGCAGGTACTGTGGAACTACTGGGAAAGGGGTATGGTTATGGCTGGCACCAAAACAGCCTGTTTGGAACGGGCCACAGCCATAGGGAAGGGCAGTTAGAACCCTGAGATGTCCCACTTGCAGAAAGTGGAAGAAAGCAAAAACTGGCGACTCCTCCCCGCCCCCAAATAAATTTCTTCAAACAGTTCTTTCTTGAAAGTTGCACAGTAAAAAGAAAACCAGATGCCGACAACGTTTTTGTGGCTGACGGGAAATGGAGGCTGGCGGCTGCACTGTGCCTGCAGGACCAAGCCTCTCTGATCTCACGTGGGGTGAGACAACGGCAAACAGACTAGATAAAGTAACAAAACAGGAAAGGCCCTGTTATCCTACCCCTTATCGATGGTCCAGCACCACCCTTTTCCATGACAGACTTCGGAGCCGGCCGGGCTCTACCCTTGCAAGCCATTTAGCCTTTAGCGCTTCCGAAGAGCCCATGGCTGGTTGGGCTTCAGCATATGGACTGGAGGCGCACAAGGGGGTTAAGAGCGCACGTGTACTTGAAACTGCTCCTCTACATTTTGTCTTCGTGGCTCTCCTGAGTGCAGAGCTCACTCTGTACTGCTTCCAGGATGTATGACTGCCTGGCTCCTCAGTCTCTGGATGGGTACCGGGTGCCCTACAAACATCCCTGTCACAGTGGCTGTAGGGAACATCCACCATCACCCAGTTCGTCTGTGCCTTTGGACTTCATGGAAGCAGGATTGCTGCGTGCTAACTGATCGGGGCCGTGGGTCTCCCACACCTGTTCGGTGTGGAGTGTCTCTCAACCCACCAATCCCATCATGGGCATGAATACTCTGATGTCATCTGGTCAAAGGCCAGCAGGTCTAAGAGCTCCTTTCAAAGGGGAGACGCTCACTCACTGGCTCTCCACTCCCTCGGAGGGTCTGCGGTTAGAAACAACCCCCAGTGTGGAAGAGGAAGGAGCTACAAGAGCCAGAGTCAATGGGATGGACAGACGGCACTTCACAGACAGGGAATGCCAATAAAAGAGAGGCAGGCCCAAGAGGATAGCATAGCCACTAAAGACAGGGGTCAGGAACCGGAAGCCACCGTCTCTGTTCAGAGCACATGAGGACTGTCATTCAGGCTTTCCCTGAAGGAGATGCTTGGTGTTCTGTTTAACCTGAGAACACAATCGTCCTTGGTCATCTCAACTCTACTTAACTCTCAAGTGAGCAACGACCTATAATGTACCCTTCCTATTCTTTTTAAAACCCAAAATGGAAAGTTCCAGATATACAGGCAAGCACCTGACTGTAACTCTTGTCCCACCTGGTCTTGGCCTCCATGGAGAGCACAGGGGCAGTTAACTTGGCCAAAAGTAAGTGCACAGGGATATGTGTAGGGTTGGAAAGAGTCCATCCCAGGCCGGTTCCCGGAGGGGCTTCTCCCACTGCCTACCCAGACTCCTGTTCTCACACGGGGCCTCACCTGGAGACCTCACCAGCTGTGCTGGGCCGACGTACAGGATGAACTGAACACTGGGCCATGAGGACAGACAAAGTGTTACTCACTCACATAACCCCTCACTAGCCCTGGGGCACACCCATACAAACATGTGTAGGCACACACAGGATAAGCAGCTGTTCATTAGGGAAAAAGGATTTTTGTTTGTTCAGTTTGACCAGACAGTTTTGATTTATCTAAAAGAAACAAAACAAAATCCACCAATGGCAAGTGAGTGAGTCTGGTCATTCTCGGAGACAGGGCCTCTCCGCTCAAAATCCACCAATGGCAAGTGAGTGAGTCTGGTCATTCTCGGAGACAGGGCCTCTCTGCTCAGTGATGATTTGGTTTGGGTTTGCAAACTTGGTGCCTTTTACCTAAATTTAATGGCCGTCTTGTGTGACGCTGCTCATGTGCTCGTGTGTCACTACTACTGAGGGGCCCCCAACTCCTGGCTACTGTTGCTTGCTTGCTTCGCCATACAGGAGGGGCTGAAGGACAACAGGGGTTCCTCTGAAGAAAGGAAAAATTCCCCACCATGTTCTGTCCTTTGAAATGCTGAAATTCCACAAGGAAGGTGTGAGAGGTGTGTCTGGGGGAGCTGCAGCTGCAGTCACACACACACACACACACACACACACACACAGAGCGAGAGAGAGAGAGAGAGAGAGAGAGAGAGAGAGAGAGAGAGAGAGAGAGCGCTAGCCCATCCTGAAGGTTGTCTTTACCTGGGCAGTTTGTTAGGACATCTCCTGTAGCCCCCCGGGCTTCCCTAGAGATTGCCTGATGAGTCAGGGTTGGGAGCATGGAGCCTCCCAGAGAGAGAGGCGGATGTGTCCTTCAGGAGGAAGGCTTGCAAATCTAGGAGTGTCTTCCCACGTGACTGACACATCAGGAGAACACTGCAGTTGGTCGGCAGGGCTGGGGGTGGAGACAGTGTCACCTCCTGACAGGTGAGGAGAGGATGAAGGCAGACTGGACATGGGAAGGAAGTAGCTTGGGGTCCACTTCAGTATCCTCAAATGTCCCTGCTCCTTTGCTTGTCACCCCCACTATTCCCAGGAAGGAGGAGAGCGGGGAGTAGAAAAAGCTACCCGAGAAGCAGCATCCTTTGAAGTTAGTGCAAAGATGGTATGTCAGGGACCAGAGGATGAGGAGAAACCGCAAGGATGACAAAGGAGAGCTGGTGACAAAGCACCATGGGGACTTGCTGTTCTTTCTGAATCCTTCAGGAGGGCCAGGTGCAGAGCACAGCCAGGCTCAGGCGGCACGGTTCGGTTCGCAACACCCTTAAAGGAAGGGCCTGAGGCAGCTGTGACCAGTAGGGGCAGGCACCCACCTGGAGAGGCCAGGAGTACAGATAAGCTACTAATACGCACAAACACAAAAGGTTTAAAAAAAAAAAAAACCTTTGCTAGTTAATGCTTGATAGCAAAGAGCCATCTAGTTAGAATACCGGGGGCGGGGGGGGGGCGGGGGGGAGCCGTGGCTCACACCCACACCTCCAGCAGAAGTTCCTCAAATGCCTGAGACCTTATAGGTTTAGCCTGTGTGACAGGAAATAGCTGAGTATTAGCTTAGCAGGTAGGAAGGGAAGGCAGACAGCCCAGAGGCTCAATCCTCAGTCAGGATTCTGCCGGGGACACCATTCACACAGGGCTCCATCAGAATGGCCTCTTCCTTACCCATGTGCTCCAGTGGCCAAACTCCTCCCCTGTTCCCTCCTGCCGGAAGGCCTGAAGGCCCTGGGAGGGGCGTGCTCGAGCGCCCCTGTTTTTACAGCTGGGGAAAGAACACAGACTGCATCTCCATGAGGTCCGCCTGTCGTGAGGGCTGGAAGAGCTGCCCACAGGCCTGCATTTCTGCTGGGCCCACTCTTCATGCTGCCTCCATTGCCCCCCTGAAGCTCCCTGTTAGGTGCAAAACCAAGGTTGCAACAACCCGGCTCCAAGGCCTGAGAGGGCTGAGCACGTGTCCCTGGCTGTCGGCTGTTCCCAGCCCCCTCACCGCACAGAACCACCTGCCTTTGCCCCACGTCCCTGTCTGTGATAAGCACTTAACCTGCCTGCTGGGTCGCAGGGCCCCCTTCCTCATTCACTGACAATGGTCTCAATCCATAGGTACAGGGAGTGGCAGGCACCCAAATCCTGGAACCATATTTGGAAGTGGGTGACTCTTATAAGCACAAGTTTTTTTTGTTGTTGTTGTTTTCTTTCTTTCTTTCTTTCTTTCTTTCTTTCTTTCTTTCTTTCTTTCTTTCTTTCTTTTTTTTTTTTAAGTCTTTGCTAGTTAATGCCCGAGGAGCCAACCTTCCTATGTCCTGACACGGGCTGGACACCGAAGTCACTGCTGACAAGAGCCGAGACGTACACTAAACGGCTCTTCATGTATTAGGGGAGGGTTACACGAAATAGCTTTCTCTGGTACATAGGACGCTAATTCAACACTTGTGTTTTTCTAGAGGTCATAGGGGCTGAGAAGAGCCCCTCACCTCAGTTCCCAGGAAGCGCACTCACAGGGCCTCTAGACTTCTGACTGACTGAAAACGGACGACCTAGCCTTAGAACACGACCTAGCCTTAGAACCAATGTTTCTGCAGGCCTTTTAAATGGATACTTCTGTTTTATTTTTCAGTTCTGGGCACAGGGCCCCCATCTGACTGAAGTTGCAGATGCTTTAAAAAGCTGTGAGCAGCAGCCCAGCTGGTGAGAAACCATTCCTTCAGCCTTCCTCCTCAACCCCACTGCCCACAGAGAAGGAGCTGGCTCTGGTCTCACACCGGCCTGTGTCGTCTTTCCAGCTGCTCTGAAACGGAACATCAGTGTCCTGGAGCCAGACAGTGCCCACTGGCAGGGGAGAGAGGGAAGGGTGCACACAGATCCCAGCTCAGTGGAACCCGCAGCAGCATCCTCCCCCAGTGCCAGGCGGGCTGGGAGTTGCTTTGTCTTTTGTTGG
>JAQHUG010000004.1:10004170-10038140 GCA_028555095.1 Dicrostonyx torquatus
ATTTAGACTTTGGTCTAGGAGAAAGCCAAGTCTACAAATGCCAGTGTACAGCTGCACACATCTGCCCAGCCTCACTAGGTCTCAGGAAACAAGAAAGCTGACTTAGACAACCCTCAACCTCTTGGAAATCGCACAGTTTTATGATTCTGACTAGCAGGAGGCTCAGTGCTACGCAAAGTCTTAAGCATAGGTGTGCTTAGGAACAGACACTAGACGTGAGAGGCAGAAGAGCCGCTCGCTGTGGAAGCTCACCCCAGGAAGGCTCGCTTCAAGTTCGGGTTTCTCTTCCAGCATGTACGTCCCAGCCGTCTAAGCCTTGAGTCTGAACGCTGTCATCTGTGTCTAAATGTGCGCCAGTGGTTATCCTGGACACCAGAAACATGCGCCTTCACATCTTTTTATGCAAAGTAAGTGTAACCACACGAACGTTTCCATTTGATCCTAAAGGGATCATTACCAAACCCGACAGCTGCGGATTTGGCTCGGCGTGGGTGGAGCACTCCCTTGCATGCACAAGTGGAGTTCCATCCCTAAGCTTTGGGGGGAAATCCTGGCAGATGTAGAGGTCACAACACTTGATGCCTTTTACAGAGGGGCCACGTAACACCAGGAGATCCTCTATCCATTCCCACAACTAAGGGTAGTCTCTGAGCCCACCCTCCCCACCCAGGTCACCCGGCAGGGTCCCAGCTCCAGCTACCTGAACCCGCAAGCCTGTACACAGGAGCCATCCTGAGCACTTGACCTGTGGTCTGGCTGTGGTCTTCCCACACTCCCATCTGGGAGGGAGGAGAATGACGTCGAGGGACAGGTCCTATAGATCATTCTGGAGCAGGAATGACAGGGCTGTCAGCTCCGGGCCCTGCTCCCAGCAAACTGAGTGTGGAAAACTGGAATCTCCAGCACTCATTTCCTAAGAGAGAGGATGTTTTTCCGGTTCAGAAAGGCCCAGGGAGATGACGAGTACACCGTGTGTCCTGACATGAGCTGGGAAGCGCCCTCCCCGGTCTCAGTGTGTACACTGTGAACCCTGGTCAAGTCACGCCTTTCCCACACAGTGTCTGGGCACGGGAGCTAGGGATGAGATACAGGGGGTAAGGTGGTCACAGGCAGTGGGCAAGGGCCCTGGGTCTTTGAATGACATTTTGGCATGAGACAATTATTTCTCAAGTGATTTGCATGGAAAAATGTAACTCCTTGTCTTCGATGCAGAATATCGGATGAGGCTGCAGACAGGTAGCACTTATAACAGGGCTCCCCCATCTCTTTATAGGAATCCGCACCTTGAGCTAGCAAAGACTGAAACGTTCTGAGGCGAGTGGTGGTGGCTCACCTACCAATGTGGACAAGCTGAGTGCCACTGAATCACGTATCTAAACATGGCTAAGATGGTAGATTTAAAATACGTATTTTATAAAAGGCAAATCAGATGTGCCAGTATTACTACTATCTATCCTTCATCATTTCATAAAGCCTACCTTCAGCCCGTACTCCCTTAGACCCCCCACAGACAGCTCCGCGTGGCTGAAATGTGTCTGGACACAGCCAGGGTAGGCACACCCTGGATCACGGCTGCGCAGAACAATGCTGGAGTAAACAGTCCCGAGTTTAATGGGGGTCCTCGCCCCAACCCTCTGCATGTGCCTGTGAGCGGCAATAGCACGGCTGGAGGGTGAGCAGGGCGCACAGGTGGTGACCCCTGCGCTGAGCCATTTTCCCACAGGGGAGGTGGGACATTCAGAGATAAGGGCAAAACAGGAAGAGAGAAGTGCCGTGTAAGAGGAAATCCAGCTCTCCCTTACGTTTCTGGAAAAAGAGAGTTCATAGTGGAAATTTTTATATCTCTGGACTCGAAGCCTGACTCTGGGCTGTGAAGCAGAAGCAAACCATGTCCACAGAGAACTTCTTAACACAATGCATAGAAATAAGGGTTCAGTATGTGTTCAGGTGACAGTTTAGAGTCCCCAGGGTGCTGAGTCAGGGAGAAGTTGGGCCACAGGCTACGTCCCAAGGTTCCCGGGGCTGAGAACCGGGCTGAACCCAGACTACATAAAGCCACACGTGGGGAATGAGGTCTGAGGGCTGCTGAAGTCAGAATTCATACACAGGAGGATGAGCTGGGAGTGACAGGGATGGGGGAGAAACTGAGACCCTGCGGAGACTCAGAATGGCACTGTAATGTAATGTAATGGCACAGGATGTGCTCGGCCACCAAGGCCGTGATACTACTATAGGGAATTAGCTGTGTGCCAGCAGGACACAGAAGTGACAGTGAGACCAGTCCAGCTTAGCTGGGGTCCAGAACTATCCTGGGGACCTAGAGCGAAGCCAGGCAGAGTGTGGGAGTTGTCCACGCGCTGGAAGAGGGGCTGGACTCTGGCAAGTGGCGTAAGAAAAGTGGGGAAAGGCAAGCCGATACCCGGGCGCTTCAAGCCCAGCTCAGAAGGGGGAAAGGTACCGCTCAGGGGGTTACAGCAGGGATCTGGACACCGTGGTCTAAGGCAGCGCTGCCCTGCTTCCCATGGCTTTCTGTGATCTCCGTCTTCTCTACTGAGTCCTGAGCAGGACAGATTGAGATGAACTGTACATGGGCCTGGCTGTGCCTCCCCGGACTTGCAGTTCCATGGCTATCACCGGACCAAGGTATCTTTGACTTCATTAGCCCTTTGAGTAGAGTGGGATAACATGGTGGCAGTGTCCATCTCTTCCCATAGGCACGGACTGTGGCGCCAGTGCCTACCCAATTCTCCGCAGCAGTTTTGGCACTGGATTCAGAATTACCAGTGACTTGTGTAAAAGGCTCCCGAGTTTGGTAGCCCAACAGTCAGACACAGGAGCTTTTCCCTGGGGGCTCCTAACCCATGCACCAGCTCTTTAGTGAGCGCCTACTGTTTGGAGGCCTTAGTGAGCGCCTACTGTTTGGAGGACTTAGTGAGCGCCTACTGTTTGCAGGCCTTAGTGAGCGCCTACTGTTTGCAGGCCTTAGTGAGCGCCTACTGTTTGCAGGCCTTAGTGAGCGCCTNAGGCCTTAGTGAGCGCCTACTGTTTGCAGGCCTTAGTGAGCGCCTACTGTTTGGAGGCCTTAGTGAGCGCCTACTGTTTGCAGGCCTTAGTGAGCACCTACTGTTTGCAGGCCTTAGTAAGCGCCTACTGTTTGGAGGCCTTAGTGAGCGCCTACTGTTTGGAGGCACTCATGGAGACTGCAGCTCCCAGCATTCCTACTATGTCTCCCCAGTGCACACTTCTGCTGCCACCTCGGAGCTGACCTTCCCCTCCTTGACATCCTACATGACTTTGTGCCTGTCCCAGATGCCTCTGTTCTCATTCCACAGTCCAGTCTCCAGTGACAGCAGCACTGCCTCCTCACACAGCCTTCTGAGCTGGTCCGATGCTGTAGCCTTGTTTCCCATCCCTCCTACCCAGCATGCCCTGCTCATCCTGAGGACAAAGTGCACTCCTGGGGCCGCAGGACACTGAAGGGCAGAAGCCTCGACCTTGTATCCCTAGGAGGCAGCAGAGTTCTGAGCACACAGTAGGCGCCGAGTAAGAGAGGAAGCCAAGTTCTGGGTTAGTGGGAGCGCAGGACAAGCCTGGTAGTGCTGCTGGAGGTGGGGTAACCACGAGGGGAAGAAGGGCCAGCTCTGTGTGGTGATAATGATGGCCTATACGCTGGGATTCTTGTGGAGGGCTCTAGAGTTTGTGGGATAAAGTTCGAGTTGGCTGACCTAGCAGCCATCCAGGCCAAAGGGGACAAAACAAGACTTTGACTTCTGAGAGATCATGTTTCCAAAACCTCTGTGCTGAAGCGAATGACCCCAGGCAGCACCTGTGGTCAGTGACCCAGCTGGGACCGAGAAATTTCAGTTACCCTGCTGAGGGTGGAGGGAGGCATGCCGAATCTTCACTTATTCCAGCCAACACAAGAAGTTTCTGCCAAACCTCACCAACTGGAGTTCATGCCCTGACCTTCTGGATGTGAGTGGGGTACATGGCGGGTCTACCGTGTGGTTAGCTCTGGAGACCCACTGCAAACCTCCAGACACCACAGTCTGCATGCCTTGTCGGGAGGTCCACTACCGGCATCCAGGCCTGCTCCCGCCTCTGCTGGCCTCTCATGAGGCCTCGTTCAAGCATCCATTCTGCAAGTGGGCCCCGGAGATGCACGGCAATATGCCTCATTTTCTCCCCAGCCCCCACAATTACTGAAATCACACCGCTCAGTTTTCATCTAGCGCACGGCCCCCATCAGCAGAGTCGGGTGCTGAGAGAGCCGATGCCATACTTGATCAGTTCCCCGCAGTACCCAGGAGAGGCCACCAAGCTTTGGGGGAAATGGATAAACATTCCAGTTTGCACATCTAGATAGTTCCTCATCAGACGAGACCCCTGGAATTATTCCAGTCCCTGAGCAGTACTTGTGTGGTGCAGGCGGGGTACAGGTTTACCCAGCAGTCACTGTAGCTGGCGGAAGAATTCCTCACCTCTAAAACGGCCAGTAGCACACATGACATGACCCTTACTTAATCTTAAATTATCTATCACATTACTTTTAGTCAACAAATATTTATCTCAAAGACATCTTGTCAGAAAACCAATCACTCTGGCTCCAGGTTATCAAAGTCTAAATTTATATATAAACCGATGTACTATCACCCAGTGAGCGACTCTAATGTCACAGAGAAGAAACAAGATGACAGTTTTGAGCCTTCTAATACATTGGTCAAAGTGACAGCAACTTAATTACCCCGTCATGTGAACTGCTCACATGAGATGTATCCACACTGCCAGATGACATGTGACAAAATGTCAGCCTCTACAAAGGTGAGGTGGACAGGAACATCAATAAACAGCAGCTGCCAGGGGAGGTGGGATCCGAGGGTTGGTAGAAGCCCAGGAACGGCCACCATGTGTGTCGTTCCAGTCGTTCTGGCAGGCGGGCTGGCCTTTGTCATGGTGCCCAAGAAGACAAATTTAAAGAGCACAAGTTTCCACAGGACACGGCCATGTTCAAAGATGCTATTACCCTGAGATCCTACTGGGGTAAGAACACTGGCCTTGCACACCCCTGCTCAAAACCATCTCATCCGACAAGAAGATTTTATTTATCTATCCCAAGGGTGAAGCTGGCAGCTCAACACAGCTTAGAACAAAGAAAAGCTGGGGACTCAGCTACAGAAGTACTGGTGGCCTTTATGTTCGGTATGACAGGGTGATGCCCATCTACGCAGAGCTGCAGGACCACAGAAGGACACTGCAAGGTCAAGGCAGTCTCCATGGCGTGACCACACCGGCCTGTGTGTGTGATACCGTAACTAAGGTCTGGAACAGTTTTGCCAAATGCTACATGCTGTCTTGGGGCAGGGGATTACTTCCTTGTCACCTGAATTTCTTTGCACAAATATGTCACAAACAGTGAAGTCTTAAAAAACATTTCATAGCCGGTCGGTGGTGATGCACGCCTTCAATCCCAGCACTCGGGAGGCAGAGGCAGGAGGATCTTTGTGAGTTCCTCCTTAATCTTATCTTAATCTACAAGAGCTACTTCCAGGACAGGCTCTAAAGCTACAGAGAAACCCTGTCTTGAAAAAACAAAACCAAAACAAAATTTCCTAAAGCATTTCTCAATCAGGTCTATTTATAAAACACAACACTTAGAAAGCAAGAACCCAAATTACAAACACTAGGCTCACTGTACAAGCAGCTATGAGTAGAGAGGGGAAAGGCATCAGCTCATCGGGTGTGAAACCTCAGCATCTGCACATCGGGTCCCTGCTGGGGGCTGCAAGAGAATATGCTAATCACAGAGGCGCTGTGTGAGAGGGACACAAGGCAGACAGCAAGGCTTAGGGGCGGCTGTGAGTGGGTTCCCCGGGGTGGTGGGTACCTCTGGCGTGTGGCTCTCTACCAGCTGCCTCAGCACATTCTCCCCACGCCTACTCTGAGACAGGGCAGCAGGCCTGTTGTCTCTTCCACGTTCCCACGCTGTTGTAGTCAGAGGCCCCTTTGGCCTTTTTAAAAAGCAAAAGGAAACAAAACAAAAAAGAAAAAGATAGAGGAAGGAAATTTCCCCCAACACGGAGAACGTCTGGGAATCCGCAGCAGGACCGAAGCTCACATGCTGCGTGGAGGGGCCCCTGCACCAGAGAGGTGTGAGCCAGCTCCATGCCCGTCCCTGCAAACCAGGGACATAATGATAGAATGGGGTGGATGCAGCAAAATTAGTGCCTAGCACTTGTATCCAGTACCTTAGAGCAGTACTAGGCAGCTTCAGAGGAAAGAGTAACTTGGGGAGTTCCAATCGCCCACTGATGTTTCCTGCTAAGTAACCCTCCTACCAGGAGACGACACACAGGAATCCAAGAAAAACAGTGAGCCGAGTTCTTGAGCCTGATACTTTAAAACTCTGGGAGGGTCTGTAATCAAAGTCACAACTGTTCTTCTTACTTTGAAGAACATGACTGTTTTTCCATGGCAACTTAATTAAATGAAATACAAGCAAATGCAACCTCACACGATTTCTGAGACGTCGAAGCATTTGCCAATGTGTTTTGCTTCTTCTAAAACCCCCAAATGTCCAGAACAGCTAAGAGCCACACTGGCAGGTGCAACACGTATGTTTATTTTAGGAACCCTCACCCCACCACTGCCCTAGCCCACCTTGCCCTGGGCAGGGCCTGGAGGTAGACAAGATCATGGGAAAAGGCAGGCAAGCAGAAAAATGAGTCACCGGGATTCACCAGGGCTGCAGCCGGGGCACGTAAACTCATGTGTCCCTAGCCCTTTGTTCTGGGCAGAGCAGACTGGAAGCTGTTGTTCACCACAGAGAAAGGCCCAGGGTTTTTAAGAGTTGCCCCGGAAAGATGATTGGCAGAAGCCACCAAATGTAAAGGAAAGAAGTCTGCCAGAAGCTGGTCGGACGGAAGTCTGCCTGCCACCCACCCTTCCCAAGCCTCCACGGACAGACAGGCTATGCGGCAGCCTTCACGGAAACATCCCCTGACCAGGACACAGAAGGACAAAAGGCAGATTGTCCCTGGCTGATTGTCTGGGCCCCAAATGCAGCCAGCCTTTTCTATAAGCGGGGACCTCAGACCTGTATGTACCAGGAGCCCTGCCATAAGAATGCTTGAGAACACTTGATCAGAAGAATATCAAATATTCTACCTGGACGAGGCTCACACTTGGGACCCATACCACACCATAGTACAGCGGATACTGGGGCATGACATATACCTGAAGCATGGCTCATACCCCGGTACAGCTCGTATTTGGGCATGGGCCACAGCTGGGCTCAGCAGACATTGGCATATGGCTCATACCTGGGCCTGGCTCACACCCAAGGTTAGAAGAAACATGGACTATCAGGAAGTTTCTGACTATCAGGGAAAGAGATGATTTTTAAAAACTTACAAACAAATGTGTTAATTAAAAACTCAAAATATTCTGGACACAATGGCCCCACGTTTATAATCTAGAGTTTCTGATGTTTCCATGACGCTATCCCTTGGAGACACAAAGTAGTCACACACAGTAAGGATGGCTGAATTCTGGAAGTAAAGGCTGGAGAAAATCCTGAGATCGTGCTAAAGACTACGTATCTCAGACCAGAAGGGCACTGTGACCGCTGTCGGCAGCTAACCCCGGTACCCAGCTCTGCTGTGATCCGGTGCAGGAAACCGACTTATTAAAGTACACATTTCGTAGTCACAGAGCTCTCTGAGACACTTCTGCCACCTGTGATGTGCGTGTGGTTACATAGCAGGTGTCTGTGCATGTCTGTGCTCAGGCCAGAGGCTCACGTCTCTCCTTGGTCACTCTCTACCTTTATTTTCTGAGAAAAGTCTCTCGCTGAACTCAAAGTGCATCAGCTCAGCTGGGCTGGCTGCCCTTCAGAGATCCACCTTGTGCTGGCTGTGGCTTTGTTTGGTTTCTGTTTTCTTCTGATTGTCATACGGGAGTCATCTGGGAAGAGGAAGCCTCAGTGACTGGCCTGGAGACAAGCCCGTGGTGCATTTTCTTAACTAATGGTTGAAGTTGGGGGGGCCTGCCCAAGGTGAATGGTGTCATCCCTGGGAAGGTGGTCCTGTGTATATAGTTAAACTGAGCATGCCATGAGAAGCAAGCCAGTAAGGAGCAGTCCTGCACAGTCTAAGCATCAGCTCCTGCCTCCCAGTCCCAGCCTTGTTTGGTTCCTGCCCTGAACCCCCTCAGTGATAGATTGGGGTGTAGATCTGACAGCTGAGAGGCCCTCCCCCTGTTGGTTTTGGTCACAGTGTTTTGTGATTTATCACAGTAACATAGACCTAAGACACACCTGTTTCTGCCCGGCCCTAGCAGTGGGGTCACAGACACACTGCCATACCTAGCTTTTAGCACGGGTGCCAGGGGTCCTAACTCAAAACCTCATGCTTGTGTGGCAGGTACTTCACTGCCTGGGGCATCGTCCTGGCCTGAATCAACTGTTTGCCTTTAGGAATTGCTCATCCTGGACTTTTCACAAACAGCGAACTCATTATTAAGGGGTCTGTCTTCTGTCAAGTCACTGACAATATGAATTCGTAAACTGGAGCCATGATTCCTGGAAGAAGATGCTCAGGTCATCACAAGACCCCAGCCAGAATGCTTCTGACAACCAGCCTGCTACTTTACCTTACTTCCTCTGTCTAAAGACACCGTGTTTAGTATTTACTGAGCTCGTGGCCACGGGGCCCGAATACAGCTTCTCTAACAGGCCACCGCCATGAGGCACACCACAACCTCCTGAGCTGACAGCATTAGCTACCACTTCAGCCCTCGCCACCGAAAAAAGGCAAAACCAAATCAAAGGGGACAATCGCCGGCATTAGAGTGTATGTGAGAGATGGCTGCTGGCAGGAGCTAAGACAGCAGGGAGGGCTTTGCTGTGTTACCTTCTCAGCGAGGATCACTTCTCCACTCTGTCACTCTGTGGGCATGTTCTCCAGCGACCAGAAAACCACCGTTAGTATTGATCTAGGGTTACAAGTAAATTCTAGAAGCAGGTAAGATCCCCTGAATAACGAGCTAACGACAAGTGGTCCTGGGTCCTGGCTTAGCCCCCTCGGCACACCGTGTGATCGTCACTGCCAGAAGTGGCAGGGAAACATTCCCTTGCACAGGTCCAGACACTTGGGCATCTGCTCACTGGCAGGTGGACTCCTGGGTTTTGTTAGTTCTTAGGCTGCTGTGACTAAGTCTCTATGTGCACATGGCCCCACACGCTTGGGTTCTGCTGGGAATTTTAGCTCAAAGGGGTGCTCATTTGTCATTTTATTGTATGGCGGCCTTGTATGGCTTGAGGGAAGGAACTATTGTAAGAGGCAGATTAAATGTTTCCAGCATAGTTGAGGGTTTATATCAACATGTATGAAGAATGCTTACTTTTCATTGGTAATTAGAGTTTCTTCTTTAAAAATCTGTGTCAGTCAGGACTGGGAAGTTCCCATTTAGGAGCATGTACTGCCCTTGTAGAGGATTTGATTCCCAGAACCCACATCAGGCTGCTCACAACCACCTGTAACTCCAACTCCAGGGAAACTGACACTTTCTTCAGGCTTGCATGGACACTACACTCCTATGAGCCAGCCACAGGTGTGTGCATGCACGCGCGCGTCTGCGCGCGCACCCCCCCCCCCACACACTTAAAAAAGTCAGTGTCACTATGGGAAGCTACCTAGGACTCACAGGATTCACTGGACTTTCCAGACCAGTGTGGACTATGACTGTTGACCTCTGGTGGCCTCAGGACTCCAACCACAGGGACACTGGATCTTCATGGCCATGAACCAGCAAGTCTATCCTGCAGACAAAGGTGTGCAGATGCCTAGACTCTTGCCCAAGCAGTTACTCCAGTCAGAACCCCATAAGGGTGAAGAGAAGGTTCTGAGCTATCCAGAGGTATGAAGAGGGGCCAGGATGGTGCACACTTGGCCCAGCCAAGAGTTCGTAGATATGAGAATCCAACATAAATCCAGGAACTTTCCCAGCTCAGAAAGGACAGTGGAGCCCGCAAGAAGGACTTGAGCTTCTATGACAGACATGCTCCCATGGGAAAAAGCCGGCTTTGGAAATGCCATGCTGCTGCTCGGGGAAGAGGAAGAAGGAACCATAAATGATACCAAAAGGATGCTGGGAAAAGACGCCTAAGGTGCCGCTCTTAGCGGGCATGGTTTGCGTCTGCACTACATGGCTCCCCAGTCTGGGGCATGCTGGACACAGTGGTCCACTCCAGGAAAGGAAGGCACCCTTCTCCCAGTCAGTGCTTGCAGTGCTCAACGTAGGTCTGCCCCAGAAAGAAGGATGGTAATTAATAAACTGATTATAAAAATGTCCTTTTTCTACTTCTAAGCTTCCCCTGCAGCGGGTTCTATCCTTTAACATCATATATTCTTAAGTGACAAGGCTCTGCCAAGCCCATATGTGAGAAAACAAACCCCGCAATGTACTTTGGGAGGCAAGCAGGGTGAGCGCCCAGCTGCTCCGCCCATCACCACCCTGCCCATGTCAGTAACTTATTTCAGCACACAGTAGTGTTGGTTTACAACAACACTTGTGTTTTAGAGGTTAGAGTTACAATTTGAAGCTAATATTTCCCCTAGTCTTACAGAGACATGAAAATACATAAGTGTGGTCCTCAAGTTGAATTCCTAAGAGGCTGACAGATGCCTTTGTTACTGAATTCACTTGTTCCTAGTTAAAATGCTAAAAATATCGGCGTTATTTATTCCTCATAAAAGACTGAAAGTATTTGTATTATTTTCCTTACATCTATGAAAGGCAGAGGTCAATACTATTTCAGGTGGAAAAGGAAGTTTAGCTACTTTTAAGACCTTTAATCAAATTAGTACCGATCTAAAAAGTAATTCTGAAGTCCGCTAACTACAGGCCAGAAACGGAATCTTAGCGTCCTCCACCAGCGGAGAGAGCTAAAGCTCTCTTTCCTTCTTAAGCGACTGCAGCGTGAGCAGAGGGCTGCAGCTTCCTCATACCTCGCTTCTGGATGAAGACCCTAAGCAAGGGGTTTGCACTTGACACCGCCTTGCAGAAGTTGTCGTCATTGTTGATGGGCAGCAGGTCCCCGTGCACGTCAGCATAGCCGATGGTCACGTCCGTGTGAGGGATGTGGTGTGTGTGCACGACCAGCTGGTAGAAATCTTCAAACTTCCCAGGCTTATGGCGGTCCAAGGAGAACCTTCGGAATTCGGCCCCAAACTACAAGGCAAGAGAGGCGGTAAGTGAATCGTGGGAGGAGTCCCAAGAAGAAGGCTCCGTGTCATGGAGCAATGTGGTCACTAGCTCCCCAGGAGGCCACAAGCAGCCCCATGCTGCACGTCAAAGTCTGTTTAAAATATATAAAGTATACTTTTAATTTTGGTTTTAAAGTAGCAGGATTTTAAAAAGCCTCTTTTTTTTTTAAAGGCTTTGATTTTGATTAGTCCTCTCTATGTCTCCTCCCCTTCCCTGCCTAACCCTTTCCACTTACAGAATCGACTTTCAAATTACCCATGTTCTACTACCGTCCTTCCTTCAAGCCTCCCCACCCACAACGGCCTCTTACTAGTTTCCCAGCTTCTACGGTAACTCCAAGTAAACACAGCACATCAGAGATCCGAAGGTAGGATCCACACACAAGGGACAACACGAAGATGCTATGGAAACTGCTGGGGAAAGGCATCCACAGTGACTCTCAGGAACTACGACGCCTGCCTGGTAAAACATGACTGCTCGTGCAATGGTAGCACTCCCGTTAGGACTAACCAACCACCACGGGAGGGAATCCATGCTGGGCACTGACACCTGGATAAAAACCCATGGCAGGGGAAACAAAAGGCCATATGGGGAACTGAACACTGCTACTTAGCCAAACTGACAATACCCTGAACTGCCCACTAGATGCTTATGTTTATACCTACAAATACTACCGCAAGCCTTAACCAGAGAAGGCTCCTTCTAGTGAACAGTGGTGAATGAAGAGGCTCATGACTGCAGAAGGCGCTAAGGATGAGTGACCTGTGAGCGGTGTTTACACCACCCTATAAAACTTAGCACTGTGGAGGAGGGGACAGAAGGAATGTGACATGCTGTTTCTGGGCAAGACACAGCCATGCAATGGTTGCAGATGCCTGCCCTGGATCTGGACAGGAATGGGCCCTCCAACAGTCAGTCAAAGATGAAGAAGGAGCTCAGGGGGCCTCACCCCTTGCTGATTAGCTCTTTGCTCCTGATAGATTCAGGGAGAGGGGAGTCATAGCCTTCAGTTGTATACCCAATGATGACACTACCTGGCTTCAGTGGGCAGCTCTAATCCAATGGTCACACTGATGGCCCTGGTTTAAACTAAATGGGTCACAAGACAAACCTGAGAGTTATCGGTCTCAGACGGGGCTGTCAGGGAGGGGGAGGCTCCAAAGGGATGGGAGAGAGAAGAGAGGTGTGGTTGAAGGAATAATCAGAATGCATTATATACATGTATGAAATCACAGAAACAGCAAAAACTATTTTTTAAAAGTTAAAAAGGAAGAAAGAAAGAATGGAAAGAAGAAAGAACCGGCGTCCTTTCAAAAGAGCATCAACCACCTCTGGACAGTCACTAGCGGAGCCATAAACGCAAAGACCAGGGCCAACTTCTTTCCTGCAGACCCTGGCCCTGACCTAGTTGCCCACAGAGCTACACACAGAACTTATGCTCACTTCCAGAGGAGCCCAGCCCACAGCATATGGGCCACCTCTTGAAGGCTACAAGGAAATCACCAGGGTCAGTCTGGCTTGAGGGTCTTGGCTCAGAATAGTCTTCAGTATAATTAAGAGGTAAACGAATGGGCTCTAATGTACACAAAGATGAAATGTTCGGTGTTACACATGAATAGCCACTCTCTCATCTGGGCATCATGCTGGACAAATCATCTCAAGACACTGAGGTTTGTGTCAAAAATCTACAATGCCCTCAGATTTGGGAACATAGCCCAGGAATTTGTGTTTTTAATAAGTCCCCAGAAGTAACTAATGCTAGTGTCTGGGGCTCACATACAGAGGACCAGTGGCCTAAGGGAATCAACCCCCAGAGCTCTGTGAGAAGACTGACCTGACCGGACGCTTGCTGCCCCTACTTCTTGTGGGCCACCCAAAGCAAAGCCAATCTCTTACCTACCTACGCTGCTCAGGATACCCAACAAAGGAACAATTCAGAATGCTGGCTTGGGAAGAGCTACATTCAGTGACTAGTCAGAAGTCTACTCTCTCCTCCCCCACACACAGTAAGGGGAGAAGTATGGCCCTCCCACACACTCAGAAGGGGAAGGAGGATGGCTCCAGAATTAGTGTTTGGCTAATTAACATTTATGAAAGGCTGGTGTCCTGGAAAGAGCAGAGGAAAGGGCTCTGTTCTGTCCCCACTGGTATCAGAGGTACAGATTAAACTTCCCCCTGGCTTCCATTGCTCAGACAAACATGTCATCTCTTCTTAGCACTTTGCCCCAGCAAAGTACTTCAGCAGCAGGAGGCCTGGGTACAGCATGCTGGTCTTCACCCATTGGGGTGGAAACACTGTAGGATATAGTTTGAAAGAGATAAAGTCTACTACAACCCATGTTCTATATATTTTCTCCCGGATTTAGTTACCCAATCAAATCACAGCATATTTATTTGGGCAGTCGTCACGTTTCCCATCTGTGTGGCTGCCTTCTGGTAAGTCTATGAGCATGCCCCTTTCTTCCCAATGAAGACATCGGGGACTGTAGCGATGAGTAATGCAGCCCAGGAGCGTCTGGGTGTCCTCAGCAGGATGCATGACTGTACGCTCACCTGAGGAACACCCTCCTCTGTGCTCAGCACTCCTCACCGCGGAGTCAGCACCCACAGTACGTGTGGACACGAAATCCCCAAGTTCTCCAACAGTGTTTTCAGCTCACCTTCACTTGGCAAGGAACCTACAGGCAGCTCACAGTGCTTTTCATGATTTTTAAACAATATTCCTAAAATCCGTACCTATAGTAATTTGGAAAGATAAAAGAATACAGACTTTTCTTGAGGTGAAAAAAGTGTGGTTTGTATCTGACCTTGTGACTGGTTTGCCACTCAATCAGACAGCCTGTTATTTATGTTTAATGAGGTTCAGAGTTCTGACAGACCTGTGAGAAGGTGATGTAATAAATCTTATCTAAAAATTAATAATCTTTATTTTCCACTTAACATCAGATTTTTTTTAAAAAAAGGCCTCCATTCTGTGGGATAATGCTCTTGTAGCCTGTAAAGATTTGTCACTTGTACTGGTTTAATAAAAGGCTGATTGGCCAGTAGCCAGGCAGAAAGTATAGGTGGGGCAACTAGTCGAAAAGAATTCTTGGAAGAGGAAGAACAGAAGTCAGTCATCAGCCAGGTGCAGAGGAAACAGGATGAAAATGCTGCACTGGGAAAAGGTACCAAGCCACATGGCTACACATAGATGAGAATAATGGGCTAATTTAACTTGTAAGAGATAGTTAATAACAAGTCTGAGCTAACAGGCCAAATAGTTTGTAATTAAGATAAGCCTCTGTGTGTGTGTGTGTTTTTTTTTTTTTTTTTTTTTTTGGACTGAACAGCTGCGGGACCAGGCAGGACAAAAACTTCCATCTATACCTCCGAAAGAAGGAATTGGTAGGTGCATCTCAATGTCATAGAATTCTTGGAAAAGCCAAGAACTTTTCTACCTTCCAGAAATTTAAAGGATACATGGATCTGTTAACCAGATAATAAGTCTTGCATATCAAGTGTTTTCGTACTATCTGCTTTCAACAAACCCAGAAATTGTTCATATTGAATTCTCAGCAAATAGATGATTGAGTGATGCTGATGGTTGATTTACTCTTGGCAGGTGACCCAGGAAGAGGTCCAAGAGCCCTCTGCTCACCTGCTCACCTAGGAGTCTTCCCTCTCCCTGGCTTTTCTTTCACCTCCACAGCATGTGATCTGTTTGTATAACAAAGAGCATGCTTGCATTGACAGCTATAGCAGCAAAACAAAAAGATGCTTTTCGTGGCCACTGAGCCATAATATCTTTCATTAAATGCAGGATAAACACTGTAATAACTCAACCTAGAATTAGCCATTTTGGCTTTTATTTAAAATTTTTAATTCTTTTGTAATTTTATGCTTATATAGATATCTTTTATTTGCATGTGTATATAATATATCTTGATCACATCCAGCCTAAATCTTCACTCCCACCCCTCCAACCAAACTCCTCAAACCTCCCCCTCCATGCCCTCTGCTTTTTGAAGCAGTTGCCGCATGCACATGTGTGTGATTGCACACCTGAGCACAGGCAGTTATCAGCAGCCGCATACACGTGTGTGTGATTGCACACCTGGGCACAGGCAGCCGCTCCCCTGACATTTGCTGCGTTGTGTTTGTTCTTCAGACAGGGTCTTGCCATGTAGCCCACTATAGACTCAATTCTTGGTTTTCCTGCCTCAGCCTGGAGAGACAGAGTATGGCACCATGGCTGCTTCATTTAGTCATTTATACAATCAGGGATGATAATTACAGTGCGACTAAAATATGCCTATATCCCCCCACACAATGATTTATGTGAGGTGTGTGTGTGTGTGTGTGTGTGTGTGTGTGTGTGTGCGTTTTGCCTAAGCTGGTCTTGAACTCAGGAACTTAAAATTTTCCCACCTCAGCCTCCTGAGTGATGGGATTACAAGTGTGTCCCAGTGTTCCCACTTTGCAAACTAAAAATACCATTGAACAACAACTTAGGAGTAATTTTCACAAAGCTTTATAGCTATATGACAAAAATTTCAACTTTAACTTCTTATCACATAGAAGCATGACAGACGATCAAGCATAAATTAGAGCATAAATTAGAAGAGAGTAATAGAACAATCTCTCGGATAGTAACTGATAAAAGAAATCAAAGAGACAGGAAGTATGTAAATTTTCTGATCATTAAAAAAGATTGTTTATTCTATTTTAAAATGTCTACCGGAGATATCAAACCCTCCCATTCATATTTCACTGACTAGATTGAGAAGTTCAGCTGGGCGTGGTGATAAGAACCCAGGCAGGCACACACTTACACTCCTCCCAAAGCAACCTTGCTGGGCTTAGCTAGGTCAGCAGGCAAGTTAGTTTATTGCACATCAAAGCACCCTTTCCCACCATCACTCAACTCAGGCAGCGTGCTCCCCCCCCCTCCAGGAATTAATCCTAGATGTGGGAAGATGTGTACAAGCACTGGGGAAGGTCACCTGTCCAGAAGCAGCCTTACCAAAGAAAGTCGCAACTAGGCAGAGTCTCCCAGCAGCCACAGATTATTCCTGTCTTGAGCTATCAACACTTGATGGCTGGGACCTCGCAAACCCAAGTGCTCACAGTGACACAAACTGCTGCCTTCTGGAGATGCTAGGGAGTCTGTTTATTGTTAAGGAAGCTGGCAAAGAGCAAGGATCAAGGATCAAGGAGGAATTAAATTAATTAAATTAAAGGAGGAATACTTGTTGCTGGAAACTTCAGAGGTGTGGGGCTCCTTAGTTTGTACAACTTTCAGCAAAATAAAACTGTCCTTCCACTTTTTCGACAATACTAACACACTTTGTAGATGATCTCAGTCTTTATTCTGCGACAGAATAGCAAACACCGAGGGAAGGGGACAGCTTTACCTTTTATAATAACTTTTTGCTTTTGTTTTTTGAGAATGGGTTTCTCTGTGTAATTATCTTGGCTGTCCTGGAACTAGCTCTTGTGGACCAGGCTGGCCTCGAACTCACAGAGATCCATCTGCCTCTGCCTCGAGTGCTAAGATCAAAGATGTGCGTCACCACCACCCAACATTTTAAAGGTCAAAAGAAATTAATCTCAATATAAAATTCTTAGACCAGTAAGCAAAAGTACATTATACTCAGCTGGGCATGTGGCTCATGCCTCTGATCCTAGTACACAGGAGACTGAGGCAGGAGGATCACCACAAGTTCCAGGACATTCTGTGCTATACAGTAAGACCCTACAGCAAAAAGGGTATTTACCTAAAAGTGAAATTCATTTTGATTCACTTTAACATATAGTCAACAAGAACAACATATTTATGATCATATAGTTAGAAAAAGCATATATATTAGTTGAGATGATATATGTATATTACACATACACAATATATCATCTCAGCCAATAATCATCTGTCTTTTATGTCTCCCATCTTAGCTCTCCTCCCTTCCCCCATTTCTTAAAATGGAGAGATGCCAGTTCTGTGAGAGATTCTGTGTCAAGGTGATAAGCCAGAGAGTGATAAAGAAAGATAGTCTCCAGCCCCAGCCTCCAGATGTGTGCTCCCCTTAACCATGAGTACAGACTAACATATCACACATATACAGAGAGAAAAAATGATAAGAGAGATTCAAACACACATAGAGATTAATGAAAATATATCATACCAAAACATGTAGACTCTAGCTAAAGCAACACACACAGGGGAAAATTTATGGGTATAAAATCCTAAAAGGAAACTCATTAACTAGAAACTAAAAAAAGTACAAACCTAATCCAAACAAACAGAAAGGACTAGAGATTAGAAAAAAAAATAGGGAAAGAAACATAGCAAAAAGCCGAGTCTTTGAAAAGACTAACAAAATCAGCACATCTTTAGGTAGGGAGAGAAAAGAAACAAATTCAAATCTTTCAAATCATGAAGGAAAGGGAGGCTACTGCTGTTGATGGTCAGGAAGGAGGGATTGAGGATTCCCCATAGCAATGGCCACTGTGATAAGGAGCCTGGATTCCTGAAAGAGCTATCTGATTCTGGGACATGGCTCAGGAAACATGGAGATGAGCCTGGCCATTTCATAAGAGCAGAAAGCCAGGAAGCAAAACAAACCCCACAAACATGGAGCACGCTGAAGGAGACAGGAACCAACCGGGAAATGTGCCAGTGGCCAAAGCTGGAACAATCTGAGCAACAAAATAAAATAGCACAAAATAAACATCCACGAGTCCACACAGATACAAACAAACGCCAGGATAAATGACCGGGCAGACATAGCTTCCATGCAGAAGAAAACTAACTAATTGATCTGGATGCATCAGCCTCCAGGAGGGGCAGCACACGTCCCCACCTTTTCACGACAGGCTGTGCGTAAGGACTGTGCTCCAGAGTACAGTGTGGAAGGAAGAAGAGGGGCTTCACAGTGGGGGTGTCTGGACACACTTCTCTGCTTGGGGATAATCAAGTCACGGTGGCCAGCGTGGATGCTTGGCATGACGGACAGAAGTGGTTCTTTGCCACTGTGGTTTTTCTCTTTCAGAGTCACAGTCCTTGTCTACTGATGAAAAGCACAACCCACGACAAATGGCCACCAAGGGACTGTCTGTAAAACATTGGACAGCAGTCCTCAAAAGCAAAGTGGTCACCACAGACAAGGGTAATCAAAAGGACTGCAAGGAGACACCATGACTAAGTGGGATGGGCTTTCCTGGATTAAGTCTTGGAATACTAGGTTAAAAAGAACATTAGGGAAAAGCTAAATGTGAATAAAATATAGGGCTCAGTTAATTATGATGTATCAGCACTGGCTCGTTCATTATACAAATGTACCATGGTGACGTTAGATGTCCCAAATTGAGAAAACAAGCAAGGTGCACGTGAGAATCTCCTGTATTCCTCACTGCAATTTTTCTGCAAAATTAAAACTGCCCTAAAATGATCTAAAACATTTTTATATTAGTCTACAAGTTACAGGTCTCCTTGTGGGATTTTCCTCTCTATGTTGTTTTGGTTAATCCTCTCATGTTCTTCACACCCGTGTCCCCTCCCCCTTACTAGCACCCTTCCGTTCCGAGTGCTCCTCTTCCCATGTTCATGCTATCTGTGTTCTGTTACTCCCCCTACATCCCTCCTTATGCCCCATCCCCCATCTTGTTTCATGCTTCCTTTTCTAAGGCTGGAACTTATGGATGGAACTAAAATATTATATTAAGTAATTCTGGCTCAGAAGGAAAAATCCCACATCTTTTCTCTCACATCCAGATCTGAGCTTCTCATTTTTATATGTATGTAATTATGTGGGTGTGAATGTAGGCATAGTTCATCAATCTAAAATAAAATTTTAAGAAAAGATTATATGTGAATCCCATGAGGGACCATATGCTGATACCGGATACCCTATGATATAGACAGATTCCAAGGACGATACAAACTATAAGGACTTATTAAAAAAGAAAACCTCCAAGGAACCTATAACTAGGGTATTGAATTAATTCCTAAAATGCCCATTGAGACGATTCCAGGTCTAGATGCCTCACTCATGAATTCTACCAAACGTTCACAAAATTTATAGCAATTGCTCACAAACTCTACAAACCTGTTCTAGGGAACACATCTCACCTTTCCCCAGAAGGCCAATTTTGTCCTGATACCAATACCGAAAAAGGCAAAAAAAGGCATAGAATAAAGCCCAAAGCTACAGATCAAAATCCAGCAAGATGAGGACAAAAATCCATTAAAAATGCCAGCAATCTATAATCATTAACATATAAAAGAAACTACAAAACCAGAGCCAGCAAAGTGAACTACAGGAATGCAAAGTAGCGTTCACATCTGAAAGTAAGTTGTTGTAATAAACATTAAAGGCCAAAAGCAACACAATCATCACACCATGAAGAATGAGTAAGATCAGACTCCACAAACTAGGACCACCCAGCCAACACTGTGCTCAGTGGCTTAAGACAGATGCCAGAATTAAGAAGAAATCAAGAATGTTCACTTTCACATCTGAGAGCTGGCAAGTAAGCTGAGAAGGATGCTCTAACATTTTCATTCATACACAGAATTTATCTAAAATTCCCTAGAGCTAATGAATGCGTTTGGTACATACAGTTTAAGAACACAGTATCACTACACAAAACATTTTATTTTTATAACATAGCAATGAACAATCAGTCTGGAAATAAAGTCAAAAATTTTTACAAATAAAATACTGAAGGGATACAATGTTTAGGGATAAAGTAAACAGAAGATGGGGGAACCAGAGAATATTGTTGAAAAGTTAAAGAAGGTACAAATGGATGAGAGCATTCCACGCTCACAGATCACAGAACCTGATGTCCGTAAATGCTCTGCTCTACAGATTCAAAGCAATTCCTATCAAAATCACTGCCTGTGGGATGGTAGCTGCCAAGTTGGTCCTAAAAGTATTTGGAAAGGGGAAAGACACAAAATATCCAAAAAGAATCAATCTTGAAAAGAAGAAGAGCTGGGGGGACTCACACTCCCTAATTGAAATTCTTACTGTGGTACTGACACACTGTGACAATGAATCCTGAGGATTGTACTGGATTGAGAAGGGTGCTCTGGGTGCGACCAGAGACAGATAACTAAGGGAAGAGCCACCTCATGTGACTGGTACCATCCTATGAGCTGGGGCTCAGACGTAGAACAGGCATGTGCTCTCTCTGGTCTCTGGCCACCATGATGTGAACTGGCCTGCCTGTCATGTCCTCGGTACCCATGATAGATTGAGGAGGTGACTGAAGAGGTGAAGAAGGAAATTCTCCCCTCCTTTAGCTGCTCATACATGTGTTTTGTCATAGCGGCCCAAAGTCCAGCTAGTACATATATGATCAAGGCAAATCCATGATATAACTCACCTGACTTGTGACCAATGGATTTCTGTTAGGAATGTTGAGACAATCCTATGCAAGGAGAAATAATCTTTTCAACAATTAGTGTTGGAACAACTGAATGTCCATGTGAGAACACTGGAGTTGGCCTCACATGGACACTACATACCACACACAAAAACTGATTCACACTGGACTGTCGATTGGACCACACGATAACTAAGTATTTTAAAAACTCTTAGAATACATAGGATTGGATTTTTATTACTTGGGCTAGGCAATTATTACTTAGATATGACACCCATGACATAAACAACAAAAGAAAAAATAGACCAACTGGATTTCATTAAAACAGAAAATTTCTGTGTGTCAAAAGATACTATCAAGAAAGTGGAAAGGTTATCTACAGAATGGGAAAAATATGTGCAAATTAGACACCTGAGTAGGAAATTGTATCAAGATTATATGAAGAACTTTAAAATCTCAACAGCAGGCTGCCAGGTACGGTGGCACATGCACATGGTAGGGCAGTGCATGGCAGACAGACCTCTGGGACTTTGAAGCCAGCCTGGTCTACATAGAGAGCTCCAGGCAAGGGCTACATCAAGACCCAATCTCAAACAAAACAAGACAACAACTCAACAACAGAAAGACGATTTACGCCAGCAAAAAATGGTCAACAAACTGGAATCAAGGACTGGGCATGGTCCTTCACCAGTCCCATAGGATGGGTGAGGCTAATTCTGAGCAAATGCAGGAAGGCAAGAATACCCCCATGACCTTTCCCTCTCGGCTGACTTTTAGTGATAACCACAGCCTCTCTCTGGGCCTGTAGGGCCACCAGGAAAGCCCCACCTCCCTTGAAGCGTTCATCCTATGGGCCTGGTGAAGGACCATGTAGGTTTCCTCAAGGAAGACCTACAGATGGCCGACTAACACATGACCAGATGGTACTCAGCGTTGCTAGTCACCGGGGAAATGTGGATCAAAAGCACGGGGCATCTATCTCAAACCCAAGAGTCCTCTGGAGTGCACGCTACTGTCCGATCGTCAACACCCTCTTAACGGCCTGCACGTACTGTCACTTTATTAATAAGCTCCAACCTTGAAAGAGACTATGATGAGTCACGCCTACGGGTTACATGGCTGTCCTCCAAAGGTCTACACGGACTTGCAAGGAGGTGGAGTCTGGTGAGAGATCCTTTACCAGGGGCATCCCCTCAGGAGGGACTGTAGGACCCCAGATGATTATTTTTGCTTTCTGGCTCATGAGGTAAGTGGTTTACTCTGCCATCTGCTGCTTTCGCTACCGGCTGCCTCACTACAGGCTCTGAACATGATTGTGGATCGGAGCTTCTAGAATAACAAGCCAAAATAACCCGTTCTCTTTATAAGCTGTTTGCCTTAGACAGTTTATGGTAGTAATGGAATCTAACTGATAAGTTACGATTTCAAGACCATTTAGGTGACTCCAGTACTGGAAAGGTCAGGCATACCAATATGAACGTGGAGGAATACGAAGCCGCGCGTATTTCTGCCAGGATTTCAATGGTTGGCAAACAGTTTGGCAGTTCCGTAAAGGGTTAAACAGAGCTGCTCCTTGAATGATCATTTCCGTCTAGGTCTATACTCAAAGAGATGAGTACATACACCCGTGCAAAAAATTATAAATAAATGTGTACAACAGCACTGTTTTGAAAATGAGAACAACACAAGAGTCCATCAAGTGACTGGCAGGGCATACAACGTAGGATATATGCTCTGGAGGATCCTGAAAATGTTATCCTAAGATGCAAAAAAAAAAAAAGACACGAAGGGTCACTTATTGTATATTCTGCTTACATTATAACCAGAAGAGGCAATTCAGTAGAGACAGAAAGTGTAACATGGAAATGATCCTACGGGCTGAAGGGAAGAAAGAACCAAGAGTGGTGTCGGTGGGGTACGGTCACAGGGGTTCTGCCTGGCTGAAGTCAGTGTTCTAAAATTAGATAGTGGTAATGACTGTACAACTCTGAGACTATTAAAAAACCACTGATTTTTTACAATTTATAGGTGTGAACTTCATATTAATTACAGTGTCTACAGCTGTTATTTAAAAGAGCTCACCTTAACGATTATGTTTGTTAAGACAGCATATTGGAAAGGCTCACTGGAGGCTGTGATTAGAAACGTGGAACTCTGCAGGGAGGCACTGGATGGGTGCTACACAAGGAAGCTCTGGGAAACAGGAAGCCCCATAAGACTGGGGTCGAGCACTCGTCAGCACACAATTAGGAGAACAGGTACAGTTAGGAGATCAGGGAAGGCCGGGCCCTGTGACTTCTGGGCCTTTGGAAGGAGGTATGGCTGTGAGGCTTGGGCCAGCAGAGCTGGCAAGGCCAGCTTTTCCAGTCGGAATGGGTCCTAGGCTGTTGAACAGAAAGGAGGTCGGAGGACAGGTGCTGCCAACAGGGTGGAACTTGCCTTTTCCCTCCCGCTGTCTCCACCCTGACCCCGAACTGCACACGTTCCTCTGGTCTTCTCTACTTCAGACTAATGTGCAGAGATGGAGTTCCCGGCGTCACAGGGCTCTGGTCGTTTACAATGATTTTCACTATTTAACATATACCCTGGGGGGGAACTCAGCATTTCCGGACACTGCAATTCCGGACTGTCCTGGTTTAAGACATTATTGTGATTTTATTTGATACTTCAGGAGATATGTAAACTTACCGTGTAATTAGCCACATACATCCCATGTAGAAACACATTTAATTCAGAGCACGGATAGTTCTAGAAAGAGTCATGTACATAGAGGTGTCTTAGGGTCAAGTAGGGTTGGATCCAAGTCTGCTCAGCTGTCTTTCCGGCTTGAATTAAACTGTAAGTTGCTCACTTCTCAGAAGGCTACCTTACAAGCCCTCCCACCTACGGCTCAGAGAGCAGGAGAGACTGGGCCCAAGGCCACAAAGTGATTGATTCCAGGCTGACTGGAAATGGGATCCTTAATTCTCGACTCTTATTTTTGTTCTTTCTCAAGCATAAACTGTGGTCACTGGTAGCCAACAGCCCACGCATTTCTCTTATTACAGAAAACATAGGTTTAGAAAACAATCTAAAAATAGCACCTTAAGGTTCAGGAATTGAAGGCTTGGCTGCCAATTGGTGGGATTGGGATATAACCAATCACAGCGTCTGCTTGAAGGAAACAGACCGTCAAGAGCACCCTCTGAGGGTTTATCTTGTTCTACCGTTACCTCTTCCTGTGGCTCTGCTTCCTAGCTGCCACAGAGTGAGCAACTCTGGCTCGTCCCATCCTTTTGCCATGACACAGGTCCAGGGCTAGCCAAGCATGGACTAAATCCTCTCAAACCATGAGCCAAAATAAACGGCTTCTTTTTGAAAAAAAAAAAAAAAAGTTGTTTTTCAAGTATTTTAACACCATGATATAAAGCAGCTAAGACAGACCTCATATCAAATTCACGTGGATACTATTTTCACTGAGAAACATCTTGCTGAGGGGGCTGGAGAGATGGCTCAGAGCCTAAGAGCATGTACTGTTCTTCCAGGGGACCTGAGTTCATCTGGCAGCTTGTAACCATCTGTAACTCCAGGGGGACCCAATGCCGCTGGCCTCTGCAGGCACCTGTACTGAGCACGCTTACAAAGAATAATAATAATAATAAAAACAAAAACAAAACAAAAGAGAAAAAAAAAACCTTCTTGCTGAATCAGTGCTGGATACCATTCTTGGTGCTCTGCATGCCCGTTTTGGCGCCTGTGGTAAGCTGGCCAGCTACCACCCTCAAGCTGAGCCCTGACTGTGCCTTCCTCGCCATGTTCAGAGGAATGAAAACTGGCAACAGCAAAGTCCTTACACAACTGCTGTCTCCTGACGGATGGAGCGGCTTCGGTCTGAACCGCTGGGTCCTGAAGAGTCCCAGGAGGGTTGTCCTATTCTGAACAGCTGTTCAGGGAGAGGACACATACACAGCCCCTCTGCTCTCTGGCTATCACGGGGAGAGTTTCCTCTCCTTTAGAGAGGCACGCAACGAAAACTCAAGCAGTGGAAGGACTCTTGCTTGGTCCCTCGTTCTCTGTGGGAACCTGGGTTGTCTAGATCACCTCCCTTTTCAAGGTGGTTTTCACAAAAAAGGCAGACTAAAAATAAAAAAGGCACAAATTTCTGACTGGCTTTCTGTCATCCTTTGTCAATCATTTACTCAAAATATTTGGCGTTTGAAAAATTCTTTCCCTTTCTGCACACGAGTTAAGTCCCTGCTTGTCTCTGAACTGGCCGGAGAGTGGACCACGCGTGTGACAAGCACAGGAATTTTGGGTAAACCAGTTTTATTCAAGTTACCTCCTGAAGGACAGACAGTCTGCTGCACCCAGGCATGTCCTGGAGGTCATGTGACTCATACGTGCCTGAGCTTAGGCTGTCCCTGCTGGCTCTCAAGGGTCCCACAGAGATGTATAACCTGATGGAGATATCACCAACCATACAGAAATGCCCAGCGGGTATGGCCAAAATCTCTCTCCCAGGTGTGTCTAACAAGCACGCTTCTTTAAAATGAAGATCACAAAGTCTGTGGTTTGTGTTTCTTTACGGTTTAAGTAGGGACACAACCATGTAATTCTAAACTCAAAAGGGATTCAGGCCTCCTTGCCCGTATGTCCTCTTCCCCAAACAGCCAATGATTCCAGCTTCAATGTGGCTGTGAAAAGAGTTTACACAAAGAAGGAAATATGTGTGAACTGTACGTCCTCCCTTCCCTCTCCTTCCCTTCGACAGGGTCTTGCCACGCAGCCCTGGCTGATTCTGAATTTGTGATCTTCTTGCCCCCACCTCTGGAATCCCGGCCTGAAGGCAGGCAGGTGCTATCTCACCAAGGCTTCTTTTCCAAAGGCTAGCAGCAAACACCTGCCCACAAGGTTCTGCTCCACACTTTGCTCACTCAATTGCTCTACTGTGAAAATGCTTCCTTGCCTGGTGCTCCGGGGTTATGGAGGAGACGTCCCAACTGATACACGCCCTTCAACTTGAAAAGGGCCATTTTTACTTGGTTGCTGGCTTCCTAAAGTGCCCACAGGACAGGGCATCATCTCCGCCACACTGACTGGTGAAGGCTTGGTAAAGTCCAGGCATCTGTGAACAGTCTATACCAGCCAGAATTGGCTCAGAACCAGCTCACCTCCCAAGCCCACGCAGGCACAAATGTTAAAAATGTAATCTCCATTAGAGAGTAGCAGGAACTCCCCTACCTCACCAGCGATGAGAAGCATAGAGCAGATGAATCAAGTTTATGAATCTTGATTCAGTTAAATGAATCAAGTCTGCTTGAAGCCAATGAGTCTGTGAGCCTGGAATTGCTGCTGGCCTGGGAGGTCACACAGCAAGATGGGAAGAGAAAGTTGTGAAACAGGCGAGGGTTTCTCACAGGCGAGGGTTCCGCTAGCCCTGCTGGGTGCACACATATTCCCAAGTCCTCTATCCTTCTGAAGCCACATGCCAGCAAAAATGCTGGCAAAAAAAAAAAGAGGCAACATTTCAAAGAATAACTGAAAATTCAAGAATAATGGGAAACAGAGCCAAGTGACTACAGCTGTGTCTCTGAGCCGCCTGGAGGTACCGGGTACTTACCTGGAAAAAAAAAAAAAGCCTTTGTTTCCAAAAATTACCCAAGAAGGAAACAGAGTGAATCACTGTGGCATTCTCATGTGCTTTTGACTAACCTGAGTGGTGGCCCCAGGTTACCCTGAACTGCGGGCTGTATCATAGCATGCTGCAGGCAGGACTCTCCTGGGAACCCTGAGGCTTCCTTCCACCACAGCCCCGTCCTTCTGACTAGACACGAGGAAGAGAGCACCTGAGGACGCTTCATCAGAGGGCAGAGCAGGAACCACTGAGCCATCGGGGCTGAGGGAGGGCCAGCGCACTGTCACAGAATGTCCTTTGGCGGACACACCTTTCTTTATTTGAACCCCTTCAAACTTTAAGCAGGAGCTTATTCACTGGACCCGTTTCCTTTCGTGTCATGCTTCAGGGTCCTAAAGGAAAAATATGGTCTCCATTTTAACCACAACGGGACTTAGTATACGGTAGCAGCCAAAAACAGTTACCGACTGAGCAAACAAGGAAGGATGCATGGCATAGCCTGACTTTCATTCACCCAGTGAATATTCTCAGGGTACCTTTGTGCCCAGATGCCATCCCACACACTTAGAACATGAAAGGACCCAGAGAGGAAATGACAGCCCTCAGGAAGCCCAACAGAAGGTGGGCAGCATGAAGAAGAAAAGAGCCAACTCTGTGTGAGTCAGGAGCCAGTAAGGATCATGGGAAAAATAGAAGTGGAGCAACTCTATGGTCTTCCGGGCCACGAGTGGTGGCCACAGTGTCCTTCAGCCCCCTAAAGCTGCTTCTGCCGGGGATGGCTCAGGCTTCTACTCCATCAGAGCTGCCTCTCTAGGAAGGAACCCGTACTCCCCAACCCGTGGCTCTTCAGCCCTGATTTTCCAGTAGCCTTGGCTTTGGCCTCCGCAGACTGTACCTGTGAACCGTGGCTCCATCTGTGTCTCCCACCCGGGACAGGGTGTTGCTCACAATGTCCAGATTGCCCAAGATATCTGAAGTGCTACCTGATTGTAGATGCCCTCTCTGGGTCCCCGTAGCCTGAAGTGCTGCTTTCTCCACCCGCCCTCCCACCTCAGACCTCTGGGAGTCCTAGATAGGTCCTCTCTGACTGAAATTATTCTCCTTGTATCTGTTCCCAGCATGGGGCAGGAGGGACATCAACCTAGCTGGAATGGCTGGAATGGTGACCTGTATCCCCCAACAAAGCACCAGGGGAACTAGATGGCAGATGCGGGGTAGTCAAGGAGGGCGCTACAGTAGGCAAGTTTTGGGATGCGTATCTGTGACACAGGCCTGGCAGGAAAGGGCCCCTTTCCTCTCCAGCATTCAGTACCAGAAACTAAACTCTATCTAGATCCAACCTCCTACATCCAAGGATTTCAAACAGCCCACAGAGGACCTCCCAGGAGACTAGGACCTCTGGGGCACAGAGGAACACCAAGTAATTGAGAGAGGGGAGAGGGCCTGGAGGGGCCACCTAGTTAAGATTCTTCCACCAATTCTGGACCCCCGGGGGAAGCACCAGGCCTTATGGAGACATTTGCCATCAGACTCCATCCAACTCTAGGGGGACCCATGTGGATCTCACTCTGATCCCAGCCAAGGCCAGAGCAGAGGCCTGACTCACTATCGTCAACTATATAAGGTTTACTGTGAATGAAAAGCTCTTCCATCTTTCTAAACAAGTAAAACCCTATAAACTAAACACAATCTGTCCTACAACACTGGAAGCTGTTCTTGCCCCAACCCTACAAGGCCTGGTCCTGCAAGGATCCACCCTGTAAGGCTGAGCTGTACAAGGCCCTCCCTGCTCTAAACCCTCTTTCCTTCAGGCCACTTTTGGGAGACCCACCCTCGTAGGCCCCGCCTGGTACAGGTACTTTCTCCTATAGGGCTCTGCAAACGAGGACAATCTCATGTAACCAGAAGCACCCCCACAATAACTCACCAAAAATATTTACAGCAATGAAAAATGGAACCAGTAAATGAACCAACTTACAGTAGATCAAAGCAGCCATATCCACAGACAGAAATGCCAGATGAACCCAAATGCAAGGGATATTTGAAAAGGGTTTAAGAATTCAGGGACCTTGCTACAATGTGTGAGAAAAAGAGAACTCAGTGCTGAATGGACCCTGGGACTCTGATTAGGTAAAAAGTAATTTTGACACAAAACAACAAAGGATCAAAGCCTGACCTAAGTGGCCTAAGTATCTCTGAGAGAAATCCAGCAAACCAGGGAAGCTGGCCTGCTGGTCCCAGGCATGGTTTTAGGATGCACTGACTCCTGCTCCTGGAAGCGATGCTGAGAAACCCGCATCAGCACCCAGGCCCATGGCAACAATGCGGCTGTGTAAGAGTCAAGACTAAGGCACGTTTTCCTTTCTCATCCTTTATTTTTGACACAGGATGTCACGTATCCCAGGCTGGCTTTGGATTGGCTATGTAGCCAAGGATGACCTTGAGTATTTAATCCTCCTGCCTCCACTTCCCAATGCTGGACTGTAGGCATGTACCGCCATGCCTGGTTTCGGTGGTACTGAGAGTCAGACCCAAACAAGCTGTGCGACGGCTCTGTCACCTCAGCTATATCCCTGGCCCTCGGCTGTACTTTCAACCTGACAATGAGGGCTGTCAACAGTCAGCCACAGTTAGAGCCCATGTCCCAGTGTTTGTTCATTCAAGGAAATTTCATATAATGCCTACTACGTCTGGCCCTGGGCTGGGGTGAGTCTGTGGTGCTCACCCCACATACCTGCCTTCATGTGGCTGAAGGTTTGCTGACCAGCAGGATGTCAATCAGCAATCACACGTGCACCCATAATTACACACCGAGAAGCGCCAGGGAAGTAACTGGGAACCCAGGCCTTCATTTAAACTGGGTGTGTAAAGCAAGTAAAATCACCAGGTAAGGAGATTGGGGAATACACAGTTCTTCTATGGTGCAAGCTGACGGGCAGTGCAGGCCAGACCCAGGGGACCCTGCCCTGTGCTAGGCGCTGTAGGGAAGGGACAGGAAGACAGCCGTCAGCACAAGCCGAGGCCCTCCGGATGTCTCTGATGTTCCCACTGTTTACGGAGATGGGTCCCAGCATCACAACAACCTAACCACAGAGGAAGGAGTCAGGCAGGGCCAATGATGGCTCTATGAGACTTGCCTTGGACTGTTAGAGACATGGATGGAACAGGATTTGTTAAGGAGAAAGAACCCAGATCATATATTCCGACTGAAGAGGGATGGGATGAGAAAGACGGATGGATAGATGGATAAATGGATGAATGGATGGATAGGTAGACAGACAGAGAGACACTAGGGAGATACTAGATGATGTTCTGGAAGACATACTGGGACATATCTTAAAATTGGGCCATAAGTCTGTGAGTCAGGCAGGGTGGTGCTTGGTCCTTTCCTGTATCCTGCCCTCCCTCTGCCATCCAGGGCGATGATGGCACAACTGTCACACCTGCATTACTGCCTGGACCAGCACCACAGGGTGCACGAGACTGCCCAGGGTGACTTCGGGGCCAAGAACCCTCACTGGCTCGGACTCCAACTGAGAGGTCATGCACCTCTGAGGGAAGGGCCTGCACCCTGGTTCACACAGGTACTCTACACTGGGGCTAATGCAGGCAGGACTGGGACCAGGGGCCAGAGAGAAACAAGCATGACACAGATGATGAAGTCACTGCAGGCAGCCTCTGCGTACTCCTCAATCCTCTGAACAAGCCTACTCAGAGAGGTATCGCTGCCCCATTTTACAGGCCAGGAGAGCAAGAGCTAGAGCAGCGGTTCCCAACCTGTGGGTCACAGGGGTCACGTATCAGATATTGACATTATGAATCATAACAGTAGCAGAATCACAGTTATGAAATAGCAACAAAATAATTTTATGGTTGGGGGTCATTACAACAGGAAGAACTGTACTATAGGGTCTCAGCACTAGGAAGGTTGAGAACCACTCATCTAGAGGGAACCACTGACCTGCTCAGTCACAAGGCTAGTAATGAAGGTGCTGAGACCAAATTACAGGAGGGGTTGAGATAATTCTAATGGGACAGTCAGAGACAAGGAAGAGTAGAGGAGGGAGGTCTGAAGCGATGGACGGGCATGGGGCTTGCGGGAAGAAGTAGGTTGCTTAGGACCTGGGCAGACACAGACTCTAGGTAGGTAGGGTGTGAACGTCTCCACCTCCATGGGACTTTCCTGACCTGTAAACCCGCGGTGAGAACCCTGGCTACGGGGGAAACAGTCTGACCTGCGTTTGAGAAATGTGGAAGAGTCAGGCAGTTTGCAGGCTGGGAGCTGCACAAGCGATGCGGGCTGGCCCTGGTGACTCATGACACAGGTTCAGACAATAGAGTCAAGTTGGAAAGCACCAGACTCAAGAGCACACCAGCTCCCGGCTCTGTTCCCTGCACTGGCTTCCTAACCCTGGGCAGTCTCCTGCAGGACTCCTTGGTAAGCAGGAATAGAGCGCTGCTCTTGAGAGGCTTGGGGAGAATCCCATGAGAAGGCTCATTCTGTGCTCACAGCGTGAGAGGAGAGCAAGGCTCCTGGAGCGGCAGTGTATGCTCTGCAGGCCTGAGAAGGCCGACAGCATCCCAAGGCTCTCATGGCTGTCACTCAGCGTGTCTCGTGAACCAACCTGCAGACTTCCGCAGCATTTAGGACAGAGCATTTGGGGGTGCTCTTCGTCAGCTTAGCTGCATCTCCTACTTTCTGAGGGGGAGTCTGGCTTATTAGGACCATCCCTTCCACTATAGTAGATATAAAGTGGCTATTCTTCAGGGCTATTTTTCAAAAACAAACAACTTATTATTATTATTATTTTTTTGATAATACTATGATAGACCAGAGTTTGAAGCTCTGGGTAGGTGTTGGCCTCTCCACCCAGCTATGTCATTCAATAAGCCTCTGCTAAGTCAGACTCTGGAGGGCCCCGTGACAGTCCCAGTAATACTGCTGCAGAGAGCCTGCTGTGGTACCGCTGAAGGAAATGGGTGAGCTCCAAGTCTGTGCTCCTTGCATCCGCCAGGCATACTGCACACGGGGCTGAAGCGCCCATGCTGTGCTAACAGGCAGGATCAAAGGTTCGAGCTGCTGGGGAGAGGGGACCTCACAGGATACAGGAGGCCATTTAGGAAGCAGCCCAGCCCTGAACACATGTCCGGGAGGCAGCAGGGAGGGAGGTGGGTGGATACTGACCTCAGCAGGCAGGTGGTGTGTGTTTCCCAGGAAGTGGAATCATGGACCATGGAACTGGATGGTTCAGGATGATGTTGCAACTCAAATTCTGGACTTGAACACACATGGCTTAATGGTTTTGCTTATGAGTTTATGTCCTTGTTGAGCCTCGGGGTCCTCATTGCCACAGTGGAAAAAAGAGTAGTCTGTAAGGTGTTTTAAGTATCACCAGAATTCTGTACGCCAAGTACCCAGAATGAGGCCTGGCACAGATGGTACCTAAGCTATAACCTCCAGACTCATTCAAGCTGGAGTAGCTGACACCATACCTAGACTTTGCACACGTTTCCCACAGACTTGGTCATGTTCCTTGAGCAGACTGAGATACCCACTAAACACTGGGTATCAATCTTGGACCAGGCTGTGACTTCTACCTTGGCTGAGAAAGGCACCTTAAGTCCTTTGCAGCTCCATCTCTCCCATGACCAACAGGGTCACAACCCTAGGGAACAGTGGCAGGTCAGGCAACTGCCTGCTCAGACTCAGTGGGGTTACCTTCCAGCAAATACTCCCATCTCCAACAAAAGAAGGACATGTGTATCATTTTTAGCTCAAACTGAGCATAGGAGGTGATTCCATACAGAATCCAACACTCAGTATCAACCTCAGGGAGAAACCATGTCATCTCTCTCCTTTCTCATCTCTGTCAGTAATGGTGCTGAGCAGCCTATGGTGTCATGAGCAGGTGCACCTCCTCTTCCTTGCAAGGGACTGACCATGCTGCAGGCAGATAGGTTTATTTGTCCCATAGCAACACCCTTCTATTTCAGAACAATGAGTGAGGCAGGCCACACTGGCCATCTGGGGGTGGGGGCAGCTGGTGGCGTAGGCCCTTGAGCCATGGAGAACAGGATACTAATATTACTTTCATTGCTGACCACCTAAAAACAATTGCACGCGTGACCCTCAAATTTCTCTTTCAGAATAGCTTTTCCAAGGGTCTTTCTATAGAATCACACGTTCCCCTCAGAAAGCCACCTGAGGGGAGGTTTCCGGGCCTGAGCGCCTCTGTCTGTCTGTCTGTCTGTCTCATCTATTCTGTCTGAGAAGCAGAGGCAGAGAGGGAGAGCTGAGCTTATGGAATGTCAAATCTGGTTTTGACAAGCACAGTAATAGGACAAATTGAAAGAAAACAAGTGTGTATTTACTCAGCAGCCAGGCCTCTGAGGAGCAGAGACATCCCATGGCGCTGTGATGTACTCCCAAGACATGGGACCTCATCACCCTCGAGAGTGTATGGATGATGTGCAGGAGACCCAGGCTCACCCCTGTAGTTAAGGTGGAGAACAGGGTATTGGCTCTACAGGTCCCATGGTCTACCAAGCACGAGGCTGCTACAGTCTTCATCCCACAGACGGCACTTCCTTTTTCAAAGGGCGATGGTACTGTCAATCTTCCCTATACACGAGGACTCAATACCTCAGAGATGACCTATGACCTGCTGTATGTGGCCCAGGACAATTCTCATTCATCTCATGCCACCTTCAGCCACAGCACCCAGCCAGCCACAGGGGTCTCTGAATGACCCTACTTCTGTAAACTAATGGGAAGCCAAGGTATCCAGGGGCAGAAGCAACCATTCGGCCACAGTGAGGCTTAACAGGAGCCTCTTGGCTCACATATCAGCAGCGGGCATCCAAAACTCTGTAAAAATACAAACTTTAGCCAGGCGGTGGTGGCGCACACCTTTAATCCCAGCACTCAGGAGGCAGAGGCAGGTGGATCTCTGTGAGTTCGAGGCCAGCCTGGTCTACAAGAGCTAGTTCCAGGACAGGCTCCAAAGCCACAGAGAAACCCTGTCTCAAAAAAGCAAACAAACAAACAAAAAAAACCCCATAAAAATACAAACTTTTCTTTATTTATTTTGACTAGTCAACAAATACCTAGAAAGATGTAGTTCAGTTCCCTGGGACTTCGGAACTGTGGCGTGTCAGACAAACACCTGAAAAGTGTAAAATCAGTGCTACACACAGCACCACCATTTTATACATCTGGGGGTGGCGGGGGGCACCGCGTGGCACCGTCGTGGTTTGTTGGAAGGTCAGGATGGCAGACGAGCCACCAACTGGATGCAGGTGATCCACACGGGAGGACCTGCACCCAGGGTGAGATGCTGTGCAGTGGGTACTCTCAAACATTATAGATTACATGAAGCAAGCTTTTCCCTCAGCCTAGTACATCACTACATCCCACCCATAGCACAGATGCTGACTTTGGGGTGTGGGTTGGACCCAGCCTAACTTTCAGAGCCAAAGGCCTAATAAAAAAAAAATCAGAAGGAAGTAGCCACAAGTGACTGCCAGCACACCCACTGCAGGAGGAGGCAAGGCTCCTCTCATCCCCCAAGGGGTGGGCCTGGCACACAGGGTGGATCTGTTCTGGGCAAGTGTGTCAGGCTGAATCGGAGACACAGTTTCACACAAATGGAAACCTGAAGGTATCAACAGCAAGAAAAGCAAAATGGATTTTTAATTTCCCAAGTTTCTCTGCTTTGC
>JAQHUG010000004.1:10038655-10051342 GCA_028555095.1 Dicrostonyx torquatus
CTTCTGGCAGAAGGCTCGCTGTGAATCACGCATTTGCTACCTCCAGAAAGTAGAGCTTCTAAAGTATCTCACGGGCCATCTGCTGACGTCAGAGCTGTAAGGGAAACCCCTTTGCTTCACATCTGAGTCGGTAAGCATTGATTGGATGTGCACAGAATACGCAGGACTTCACAGGCTACTGCTGAATTACAACGGAGCTGGAATCTGCCGGTCACTTTAGAAGACCAGGCTGGTCTTCGAAAACGCTCACCTTGATGCGGATGTGACGGGAGGGGGGAAGAGCTCCAGAGAAGAAGACTAGAGCCCAGCTCTAGTCCCAAGAGCTCCGAACTCAGGAGCTGGTGCAGAGTGCCTCCACTGATGCACAGAGCAGATGAGGGCACTCCCGGAGGCCAGGCATGGTGACAAGACAGCTGGGCTGCTGACCCTGGCTTCACGTAAATGTGAGGTTGGGGATTGGTGACACTCTAAATATTAGGATGGATGAAGGATGCCCCCTCCCCGCATGCCACCTCACCCAAATCTGCCCTTACCTGCTAATAGTGGGCATGGTGTCTGCTCTCTTGCGTTTGTACCCCAACATGATCTCTCTACCTGTCACACAGCAGCTGCCCGGTGAAAGAGCAAACCCCTCCCAATCGAATGGACTGGGTGGCGGCAGGATCAGCATTTTATAGTTAGCTACTGCACAGAGGTTTCCCTTGAGGACACGAACCTTCTTCCACAGTGCACGGAAAAGAAAGCATCTTAAGATCAAAAGACTCCCATTCCCAGCTGCTTCCATGAACTCTAGACCTGGAGACCAGGGACCTGTGGTCCCATGTGGGAAATTAGAACACTGTGCCAGTACCCAGAGAGCTCTGCTAAATGCGGACCCTGGAATGTGGTGTCTGCATCCTGGTCTGGATTTCATGACTTGACAATCCCTAAGAGGAGCAGTGAGCCTTCTCCACTAGTGGCCCTAAGCTGTTATGGCATTGATTGGGTTTCAGAGCCTCTGTTAGACCCTCGGCAGGGCAAAGAAGCTCTCAGGGGTTCAAGGTCCCCTTGGGCATAGTGAGAGTGATAGGAGACCCCATTTATGTATCATGGTGGGGACTAATGAATTATTTCTTGCAACTGCAATGTACTTGGAACCATGTCTGGCACATATTTCACATATGTGTTGGATATGTTAGATTAATGTTAAATTCCTCGGAATGGACCCTTTGCACAGAGAGAAGTACCTCATATGTGCCATGGTTTTTATCCCCAGTGTGTCCAGTATAGCCTTAGAGTACGGTTTAGAAGTGTGCTCGGAAGAAGTTGAGGGGCTACAGAGGAATATAACACTGTCACCCTGGGTCCCAGATTTATGGCCCAAAATGAATGGGGAGCCAGTAAGCATGTGGCTTTGCCATATAAACATTCAGCTGGACACATCTGTCTGTGTTCTGCTGTTATCACTTCATGTTCCCTTAAAGTTGCCCGTAAGATACCAGGAGACCCTTTTAAGTACGGATGCGCCTCCCCTATGCCAATCTAGACACACTTCATAGATGCTAGAGCTTCCAAGACCCTGGAAGGTTCCATCTCCTAATTTCTGACACCCTTCCCTTCTCTAAACTCAGAAGAACCCAGCCTGGTACCTGGACTGCCTCGGGTCCCAGGCAATGACATCACTCCTTAGGAAGATAAACCAGCCCCCAGCCACACACCCAGAAGAGGTGGGAAACCTGGGCACAGTAACACCATCCATGCTCCCCAAGCTAACATCCCACTTGGGTCCCTGTCAAGAGCCTCTTCTGAATGCAACTTCTCAGTCCAAGTCCCAGAACCTGTTGAAACACATACGTGCAAATACAACAAACCAGAATCTCAAAAGGGTGTAGCTGACATACAGGTGAGTCAAACCGTGTCCAGGCAGTTCTCAACTGGCCCACAGGAGGCAAGTCCTCAGCCATCCAACACGGAGGCCTGGCCTGGGTTCCATCCCACCCGCTGTCTCATGCCAGATGGAAGGGTGGGTCCCTGCAGGGCCGTGGCAGCCAACACGCTCAGCCAGAGATAAGATCTCGGGGATCAGAGGAGACATGCTGACAGAAAACACTGTGTGCCCAGCTGTCCACAGCAGAACTTAGCCAGCCAGTACATGACCATCCGGGCCATCAGGGTGCTACTCACACACACGCCCTCCCAGCGGCCCAGGCTAATGTCTGAGCTAGGCTTATACTAGGGAAAGGACACCAGCTCCACTCAGAACCCCAGGATCAGCCTCACCTGCCCTGGTGGGATCCTCTACAGACAAGCAGCCCCCAAAAGTGACACAAAGAAAATGGGAAGAGGATACAGGATAAAACCGGGTGGCTAAGACAAGAGAGAGCACGCTAGCGCATGTGAGTTTCCAGCTCACTGATATCTCAAGAAATATACAAATTAAAACAATAGAATACTACCTCACACAATCAAGAAGGGAGGAGAGAGTGCTCAGAGCTTGAAGGAGGAAGGAAAAAAAGGAATGGGGGAGGGGAATGAATTGATGTCAAACAGCTGAACATTTACTTTTAGAAAGTTATTGCATGTGCATGATGTGTATGTGTGATTGTGCGCGTGGTGTGCGTGCCATGGTGTGTGTGTGGAGGTCAGACAACAACTCTGTGGAGTCAGTTCTCTGTTTCAATCTTTACATGGATTCTGAGGATCGAACTCGGGAGGTCAGGCTTGCTCGGCAAGTGCCTTCACTCCTGGGCTATCTCATCTGCCTAAACGTTTACTAATTACGTATTCAAAGCTGTAAAAATATACTCATCTTTCTCTCAATCAGTTCTGAATACACAGAGTTCTGTCCTAATACATCCAATAACTCTCATTTGCCTGAGATTATATACTCTATATAAGCTTTATAGAAATACTTCAATATGGTTCACAGCAGAGTTCAGTATGGGAAAAACAGGCAGACACTCAGACAAGATATTGGTTAAATTAATTATAGTTTAGAGATGTAATAATACTATGCAGTCATTTTTAAAAAAGGTCTTCTAAAAACAATGACACGAAAACCATTTATAACATATTGGAAGCAGACTGCATAACGTGCCTCTGTAATCCTGATTCTAGAAGCCATAGTATGTGTGCATGCACGTGCCGTCAGGAGGCCAGGAGGGAACATTTAAGAGAAGTTGGTTTGTGGACAGAATCGCCAGCGGCATTCATTCCCCTCCCAGCGCCAACTCTCTTTAGGGAGGCATGCACAAGACGGAAACCTTCGGTCCCAAGCAGAATACAGAGCGGGCATCGTGATAGAGACCTTAAAACGAGTAGAGAAGGGTCAGAGTGAGCCTGGTTTGGTGTGGGAGGGAACCTTCAGAATGGCTTTGCAGAAGGGGGAAGTCTAGCACAGGCTCTCGGGTGGGGAAACCACAGACTCTTAGGGGCACAGGACGAACCAGGTGTGAACTGACACCATACAGTGCAGAAAAGAACCTGGAAGAATAAGGCATTTAATTCTGGGGTGGGAGGGCCTGTTAGTCCTTTCAGGCTTTTCAAGCGGATGATACCAAGGAGACAAAGGCTTTACTGAGGACATGATGGATGAAACTGTATGCTCTGACCCCCTCACCCCCACCCCGACGGCAGTGGCCTTCTTGCTATCCTTCACAGCAGCCTAGGCGTTCACCCTTCTTCTGTCTGAAACCCTTTCCTAGGCATCTTCAGCCTCTCCCTTCTGGCTGCAGTCTCCTGAGAGGAGAGGTAAAAGTCAAAGTGGAGAGAGAAGGGCAGGCAGAAGCAGGAAGTCGGAAGCGCACAGGCTCGGGAGAGGAAGAGATGAGGCGCTAGAATAAAAGTTTTAGAGACGCATAAGGGGACAGAAAATAGGGGACAACAACCAGGCCCGTAACCTGTGCCCACTGCATACAGGGCTGGCCAGCCGAGGCAGATGACAGTGGGGCACAGTTTTGGGAGGATGTGTGGCAATTTCCAAGCCAGGCATCTTACAGAGCTACAAGGCCTTGACCTGTGGTGCTGGATGCTTACGACTGTGGGTGGTGCTGTGGTTTCCAACATGCCCCTCACGGTCCCTGCTTCATTTCATCTCTGGAGGCAAGCAGCGCGGATGTAACACCCCTGCTCCAGAGGAAATGACTGAGACAGGGAAATTAATGACTTGCCCCAAGCCCCCAAAAGGTAGAGAGTTGGCAAAACTTGGGTGCACTTAGCTCCCCGGGGGCCTGCCATTTCACCAAGCAGAACCATGGTACTGCAGTTCTACATTCGAGTTGCGTGAAGTCCGTGCTGATATGAGGTCGTGCCTCCAGCATCGTGACAAAAGTCCTTCCCTGCAGACAGACGCCACAATAACGTATCAACTACAAAGTGGGAGGAGCATGGGGGAGTATGGAAGGAAGAGCCACATGGGACATTCTGGACAAGCCACGAGTATGCCCAATTGTGGGGTGGGGGGTGTGCAACGCCGTCCCAGGGCTGTCTAGATCAGCGTGGGCCCTCCAAACTCTCCCAAGTTCAAACAAACTTCAGCCTTGCCCTTTATTCCACTAAGGGCAGCGTCTGAGCTCGAAGCCACGGGGACATGGAGTGCCATTTCTCTGCTACGCAGAGCTGGAGGAGGCGGCTGGGCTAACATTCCAGGAAATAGAGGCAGGTGGCCTCTCCTCCCCTAACAGCCTGCATGGACCACAGCCCAGAACTGCAGGATAAGGCCTGGTAGGGCATTTCCTCCAGATATGTCCCACGGCCTCCTGTGGAGTTGGACAGCGTGCTGTGCCACGCACAGCTGCTGAGGACAGCACCAGAACTGAGTGCTTAGCACTCATCTGTTCACACTCACTGGTCAGGAAGAATCCCGTGATGGGTGGCTCTGAACCTTCACTGTGCTGGTGGGCACACAAGTGCGCATGCCTGTATGTACACACAAGTGAGCCCACAAAACCCTGGCAAGATCCCTTCCACTTACACAAGAAGTCAACATCACAGTAGGTTGGGCAAAGTGACCTTAGGTTTCGGTATTCTCTCTCTGGCATCGGCTTGTGAATGTACGACCATCTCAAAAAAAGTTTAAGGAAACGAAGTGGCTGCTTGATTGCAGTGCTGAAGAAAGGGGCCATCGTTTCAACCTCCCACTGAACTGAGGGCCCTAACTTCCCAGCTTTAGGAATTTGGGAGTTTGGGAACACTCCTGGGCAATAGAAGGGATGGGTGTGGGGCAAGGGTCATGGAACTAGCATTTGCAAATAGGGTAGGGTCTCATTATAAGTAAGAGTCCCCAAATGAGGAGAGCCTGTAATTCATTACAATGGGTCCTACTGTTGTTATTAAGGGACTGCCTTCCCCGGGACTCTACTGAAAACCCTACACTAAAGGACTCCTCAGGGCTGCTCAGTAGTCTAATGAGGCACCACCTCCCTGGAGACCAGGCGAATGGATCACAGGCAGTAGGCCCATCAGAAGCATTGGCTGAAAACTCACCCTCGGTGACCTGGACCATTCCAGCAGCTCCGCCTTCTTCACACAGAGAACCACAGCAACTGGGCTACTTATCTCCTAGTCAGTAAAAGGCTCAAGGGGCTTCTCCCACCCGACCCGGGTGCAGCTCCTTCTCCATCCCGCAGGGTCCACGCTGCAGACCCTCCCAGACTCAAGCGTCTGCAGTGAAGGAGCCGCCCCCGCAGAGGGGAGAAGCGCCAGATCCTATCAGCCAATTATCCAGACACAGGGCAACCCGCAAGTTCGGGCACGCTCTGCCTAGGCACAAGCAGCGGGAGGGGCCGGGGCGCGCCCAGGGGGTCTGAGTCTGTGCTGGGGTCGCGGCCCAGAGGATTGCAGTCTGGTCTGGGGGCTCGCCCAGATGGGAATTTCTGAGTCCCGGTACTCTAGGGAACTGGGGGAATCTAAGCCGGGGGAGCGTCTGGTAAAGATATCTGGGTAAGAAGAGTGCTCAGGGCTTGGTCGAAGAAGATTGGACCTGGGCCAGGTGTATGATCAAGGGGTCTGGGCCTGGGGGTAGAGGGCGCCTGGGGCTCCGGGTCTGGTACCCAGCGCCAAACTGGGGGCTGGGCCAGGGCCCTGATTTGGGAGCCGATCGCCAGTTTGCTCCTCACAGCCAAACAGGCGGTGCAGCCAGGGCCCCCCTCCTGATTCTGGCCCCCAAAGACCCCTCCACGACCCGAAACCCAGCAGCCCCAGCTCCTAGATCGCCCCGGAAACACAGCCCTCCCCTCCAACGTGTGGCGCGCCCGGGTCATCTCTAGTTCGTGGAACAAAAGAGCAGCTCTCGTGGAGCGGGTTCAGAGCCTGCACTGACTGTCCCATGGCCCTCGGCCGCCGGGCTTTGTGTTCGCACAGGGAGCAGGGAGGACCGCCGGGGTCCCGGAGCACATCCCACGGACCCTGCGCAGAGGCGTGCAGCGCCCAAGCTCCAAAGTTGCCGACGCCGGTCGCCTCCCACACCGCTCCAGTTTCCCTCCGCGGGGTGCCCCATTCATTTGCCAGGGGAACGGGTGCAGACCGCCACGGTGGGCCTCGGGCACTTTACCTTGCTCTTGACTTCCACTGCGCTGCAGTCGTAGAAGCGTAGGGTCTGAGACTTGTGAAAACTCCGGTTCATGATTTCGGTCCCACTCAGCCTCGCCTTCGCCCTCGCCTCTCAGGGGCCACAGAGAGAGTCTCGGCGGAGACGCCCCCGGCCGTCTGCCCGGGCCCGGCGCCGGGCCCGCGCTCGCTAGGGCGCCCGGCTGCACGGTGTGAGGCGGGCCGGAGCTGGGCTGGCCGCGCGCCTCGGGGACTCCAGGGGCCGCGCGCGGGAGGAGCTATGGGACGCCTCCCCTAAGCCCCGCCTCCAGCGCCCCGCCTCCGGAGCCCCGCCCCCAGCGCCCCGCCCCTGAAGCCCCGCCCCAGGGCTCCGCCTCTTATCAGGACCCTCCCACGCCACGCCCCCACCTGGTGCCCTTCCAAAGGAAGCTCTAGGCCATCCACTGGGCTCGCGGTTTTGCCTTCCCCACAGCGGTCGGCCCCGGAAAGGGATTTTTGGTTGATTCCTTATAAGCACGCCAATGAGAAGCACCCCAGGCCTGATCCAATTGGGCTCCACCTGCCTGGCTTAGTTGCCAGGTTTGTGGGTGGTCCCGCCCTATTAATGCACAGTCCAGCACAAGCAGGACGAGAAGCGGCAGGATAGTAAGCCAGTCCCAAATTGTGATGGAGTTAACCTTAAATCTACTATGTGGTGCTGACAACGAGAACTAAAACTGTTTCTGAGAAGCAGCGGGGGTTTTTCTATGGCAGTTGGTAGGAAATAGGATAGGTTCGGAAGGAGATTTACACCGTGGGGAAAAGGGGAGAAGAAGCCCAAGACGCAACCTGCTCCCTAAAGAGCTTGTGAGGAAGTTAGGACGAGACGTACAGGCTTTACAAACTACCTTCTCTGTGAGTTCAAGGTCAGCCTGGTCTAGAAGAGCTAGTTCCAGGACAGGCTCCAAAGCTACAGCAAAACTCTCACTCGAAAAAAAAAAACAACAAACAAAAATACCTTAAAATGTTCCATGCATTTTTGTAATTTGCAAGTTAAAGAATTAAATCTTTATTATAAAGTCATTGCACGGAAGTGGAAAATACAAGTGGAATTACCCACGGCGGGGCCACTCAGCAATCAGTTAACCTTTGGGTATATTTTATTTCTGTTTACTTTTTGTGCTAACAGGATATTATAGAATTGTGATTGATTGCTTTGCAACATGTTTGTGTTACTGCCAGGGCTACAATGGACGTTTTCACCAGTTGTTTTTAGAAAATGTTCTTAAAGATGCTTATGCGAATAAAGATATAACTTAGAATGGTTCTATTTTACTGGCCATGTTTGCATTTTGTGCATGTTAATATTATAAGTGATGCATTCCAGGTTTCACTTATTTTTGAGGCTTCAAAAATACTGACTTCTAAAATGGAATTATTAGCCCATAGAATACATGTATCTCTAAAGTTTAAAATAACACATTGCCAAATTGTATTCCTCAAAATCTAAGTTTCACTTAATTTTGCTGTGTATTTATCATTATGGGCCTATGGTCACAGTGGTTTAAGGTTAAAATTTTTCCCTTGGGAAAAACTTCAGATTGTTCAGAGGGGCAGATACATAGAACCCCGGACAGGCACATGAGAGGTAAGCCAGCAAAAGACTAGGAGTTGCACACTGGACACCATAGACACTGGGAGAAGCACACTAGACAGTGAGAGATGCACTGTGAACCTATCCTACACACTGGACACCGGGAGATGCATACTGGACACCAGGAGAAGCACAGTGGACACCAGGAGGTACACACTGGACACTGGGAGATGCACACTGGGCACCATGGACACTGGGAGATGCACACTGGACACCGGGAGGTGCACACTGGACACCGGGAGATGCACACTGGACACCAGGAGATGCACACTGGACACCAGGAAATGCACACTGGATACTGGGAGATGCACACTGGGCGTCGTGGACACCAGGAGATGCACACTGGGCGTCGTGGACACCAGGAGATGCACACTGGAAAATAAGAGGGACGATGTGCTGGCTCCTCTCTTCCTTCTTCTTTCCCAACCCGTCCCCTCTCAGAGTCCTTTCTTTCCCCTTCTATTGTTCCCTCTTTATCTCCTTTACAGACCTTCACATAACCTCAGCCAGCCTCAAAGTTCCTATGTAACTGAAGATGATCTTAAACTTCTCATCCTCCTGCCTCCTCCTCCATAGTGCTGGAATTACATACATGTGTGTGTACTTCCACACTCAGGTTTATGCAGAGCTAGGCATGGGACCCAGGAGTGCGTGATAGCTTTATTTGAAGGGAAGATGCCTAACAGTGCAGTCGGTCCTTCGGGCTTGTGGGGAGTCACAGTTTTCCTGCTTATTGTTCCCTCCAGGACTGTCCTGTGGGTGGGAGAGACTCAGGAGCACGGTGAGGACTGAGGGCCCTGCCCTGATGGCTAGTCCAGTTTGTCAGCTTGACTCCATCTGGAATCAACTAAAACACAAGCCTCCAGGTACTCCTGTGAGGGATATTATAAATGGTGAACTCATTCCTACATCTTAAATCCTCTTATTTCTGAGGCTTTTTTTAAAAAAAGAAATATTGACTCTTGTTCAGATGACCTGAAGCAGAAAGACCCGCCCTAACTGTGGACAGCAGCTTCTGGTGGAAGCTCAGAAAAAGGACAAGGAAAAAGAAAACTGCTCTCTGCCTGCTTGCCCTCACTCTCATGGGCATGTCCGTCTGTCCTGTTGCTGTGCATACTTTGCCGATTTTAGAGCTGCCTTCTGTGGGCTTCAAACATAGACCGAAGACCAGCAGCTCTCTAGTGCTCCTCAGGCCTTGGAAAGAAAGTAGAGATAGACAGACCTAATCTTCCTCAAGGCATGGCTTCAAAGAATCCATCTAAACTGGTAACCCTAACTAAGTGTGATGGCCGTGCCTTGCAGTCCCAGCTACCCAGGGTCAATCTAGGAGGATTGAGAGTTCAAAGCCACTCTGAGCAATCTAGTGAGATTGTCTCAAAAACAATCAACAACTTACCCACCCCTGGTAAATAAGTGTAGATCCTAAATATAGGCACTAGGTCAGTGGTTCTCAACCTGTGGGTCACAACCCTTAGGAGGGTTGAACTACCCTTTCCCAGGGTCACCTGGGGCCATCAGAAAACACAGATAACAGTAGCAAAATTACAGTTATGACGTAGCAGCTAAAATAATGTTGTGGTTGGGGTCACCACAACATGAGGAGCTGTGTTAAAGGGGGTCACAGCACTAAGAAGGTTGAGAACCGTTGCTGTAGGTTGTCAGTCCTTGAAAGGGGAAAAAAAGCACAGATCCTCAAAATCTCAGATTTCTAGATAAGTGGCAGCTGAGAGCCTTTTATCAGAAAGAAAGGAGATTGGCATTGGCGTCCTTGACTGCTTTCTCGGCTTTTAAAATAACAAAACACCCCTAAAGGAGCTGTTTCTAGGGTGCTAAAGAAAAAGCAGTATTGAGATTTACTAGATTATCCAGACGGTGGAACTCATGCTGCTGTTGACACCGAAGATTTCCGTACCAGCCAGAGCAGCCTGGATAGGAGATAAGTAAGCCCCTCACACCCCTGGAACAGCCCCCCTGAGAGCTCAGGGGTGGTGATGCCTGGTGGTTCTTAAGCAAATCACCTTGCCCTGCCTTCCCCTCCCCCATGGGAAACTTGGCAGCGTCTAGAAGCGTCCACTGCGAGGAAGGCCGGGTGTGCTCCTGAGTGCCGAGGCCAGTGATGCTAAGAGAGGCAGCTCCTACTATAAAAGGGGTACAACCCAGCCGAAATGTCTGCTGTGTCACGGGCTGCTGCTTCCCACCTTTGTCTCCCTGCCGCTCATTCTTCCTCTTCACCGTAGGTCCCTGCAGGAACCTTAGTGTGCAGAACTCTGCACATTTTGAAGTGTGGAGACCTGTGCTGTCCTCGTCTTTGGTCTCTGGGTCTGGTGATGAGGACTGAGAGAAGTTAGCCTGCTGTGAAACCAATAAAAATAAATATCAAGCCCTGCTCTGCACTGGGCTCCTCGGCACTTCAAAGAAAACGATGCAAATCCCGTCTGGGTACAAAAGATGAAACGTTGAAAATCTCGTCATGGAACCTCTCCTTTCAAAGGGTGCTTTGGTGTAAAAGCTCGTCAGAAAATGTGTTGAAATAATAAAATTATAAATGCAAAGCACCCCCTGGGTGGGTCAAAGTTCGTTTCCTCTTAAGGCAAAGGACCCAGAGTGAGTGTTCCACTCAGACTCTGCTGTGTTTCATCAGGCATCAGTGTGTGAAGGAGGGACTCTGGAGGTCACAGTTCAGAGGATACTGGACACCCTGGGTGCTCCGAGGACAAGGCCTGAGATCAGTTAGATCCCTGGGGGTGGCGGATGGCACCTGGGTGAATGCCAAGTGTGCCCTGCCCACAGTTTTGCCCCAGCCCATTTCAGTGCTATTGCAGGGAGAATGTCAAACGGGAGTGGCCTGGACCAGTGGGTGCTGCTGAGCATCCGTTGTATCTCATCATCCGGTCACTGTCCCTCCTCTGGCTGTTCTCTGAGCTCATCTCCTGCCTGAAGTGTTTCCTGTGCCCCACCCTAGTCTTGTCTATTTTATCTTACTCTTTGTCTGTTGTATTTCTATGTATTTTCATTTTTACTTCATAGATTAAAGTTTTCAAAGAGATGATCCCTTACTTCTTTCTTTTTTCAAAGAAATGGAGATTTGGAGACCTGACCCCCCAATCCCCGCTGCCTTTGTTCTATCTCCAGTGTTTTCCTGGCATCTGTAGTCACAACTTCTGTCTCTCTGTATTCATTTCCTAAGTCTGTTGTGCTTCACGAGACTGACATCCTCAGGATGGTCCAATGGACCGGCCAATAACTAAACCGGTTCTGGGTCCTGTAGAGCAGCAGGCCCCAGATTCTCAGTGAAGTACAGGCGACAAAGGGGATCTAGGACTTGGGGGTCCTTCCTGATGGAGGGTGTTCTGTGCAAGTGGGTACCATCTGATGTCACCACCCAACAGGTAATGTGGCCTAGGTACCAGGGTAAGTGGTTGATTTCCAGTGGAGATTCATTTATTTTTCAGCCGTTAAACAAGCTCTAATGGAGGTTGTATAACGTTAAAGGCCAAAGATGCAGCAGGGTCGCCCCCAAAGAAGTAGTTCAGCACACAGACCTGTAGATCCTAGTTTTGAAGGCGCTCAACAGAAGGAGGCAGCGGAGAGGAGCAGCGAGGACCGACACTGAGGAGTAGATTTCTCTCCAGCTCCTGCTGCAGGCCCAGAGGTGAGAAGACAGCCTTTCGAAGCCACTAGAGAACGCATCTAGGTGCACACCCCAGATCTCTGATCTTTCCCCCTAAACGTGAAGGTTGTGTAGGTTGGCTGTGTTTTAAGCATTATTATTGGTTCATAGCCACAGTTCTACTAATCACTCAGGGCCTATTGTCATCAACAACCAACAAAAGGGAGGTGCTTTTATGTTCAGGTTGTTGAGATGTGATTTCCCAGGAAAATGTTCTCTAAGGTACGGTTTTTCCATGATGCTTGAATCGTGTGCTGCCACACGGCAGGCAGGATGTATGTTCCTCGGGTAATAGAAGAGGTAACTAGTAGAGTGGAAACAAGCAAGGGTCACGGTGAGGCTTGCTCTCGCTTTGATCCTCATCCAAAGGTGTGCGAGTGCCCAGGTTTTATCTTTACCTGCACCCTGAGGATGTCTCTGCCTTTGCGGCGAAGACATGATCATGATCACGCCTGTGTGCACGATCTATAGCAAGGACCCAGTAGCAGCTCCTTCTGCAGACAGCGCTCTCAGCCACAAAAGAATAAATTCCACACATTCCAGAGCCATGTGGAAATTGTTGTTCACATCTGTTCACATGCTCCAGGGTGGCTCTGCTGGAAGCCCCTGAACCACTGAGTGCCCCCACCTCGGCCTGGAGCTTCCTTACCGGTCCATGGGAGGCCGTGAGCCTGAGTCAAAAGGGAAAGGCAGGGAGGGTCGGCCTGCCTGCTGCGGCTTTGCACTAAACTCTGAAGCAAGTGTTCGAAACGCAAACAGAATGAAATGGTTTTTTACCTAGGGCATGAAATGAAGTCCTCATGCCAAGGATCACACTAGTTGTGGATCAGAAAATCAAGTGTGGTGTGTGTGTGTGTGT
>JAQHUG010000004.1:10078738-10090110 GCA_028555095.1 Dicrostonyx torquatus
TAAACTCATGGGAATTGAGTTTTGATTTTACCTCAGTTCCGCTTACCTGCATATCTGTTTTCATGGCCAGGAGTTCACCAGTTAGGTCAGAGAGTTTTGATTTTACCTCAGTACTGGTCATCTCCATAGCAGTCTTCATGGCCAAGAGTTCACCGGTTAGGTCAGAGTAGTTTGATTTTACCTCAGTACTGGTCGACCCCCTCATGGTGATGGCTCTGTTTACCAGGTGTGCAACGGTGTGCTCACTGGTGTGATTTCCCTCAATAAGAACCTTCCCTGTGGCTCTGAAAGAACCTTTTTATCATCTAATCCCTCTTCCCAATAACCGCCTTAGAATTCTGATTTCATTGAGCCAACCTACAGGGAAGCAAGTGATGAAAATGATGCTCATTGTAACACCATTGATTCCTGTGTAACCCAATATAAACCTAATATGACCCTAATGAGAGGCACAGATAGGTTTTCAGCCCTACTCACTCTTTAGCTGGCACACGGGTGTCGGGGGTGGTTGCAGAACCGCTCTAGACCTTTACAAAGAGGAATTCTTTTCAGGAATACTCTCTATCTTGGCCTTGACACTAACAAGACCACTTGATTCAATCCCTTCTGGGGTAGTTCCCATTTTAAAGACTGAAATTGTTACTGTCCATGCAATGAATTCCCCCAGCCAGAGGAGGCTAACTAGTTGTAAGCTTCATTCCCAGGAAAGAACCTGATCAGTAAGATTCATGCAGTGTACAGGTCTGTCCTAAGAGTTCTCTGCCCTACACCTGCGGGACACTTGTGGCACTCTTGAGTAAACAACCCCAATTGCTAGAAGTTACTTGGAAGATTCCGGTTCTCCCAAAACCAGCTGAACCTAGTGACTAGAGGGGCCCATAGGCCCTCTAGAACCAGCCTCTTACCCTGTGGGCTGGACAAAGCTTGGAACCACTCTGGAATACCTGAACATTTGCTTACCTGGGAATGGTTTCTGTGATTCTCACCCTTTGGTGGGGTATTTCCTGATTCTGGACCCACCACTTCAACCATCACTGCACTCAAGTCCCAGGCTTCTAACAAATCAATTTCTTCTAGTGGATGTCCAAACTTAGCCTAAAGAAACCACAGACTGTGAGTCCCAACAATTGTGGCCCCTCCTCACAACAGAAGGGACCTACCTTGGGGAATTGGTATGGGCCTACAGATGATAGGACTCAGAATGGGTAACTGTGGAGGAAATATACTCACTAGAAAAGGTATCTCCATCTAGCACAGGAGATAAGGTTGGCTTCTTACTCCAAGAGCAAGGGAGGGGCTCAATATCTTGACTGATGGAAACTTGATATTAAATGAATGGATAGGGCACATGGGGTATTGATGTAGGAGGGTTCTTCTGCATTTTGTATTGCTTTCATTGGTTAAATAAAGAGACTGCCTTGGCATTTTGATATGACAGCCCTTAGGTGGGCGGAGTAGACAGAACGGAAGGCTGGGGAGAAGGGAAGATGCCAGACGCCACGATGCTCCTACCTGAGATGGACGTAGGTTAGACTCATGCTGGTAAGCCACAACACGTGGTGATACACAGACTATTAAAAATGGGTTGAAACAAGATGTGAGAGTTAGCCAAGAAAAGGCTAGTGATAATGGGCCAGGTAGTAATTTAATTAATACAATTTCCGTGTGGTTATTTCAAATGTAAGCTAGCTCAGTGACCGGGAGCCGGGCGAGACAAAGGGCTAGCGCTCCTCTCAGATGCTGGGAACACAGCTGCCCCTCCTCTACAGGGTATCTTCCGAGGATAAGCCTCTATATAATCTGGGAAAGGGCAGGTATCCAGGCTCAACAAGGTATGCTCAGTGTCCTAATTCAAATAGGATCTGAACTGGCCCACCTTTCTAAAAGCTGAAGCAAGATTTTCACCACCATGATGTATTTCACCTCTGGAAAATGGTCTTACATAACTGCAACAAGACATCCCTATGTCCTGATTACCAGCGTTCTATGACTGGATAAGGCAATCATCAAACTCAGAGGCTGTCTTAGCTAGGGTTTCTATTGCTGTCAAGAGACACCATGACCACGGCAACTCTTATAAAGAAAACAATTAATTAAGGTGGTGGCTTACAGTTCCAGAGGTTCAGCCTATGATTGTCATGGCAGGGAGTGTGGCAGCATGCAGGCAGGCATGGTGCTGGCTACATCTTGATCAGAAGGCAACAGGAAGTCAATTAAGACACTGGAAAGTACCCTGAGCACAAAAAACCTCAAAACCCGCCCTCGGAGTGACACACTTCCTCCAACAAGGCCACACCCACTCCAACTCCTGATAGTGCCACTCCCTATGAGATTATGGGGGCCAATTACATTCAGACTACCACACAGGGTTAGAGAAAATTATTCAGTGTACTTATATTGTGTCCATGGGACATTGCTGGCCGATCATACAGAACGTAAACCCAGTGGGATTGCAATTCCCTCCCAGACTGTCAATTAGAAATGATATCTGTCTCTACCCTTAAAACAAATGGGGCTCAGATATTATACAGACCTTGGTGTTCCATCAAGAATTATGTTTGGCACGTGGGAAGTGGCATATGTTATTATATATCCGCTAATGATACTGTTGCTCTCACTGACTTGTCATGGGAGGTTTCTCAACATTCCCTCTCCTCTGAAAGACTCTGGTGCACAGTTCAAGCAATTAGGCAATTACACTTTACCCTATTAAACAGGACCTTACATCAACCATAATGCTGAAGAGCTCTCCCCATTAACCTTATCTCTTTATGCTCCTGTAAGGTTGTGACTGAAGAGATCCATCAGACCAACTGATGAGCGGCTCTTCCAGCCCGTGGCAAACCAATGGCCTTCTTCACAAGGCATAGCTTGCAGTGGACAATGGTGACAAAGATATCATTAGCCTCACTGATTCTTGTAACAAACATGAAAAGGGTTCTTTGGGTGGTTTTATTGTTTGTTCTCTTCCTCTAATAAAGGAGAAACGGCTCCAACTGTTTCTTTTCCTCATACTGTGTTTTAGCAGTAGAGACATCACCACAGAAGTTATAACCTCACTCTCTCTGTGGTATACACCAAGGGGACACGATGTCATTAGGTGGCTGTCCTTCACTCTGGAGCTCTGCCATCTACCAAGTTCGACCTTGGCTTCTTAGGTAACCGTCTTCTGAGGCACTATGACTGCTGTCTGTCTCCATGCTGCTCATTTTGTCAGCAGGAAACAGCCAGAGACACCGCTGTGACGGTCCCTAAATAGCACTTAAAGTGACCTGGGTGTGGTGTGTGTGGGAAAATGGAGGAGTCAGATAACACTTCAAGTTGTTGGGGGTAGGGATAAGAAGCCATAAATAAACCACACAATGGCATGACATTTCTAAAATTTCTAAGTGTTGTCCCAGTGTCTCCTGTCACTCAGATCCATACACTTGTGTGTGTGTGTGTGTTAGTGTGTCTATCTATCTATCTATCTATCTATCTATCTATCTATCTATCTATCTTCTCTCAGACATCTAACAAATATGTGAAAATAAATGTGTGCAAAATCACACCCTTAATGTTAGTGACGTTGAATTTACTTTTGTATTTTCTTTTTCATTGTAGTAATAGAAACTTCACCTTATCAGTTATTTGAGTTGACACCCCGCCCCCCGTGTTGTACTCATTCTTCTTAGTCTGTTATCCATCACCTAGCCATCTGCAAACCTTGCTGGCTTTATCAAACAATTTCCAAGTTTATTGACTTAATTCTAGGTGCCCTAGCTCTTATTTTTATAATGACCCTTCCTCACTCTCCATCTGTCTTAGTGGTGAATGGGAATCCTTTAGAACATGTTAGTTTTAAAGGAACTAACTAGTTTCCCCTGAGATTCTGAGGTCTCTTAACTCAGAGTTAATCTAAAATCTGTCCTCTTTAACTCAGTCCCCACATAACCTCACACGTGACATGTCCCTGGCTTCACCTGCTGCTTTGCTGACCTTCATCTTTTTTATCTGTCACGTGGCCCCTTCTTTTCCTTATCCATCTCTGCTCTAGCTATTGGTTTATAATTCTGCTGTTGGCGAGGCCTGGAAGATTCTTTGTTCCTGATGTAAACATTCCATGTTCCATCCAGCCTTAGATTCTCTTACAAGATAACCCCCCTCTGGCCATCATATAGAAAAATAGCCACCCACTGTTCCTCAGGGAACTGTTCCCCCCACTGTGTATAGAACAGGCACTCCTGCCTCCGTGTCTCCATTATCCATTTGATTTTTCCCATGGCATAAATCAACACCTGACGTATTACACAGTCATGTTTCTTTCCACTCCTTGAACCAGATTGTAAGACCCATGCCAACACTGTCTTTGTTTTATTTATTATTACATCTACAGAACCTCAAAGTATACCTGGACTGGATTGCAGAATCATTGTTTGTGAAATGGTTAAAATAAAAATGCTCGCTATAAACCTATGTAGAGAATCTTAAATAAGAAGTAAAAAAATCCTGGTGTTGGTGGCTCACACCTTTAATCCCAGTACTCTGGAGGCAGAGGCAGGTGAATCTCTGTGAGTTTGAGACCAGCCTGGTCTACAGAGAGAGTTCCAGGACAGCCAGGGCTACACAATCAAACCCGGTCTCGAACAACAACAACAACAAAACACTAACCAATCAAACACATACAAACCTAAACAAACAAACAAATGAACAAATCCTAAACTAAATCACACTACTTAATAATCTGGCCTTTAAACTCAAAGATCCTCACTGAGCAAAGGCCTTACTTAGTTGTGACTCCCATGACCACTTCTGGAGAGGAGAATCTATACAAGAAAGACACTGTGAAAAAACAAGTCGACTCCAGAGGAAAATTATCATGAAAGGAAAGATCAAGATAGGTTCTGAGTATTTTGACACTGAAGCACGGTTAATAAAAACTCAGACAGAGAAATTGGGGTTCAACCTGAAGATCCATAAAAACAAAGCAGCCAGCCACCGGCTCTTACCTCAACCTCAGTCTGAACTGGCGATCCTGCCTCCAGGAATCTCAGAATGAAATGTGTCTGAGGGTTGTCTCCTTCCATTTTATAATTCTATCTAGGGCTGGAATTAAAGGTGTGCACCACTACCACCTGGTTTCTATGACAAGCTAGTGTGTCTACTGGGATTAAAGGTGTGTGTTATTGTCGCCTGGTCTGTAAGGCTGACCAGTGGGGATGTTTTACTTTTCTGATCTTCAGGCAAGTTTTATTTATTAAAATACAAGTGGAATGCCACTATACCACACTCAAAAGAATACAAAGAAGGCATACTATCTGGCTTAGTTTGTTTTCTACTGCAGTGATGAAATACTAGAAGTAACTTGGGGAGGAGAGGGTTTATTTACTCTTACAGCCTTTTAGTCCATCATCCACGGAAGATAGGGTAGGGACTCAGGCAGGGCAGGAACCTGGAGACAGGAACGGATGCAGAGGCGGTGGGGGACACTGCCTTGCTTCTTATAGCTTGCTCAGCCTGCCATCTTATTCCACCCAGGACCACCTGCACAGCGGGGGTGCCACTTCAAGTGAGCCGATCCTTCCTGTATCAACCATCAGTCAGGAAAATGTACCACAGGCTTGCCCACAGAGCAGTCGGGTGGGCATTTTCTCAACTGAGCTTCCCTCTTCCCAAAATGACTCCAGCTTGTGTCGAGTTGGCGTAAAAGTAGCCAGCACAGTACCAGCTGGCAGTGAAAGAGGAGACGATAGCTCAAGTCATATAATTATATTTGAATCTTTCCTTCTAGAAGTGGCATAAGTGATACACAAAACAGCCAACCTTAAAACCGGTGAATGGAGTCAGTGAATGCCATCATGGAACTTGCTTTGTTCGGAAAGGCTCCAGCTGATCTTTTAAGACTCAAAACACTACATTGATGTGTGGCGCGTGCCTGCTGGCTATAAGCATCACAGAGCGTAAAGCCAAGCAAGTTCGGAGTTAGGCAAAGCTTTTTGTGTCCTGTTTGTGAGCCACTTTTACATTGGGCTTTTCGCCAAAGCCGTGAATTTGACTTAAAAATGGTTTCATTATTAAGCCCATTACTTTGGAACTTCGGCAAGATTAGGGGGTTTCTGTGGTATCCGATGACCGTCTAGGCCACCGTTGGAAAAGTGAGTTGGAGATACGAAGCAGTTCATCCCAGGAATACGCATCCTGTTTGCATACTTGGTTTTAGTCACACACGGGTCACAGACTCTCAAAGTCCGAACCAATGACCTTCTTCCTCTGTCCCCAAAGCTATGACCCCAACCCCATGGGACAGTCGGAAGGAGGTCTTCTGTGCTCTCTGCCTCTAACAAACAAAAAGATTCCCATTTTGTTTTGACAGTGGGGTTATAGTTGTGTTTATTTATTTTTTTTCCCCTTACTAAAATTTCCGTGAAGGATATGAGTTATTTTGCAATGTGAAGAAATAAGACTTATTTTTGAAAATGAGAAATCTTGAAATCACTTGGCCTGCCTTCAAAAAAAAAATATTAACCAGGAAATGCACCCACCAGTACATATAACTGGATTGCTATTCTAATGGTGTGGTTTAGGAATCCCTGAACATATTAAGGAATGAAAGCTTAGTTAGACCCATAGTTGCAATATAGACATTCCTTTTCGCAAACCGACCCCTCCCCCATTCACAGACGATGAGAGTCAGAACGGTAGCAGCTGTTCTCACAGACAGAGTCTGTGTTCTGAGGAGATTGCTTGCTGTAAGTTTTAAATCCTGCCACCCTTGTGCTGCACACTCCTTCCTCAAATATTCCTATTGTCTGTTCGCGTCTATGACCTCAGTTTCCAAGCTTCCTCCCCCAAAGGCAAGACCTTGAGAGTTTGGGCCACATAAAGGGAGAAGTGTTTCAGGGGAGTTAATAACACCCATTAAAAACTTCTGCCTAAAATGACTTTGTTTCTATAGGTTTCATGTCTCTTTCATCATTATTTGCCAAAATAATGAAGAATTTTCTTTATTCTGAAGAAATGCTGAAGGGAATGTCAGCAAGGGTATTCATCACGTCAAGTCAGTGAACTAATTTTAGCAACGGAAATAAAATTTAAGCAGGAAAAATACTGCACTACTTTCATAACCAAAGAAATAAGTAGCAAGAGATCGTGCCCAAGCCTAGCACACGCAAGGCTCTGGGTCCCACACAGGAACCTGAAGAAAAGGAGAGTAATGGGTAAAATGGGGGAGAAGCACAGGATCCGAAGGACAGACACCTTCTGTGTAACAGAAAAATACTTTTATTGAATTTTGGCAACAATATAAAAAAATCGTAGAAAAGATCTTATTTACTACACAGAAATCTAGTTGCTCAACTCAAAGACCGGAAACAAGAATTCAAACCAAAATACTCTGATAGCTATTTGAGAATTTTCTTTCTTCTTTAACAAAGTAAACAATAAGAAATCGTTTTTACTCAGTGGGAGACAAGTCATTGGGAGGAGGTGATGACCTCCAATGTAAGCGCATCATCCCATGTAAAAGAGCATCCAATCTCTTGACTTTGTTGTAATTAATGTTCTAACTATGCCACCATGGTCCAGCTAGGCCACTCCTTGGATATATGCCCAAGAGACTCTAATTCAGCAAACTGCACAGACACTGCTGCTGTGGGATAACCCTTCTGTGTGCTGTGAATGTATGTTGCTCTCATTGGTTGCTAATAAAAGCCGCTTTGGCCTATAACAAGGCAGAATATGACTAGGCGGGAAAACCAAACTGAATACAGGGAGAAAGAAGGGTGGATTCTAGAGAGACGGGAACAGAAGCCCAAGAAACAAGATGCCAGAAGAACGGCAAAAGCCATGGCCATGCGGCAATATTTAGATTTATAGAAATAAGTTAATTTAAATATAAGATCTAGTTAGTAATAATCCTGAAGTATAGGTCAAACATTCTGTGATTAATGTTAGTTAGCCTCTGAGTGATTGTTGAGAAGCAGCTGTGTGAGCGAGCGGGACAGAGAAAGCTCCGTTTACACACTTCCATGTTTGCGTTTGTTGATGTAGTGTTCACACGGGCTAAGCTAGGGACTTAGCTTAGATGTTCATTAACAGATGCAGGACTAAAGAAGATGTGATGTTTATCTACCCATCTATCTATCTATCTAACACATGCATGACATCTGTCTATCCATCTGTCTATCTATCAAACACACGCATGACATCTATCTATCCATCTGTCCATCTATCCAACACATGCATGACAACACCTGTCTACCCATCTGTCCATCTATCCAACACATGCCTGACATGTATTGTGTGCACGTGTGACAAAAATCAGAAGGGGACTTGTGTGCTGGAAGAGGGGGAGGAAACACAAGGTACAATGACGTATATGTATGAATTTCATAGTGAAACTTATTCCTCAGCAAACAAAATTTTTAAAATTTATTTTTTAAAACAATCTTTTCTCATTTTACATCCTCATCCCAGTTCTCTTTCCCTCCCCTCCTCCTGCTCCCACCACCTTCCACTCCTCAGAGAGGGTAAGGCTTTCCATAGGGAGTCAACAAAGCCTGGTACATAACTTTGAGGCAGGACCAAAGCTCTCTCCCCTATAGGCTGAGCAAGGTGTCCCTCCAAAGAGAATGGGCTCCAAAAAGTCAGTTCAAGCACTAGGGATAAATCCTGGTCCCACTGCCAGTGGTCCCACAGGCTGCCCCAGTCACACAACTGTTCCCCACATTCGGAAGGCCTAGTTTGGTCCTATGCAGGGTCCTCCACTGTCAATCTGGAGTCAGTGAGCTCCTAGTAGCTCAGGTCAGCTGTTTCTGTGGGTATCCCCATCATGGTCTTGACCTCTTTGCTCTTATTATTGCTCCTCTCTCTCTTCGACTGGACTCTTGGAGGTGGGTCCAGTGGTAGCTGTGAATCTCTGCATCTGCTTCCATCAGTTACTGGATGAAGATTCTATGATGACATTTAAGGTAGTCATCAATCTGATTACGGGGAAATCCAGTTCAGGCAGCCTCTATCTCCGCTATTGCTTAGGGTCTTAGCTGGGGTCATCTTTGTGGATTCCTGGGAATTTCCCTAGTTCCAGGTTTCCTGCTAGCCCCATAATGGCTACTACATTCAAGAAAGAGATTTGCTCTCCCTCACTTTTCTTCCCCCATCTTGGCCATCCTGTTCCCTCATGTTCTCGTCCCTCCTTTCCTTCTCTCCTACCCCTCTCCTTCTGCCCTCCCCCGCAATGCTCCCAGTTTTCTCAGGAGATCTTGTCTATTTCCCCTTCCCAGGGAGACACGTGTAGCTATCTCTTTTAGGGTTCTCCTGGGTCGTGGACTGTAGGCTGGTTATCCTTTGTTTACTTCTAATATCCAGTTATGAGTGATTACATACCATAGCAAACAAAATTCTAGAAAAATTAAAGAAAATAAACAATTTCAAAGAACGGAGTAGCTGGGCAGTGAGCCTGAAGGACTAAACAATGTAGAGGTTGAGACAACTGCGCTAAGAAAGATGTGCTGAGTGTTTCTGCAGTAGAATTTCGAGTAAGGCAGTTTGCCTTTCTAATTTCTGCATGTGGAATGAAAAAATGGGGGTACTTACCCCATATTCTCACTGGGAAAGAATAACATTTTGTCCTGGAGAGAATGATAAACACACACAAGAGGTTACAGGGAATAAACAGACAATGGCAGAATGGTGAATAAAAAAAACCTCTGAGAGAACGTCACAGAACAACACGATGGCAGGGATTAATACTCATGACCCACAAAGAACTCCTTTTATTTTTCAAATTTTTTTTTATTGATTTGGTTGGGATATACATTTTCTCTGCTCCCCTCCCTCCTCCCTCCCCTTCTACCCTCTCCCAAGGTCCCCATGCTCCCAGTTTACACAGGAGATTTTGTCTTTTTCCACTTCCCATGTAGATTAGATCCATGTATGTCTTAGGGTCCTCTTTGTTGTCTAAGTTCTCTGGGATTGTGGTTTGTAGGCTGGTTTTTCTTTGCTCTATGTCTAAAAGCCACTTATGAGTGAGTAATATGATATTTGTCTTTCTGGATGACCCCAAAAGAACTCTTAATATTAGCTGTCTTAGTTCCTCGGTAAAGAGACAGAAACTATGAGATTGGATTAGCAAATGGGCGCTAACTTTCTGTTTCCTCCAGGAATCCCGCCTCATCATCAACAGCAGTCACTGTCTGGGGTAAAGAGACGAAGAAAGGTATTCCAGAACAAATGAGACTAAGAAAACAAAGAGGTGTAGTCATTCTAATATCTGAGAAAATATCCAATAAAATACATTTCAAATCCGAAACTAGCCAGAAGAAATAAGGAATACTCCTTAAGGGAACAATCCACCACGAGTATATTACAATTCTATGCAGCACCCTTGACCATGGATGGAGCCGTCTCTCCAGTTCTACTGGGTTCTTTTTCTTTTTAAATAAAATTTTGCTAGAGTTTTTTTCTCTTAGCAATTTTAGTAGCATATCAATTATTTTAGCTTCAGAAAGGCGAACACACACACACACACACACACACATATGAAAATTTATAGTATGGCTATGAAGGGTTAAAGGTTACAGTAGAGTTCTGGAGGTTTCAGAGCTCCTGACAGAACACAAATAGAGGACAAGATAATGTCCTCAGTCTAGCTGCAGAACCTCAGATGTTACAGCTCTGCCTGCTGGCCTTAACCAGGTGGCAGGATCAGAGGTTAGCGCCTGGAGCAAGATAAAGCAAAGGGCAGGATCTGACCCACACAAATGAGTGTGTGTTTGGAATAGACAGCATTTCCAGACTGGTAAACAGGATGGACAGACAGTTCAGTCAGGTCGTGTTTACAGTGGGGTGAAGCTGAGTGTTCCCTGGTGACAGGGAATAGTTTTCTGCTGGCCTCTTTCTTGACACATCTTGCGTTCAGACGATATATAGATGAGAGCCATTGCCACCGCAGTGCTGGGCACCCACCTCTTAATGCAGTCCAGGTGAAGCAGTGCACTTTTTCTTTGCGCTGAAGAATCTGAAGAAGTCTTGGGCTTTCCTGATATGATCTGAGTACTTCCATATGACCCTTATTTCTGCTCCCAGGAATAAGTAGTTAGTAATCTGTGGTGCATGGGTGGTGAAGGACAGGTCCATTCATATGTCCACCACGGTACAAAGTCATCCTAGATGCTCAGAACAGAGTCAAAAGCTGCTTATGACACAAGGTCTCTCAGGGAAAGGAACATTCTGAACACTTGCTGCTTTGCACAGCCTGGAGTAACTGAGGGTGCACAGCCTGGGGTAACTGAGGGTTGTGCACAGCCTGGAGTAACTGAGGTTGGCACAGCCTGGAGTAACTGAGGGTTGTGCACAGCCTGGAGTAACTGAGGTTGGCACAGCCTGGAGTAACT
>JAQHUG010000004.1:10107129-10129127 GCA_028555095.1 Dicrostonyx torquatus
CTCTCATATCTTTTCCCCTCCCTCCCTCCCTCCCTCCCTCCCTTCCTCCTTCCCTCCTTCCCATCCCTCCCTTACTTTCTTTTGGTTTGTTGAGGCAGGGTCTCACCATTTTAAGTTGGCTGTCCTGGAACTTGCTCTGTAGATGAGGGTGGCTTTGAACTCACAGAGATCTGCCTACCTCTGCTTCCTGAGTACTTGTGCTACCACACCCAACCTTTCCCAATTATTTTAAGCTGAATGTTAAAACAATTATGTCTGTTTTTTTTCTTTATATGATTACATGTTTGATGTGGGAGTTCCCTCTATATGCTGTGATTACCATTGATAAATAAAGGAACTGCTTTGGGCCTATAGCAGAGCTATAGGGGAATAGGGCTAGGCAGGGAAAACTAACCTGAATGCTGGGAGAGAGAAGGTGGAGTCAGGAAGATGCCATGTAGCCACACTGGAGACAGACGCTGGAACTTTAGCTGGTAAGCCACAGTCATGTGGCGATACACAGATGAATAGAAATGGGTTAAATTAATATGTAAGAGTTAGCCAATAAAAAGTTAGAGCTGAGAATTAGATGGGGTGGGGTGTGAGGGTGTGTGGTGGGAATGGGAGGAGGGGAGGGAGTGGGAACTTGGATTGGTATTTTTTTTAAAACAGCCAATAAAAAAAAGAAGTTAGAGCTAATGAGCCAAGCAGTGATTTAAATAATATGGTTTCTGTGCTATTATTTCGGGGCTAAGTGGCCGGGAACAACCAAGTGGCCCTCCTTCTACACGTGTTTCAGGTTTCCCCTCCCAAAGCTCATTTCAATGCCATCCTTTTCTCAATTTACCTTAGAATGATTATTTTGTACAGTCATGGACTTAAAAGGTGCTAAAAGCAAGCTAGGGTTCGTTACAGGTGATACAGTATTTTCTATGGGTTGCAGATATCTGTGTTGTTGAAGGGAGCATAGAAGACTTGCTAGAAGCACGCCAAATATGCACATATGATATGTATTGTATATGCACATGCTGCTGTAAACTGTTCTGGGAAGGAAGACTGAAAAAGAAAGGGCAAGCTCAGAATAGTCATAGGATGTAAACTAGAGATTTACGGTGTCCCACACACTCTATCTCCTGGATGGTGGAGGGTTAGATCGTAAGACAGTTGTGATGGCCATTAGCCATGTCTACTGAATATTCATACATCTCTGTATTTATCACTGGAAGAAAGATAAATATCACTTCCCAGAAAAAAATAATACTTTGTGTATTTCTTCAAGTTCCCATTTGCAGTCTCTGACCACAAAAGCAGATCATTTGAAGACTGGGTGACGATAAACAGCATCGTCACCCTGGTCCCCATCCCTAGCTGGTGATTTGTACTGCACCTATAACACAGCTAAGGAACCAACTTTTACATTTTGTATCTGCTGGATCCAAAGTCGCTTGTCACAGCAACGCAATGAACTGTGAATGACAGATCTTTAGACGACGTGAATACCACCTGCGTGTTCAGACGGTCTTCCATGGGTAAAGAAGGGCGGGTTGTCTCTACATTTATCTAGAAGCAAGTTTTCCTGTGAGGTAGAATTGTTGTGTATAGACGGGCTAACCAGACTAGAGTGTGGGAAGTAGAAGTGGGAATTCAGGATGCCTGCCCAAGCAGACTGTGGAGGAAGATTGTCCAGTGCACACTGTGGGAGATGACCAGACTTGGAATGCTACTAGGGCAGCCACTGACATCTCAGTGACTGGGTCAATTTCCCATGGGAATATCTGTGCGTGATGTCTCCCGCAGGTCTGATGGAGCAGCCAGTGCTGGTCAAGGGAAAATGTCTGAATGCATTTGGATGTGACATACACTCACACTCCTTCTGGCCCTCTCTCATCCTCCTCTTCTGATACTCGGCTTCTTTTATTTCTATCTGCTTCAGGAAGACAGAACGGAATTTATCCAGTACAAATAGAACCAATGAAGCCTAAAGAATTTGTTGAAACATTGCAGTATTTCAAAAGATCTTCAGAAATGAAAGACATTACAGTTAGTCAAGATATCACAGAACCATAAGCCAGGATGGTTCTGGTCCCAGAAGCAGTTGCTATCTTGACTTTATTTTTCTTTTCTTTTTAAAAAAATATTTATTTATTTATTATGTATACAATATTCTGTCTGTGTGTATGTCTGCAGTCCAGAAGAGGACACCAGACCTCGTTACAGATGGTTGTGAGCCACCATGTGGTTGCTGGGAATTGAACTCAAGACCTTTGGAAGAGCAGGCAATGCTCTTAACCTCTGAGCCATCTCTCCAGCCCTTGACTTTATTTTTCTGACTACCACCAGGTTAAATCAGTTATTTGTCAATGTTCTAGTTAAGATCTAACATTCATAGTCTCTGAGTCATTTTGTTATTGTTGTTGGTAGTGATGGCACACATCTGGAGAGTCTTTACAAGATAGTATAATTTAATTAAGAAAACGTTTAGCTGAAAATTTATTGCCAAAAGTGTTTATGTTTTGAAGATAACTGAAAAATAAAAACTGTAGTACTTATATCTTGTTATTCATCTGTTTGTATTGCTCCTTAAGGGCCAATAATCGACAAAAAAGAAAACTACACTTAGAATAATTAGAGTTTCTCTTAGGTGATATAATCTCACGAAATTTCCTCCTCTTTCTTTTTCCTTTTTCTTTTCTTTTTTCTTTTTTTTTTTTGCTATGAACTGGAAAGATTCAAGAAGTGTCAACCAAAGTCAGCTTTGCTGTAATACATTAAAAAATTAAAGATGGTGGCCAGTGGTGGCACATACCTCTAATGGAGGCAGAGGCAGGTGGATATCTGTGACTTCGAGTCCAGTCTGGTCTACAAAGTGAATTCTAGAACAGTCAGGGCTGTTTGTCACACAGTTGTCACACAGTTGAAGTAAAGAGAAGTGATGAAGTCTAAGCAATCATTTTGAATGAGTCAATTAATTTCTAACTTTGTAGGACTGTCATGCCTGCTTATAATGTAGTTCATAATGCTATACACTGAAACACAATGACACAACTTTCACCGTCTTTTTATTTGTGATGATTTCCCCCCAATAAGTCACTTCAACCAACTTCAGGAAGATGTAGTCTAAAAGTCCATCCTGTTTCTTGGCCTAGAGCTTCCTTGTGTCCCCAGGACACTCACCTACCTTCGATAAGGTGTGTGTGTGTGTGTGTGTGTGTGTGTGTAAGTATTTATTTATTGTCTTAGAGAGTCCAAGAGATTGGAACTTCCTCTTCTGTGTGGATTTGATCATTTGTGGACCAAGTGATCAAAAATTCATTCATTCTTAACAATCCTGTGCTGAAATGCGAGTATTCTTTCTGAAAGTCTTAGTCAAAATTTCCATCAAATTTGATTGTGAGACAAGATCCTGAAATCAGGGGTGATGTTTGCTGGAATCAGTCGAAGAAACAGACAAAGTTAGCAGAGAAGTACTGTGCTGAGTTGGCCGCCGTTATGAATGGTTAGAGCTCTACCCACGGTATCCAGGAAATGCAAGGAATACGTCTGAGGTTTCCTATTAGGAAAAGAGTTAGGGAAACATTTTATTTATCGTCATCTATCCTTCATAGTTCGGAAAACGTCTTATGAGAGATCACCAGTTTTGTACCTCTGGGTTATTCATGCCCAAGTTCAGGAGCCTATTATTCTCCTTGGTACACGAAGAAGGTCTAGACCAAAACCAGATAGCTTGATGCATTAAAATCCCTGTCTAAAGTTTGCCACTGACAATTGATAAATACACATGGGACTTGATCTCTAAAGGCTTATATTGGCTAGATAGGGAATCTCTCTACTTGCCTGCCTGCCTGCCTGTTTGTCTCCATATTTGAATATCAATCACTCTCTTAAGATTCAATATTCTGACAAGAATTCAGGATAAGATTTCTTGGTCCCAGGGAGGTTATTTATAGTGAGATTTTGAAGTTGAGACTTGGTTACTTTGTTTATGTGATAAATGAAGAAATTACTATGCAGTAACTGTGCCCCGAGTCCCTAGGACTTGTTTGTTTATAAGGCTTAAAATGAATGAATGTTGTGATCCTTGGGTAAATCTAAGAAGGGTTAGTGCCTTTCTTCAGGGGAAAGTGTGCTGATGTGGTCATAACTGACATCCTTTAAAAATCCAGTAATGGCTGTCTCCCGGAGCACAGAGTAGACAGCGGAAGACAGTTCTGTGTATCACGGAACACAATACAATGCTAAACCACCCAGCACTAGGATTCAAGGACTTAGATTCCAAAAGAAGGGCCGGTTCTTGTTAGCATTTCAACCACTCATCGTAGAACATTTTCTTCTGATTCATGGGAACCTAATTAGACATACTAACTTGAGACATTTCAGAGAATATAGTACACATTGCAAATCCTTTGAAACTGGCCTTTGGTGTGGCTCCTTTGAGCTTCTCAGTCTATCAAAAATAAGATGAAACTAACAAAACAAGTGACTGTGATGGGTGGCAGTAGTTGATTTCGGTTACTCTGAAGAGACTCTTCTAGCTTTCCGATAGGACCAGAGGTTTCACTGTGGCATCTTTGATGCTCTCGCTTGCAGTGATAATGGTTAATGAGCAACTGTAGCAAGCAAACTCTAATAAGCAGGGCAATTAAATCTCTGGGGGAAATTCTAGTCATATTTCATGCAAGCTTTCTAAAAATTAGCATGAGTAAAGTTCTAGGAAAGTTGTGTTTTGTGTTTTGGTATTTCATATTACGAACAGTGTTATAAGCAGGTATGGGCTGAAATGAGAAACGTTTGGCAGGATGCCTGGGATGTAGGAGCTAAGTCAGGCAAAGAGTCTTAATGTAGAGCAGTGCGAGCTGCTGTGTAGCTGGTTTAATCAGAATAGAAAATGATTAACGGTGGGGAGGGAGAAGGGGAAGCTGGAAAAATAGCTCAGTGGTTAAGAGCACATACTGCTCTTCCTGAGGACCTGAGTTTGATTCCCAGCACCCACATCAGGTGGCTTACAATTGCTCGGAACCCCAGCCCCAGGGGGATCTCACACCTATGACCTCTGTGGGCACCTGCATTCATGTGTACACACTCCCCATACACATAATTAAAATAATATGAATTATAAAAAGAAAATGATTAGGGGTATTAACTAGGACAGAGAGACCAGAATGTTTCACTTGGAATTCATGTAACAACACCACCTAGCTTGGCTATGAATGCCGTCCAGTAAACACGCTGTGGCTATTCCTGCGGGACATGAAACCCCCGGGTGACGCTGAAGGTGACTCAAGAGCTCCTCTGTTACTATTCACTGGAAATGACATTTCTGTGAAGGTTGCCTGCAGCAGTTGTCGGTTTTCAGTGAACAAACTCTCAGGCTATTCAGCTTCTAAATCAAGGGCAGAGAGACAATGTTTTCAAATTGAATTCTTGTTGAGACTCATTTAGTTCTGAGCGCCTACTTCAAGTGTCTCATAGGAAGACACTTGTGAGTCTCGAGCAAAAGTGACTTTTAGTCTTCTTCACTGGGCAAGAATGACTACTGAAGAGAGGAAAAAACCAAACAGATAAAAGCCTTTACAAAACAAACAAGGCCAAACAAACACAAATACAAAAAAAGAAAAAAAAAGAAACCCCCCACATCCCGCCTGAGTCTGTTAGTTCAAATAATCAGGAGACTAAAATGAGTCTTCAGGCATTTCTTTTGCATGTGTGGGAAATTAATTTCCCAATAATCTCCAACTGTTCTTATAAGCAGCAAGGAAAAGTCAGTAGATGTCCAAACACTGTGCATAACTATTTACTTCATTTCCCCTTCTCATGCCCTTATAAAACTTAATAGCTCCCCCCCAATAGGATGCCATCTACAATGCAAGTTTCATTAATTAAAGGTTATAGACTTCCAGGCTTGTCTTAGTTAGGGTTTCCATTATTGCAAGCACCCATAAACAAAAAGCAAGTTGGGGAGGAAAGGGTTTATGTGATTTACCTTCTGCAGCACTGTTCATCATTAAAGGAAGTCAAGACAGGAACTCAAAGAGGGCAGGAACCTGGAGGCAGAGCTGATGCAGAGGCCATAGAGGAATGCTGCTTACTAGCTTGCTCCCAGTGGCTTGCTCAACCTGCTTTCTTATAGGACCCAGGGCCACCAGCCCAGAGATGGCACCAACCACGTTCGACGGTATCCTTAATCACTAATTAAGATAATGCCTTTCCGCCAGATGTCAGGGAGACATTTTCTCAATTGTTCCCTCCTTTCAGATAACTCTAGTTTGTCAAGTTGACATGAGACTAGCCGGCACAAGTCTTCATACTTCTCAGCTCTCTCTGTTGCAAATGTAAGACATTCTCAGAAATAAACAACAGTGTTATAAGGAAAAATAAAATTACATTTGTGAATGTCAACTCAGAAATATTATAGGGAATTGCATCATTTGTTTCTCCTGTAAAAATGTCACAAGCAATGACAACAAAAAGGTTAAGAGTCAGTGTTAATTTCCTCAATAATGTTGCTTCCTCCACAGTCAAGTCTCTTTGAACTTTGGCTGGTTTGTTAAGAAGTGTGAATTAATGGGAATTATATTGCTGCTCTTTCTACACAGGTAACCAGGCAATTTTTCTACCACATAAATGACCTGTAAGTTACTCAATATTAAATAAGAGGATTTAAGACATGAGAATTCCACATACCAATTATATACAAATTGCTTTCAAGATTACCAGCTCAAGATCAGCATGCCAGGAGACCTCCATTCTGTTTTGGCTCAGATCATAACCACCTGACTATGGGTCACTAGGAGTCTGGAATGATACTCCCTTATTCTTTTAAAGAAAGAATTTATTTGAGGAGCTGGGAAGGAGGACCAACACAAACAAACTATGTATTATAATGCCGTAATGAAGTCTGTTACTTTGTATTTTAATAAAAAAGGAACAGGAAATAAAAAGGACATTTTATCATTTGTAATGTTTAACACCAAGTCTAAGAAGGTTCCAGCCCATAATAGGTATCTCTTTTATACATATTGTGTGTAGATAGTTTTGGACATAAATATAATAAACATATGGCTACTGGTGATTGGATAGAAACATGGAAATTTGATTAAGTAAGTAATGAGATTAAGATATTCAAACTGAATGAGAAAAAAAGACAGCCTATCTCTTGTTGCACAATGGGTCGTTCTGAATCCCGAGTGTGGCATGGTCTCTGTCATTTGGATTTGCTCTTTCCTTTCCAGATGGCCAACAACTGACGACCAGTCGAAGTGATGTCATGGAATCTGGCATCAGTTCTATAACAGTTAAGGTCCTTTTCTTTCTTATGGATGAGCTCTTGGCAATTTTGGAAAAATAGAACTATTGAATAATTTTATACCCGGGATTACTTCTGTTTCTGAATTTTAGAGTAGGAATTCCGTGTTTTATTTTATGGTTCTTGTATTCCAGGGATATGAAAACGTAGTCTAAGCTTCAGTAAAACTACTATGTACTTCCCATAGCTATGTGCAGTAGTCTATCACCAGTACAATTTAAATAAATATTCACCTCATCCAAAGTCTTTCAGTGTATGATAGAAAAGTATTAGTCCCACTTTTGAATGAAGGCACATGCTGACTGATACAATGTATGAGACATGGATTAGGAACACTGCACACACATAGAGTCTGTGATGGAAAATCCATATGGTAATACAATAGCAACCTTTCTGAAGACTTTTATCACCATGACAACGCTTAAGAAGTTATAAGACCATAAGTTAATATTTCTATTATACATGAGTTAATAGAAAGACATTATCTTCTGGTGATTATGTTATTTTCATTAAAAATCAATAGGATATAAAATGTGCTTCCTCCATTCTCTCAGCAGTAAAACATGCCCAGGCCACCTTTATCTTAACTTAGTGCACTGCTATGTAGAGTAAATGCTGCCTGGGAACCAGCATTCCTGAAGGGAAGGGACACTCCTCAGGGCATTCGTCCACAGTGCTGCCTGTCATCCTATTCCGTATGAATGAAGACTAGGCAAGGCTGGAAAGAGAGACACTACTCAGGACATCTGTCTAGGCTTCCAGGCTGCCTGCCGCCTGGGATTCTTACTCCATACATAAGGATAAAGAACAGGCAAGGCTGGACTTTCAGTACATTTACATGCTTGTACATGACCTATCTCATATTTGGTTTATTTCCCCATGCAATGACTATAGCTCATTGATTGGCTTGATAGATTGATGTCAAATAAAAAATCTCCACAACTCCCTGAAATGGGTTGTTCCTTGTATCACAACACAAACCAGGATTGTTTTGTTTTCCAATAGAGAATATAAGCAGAAACAAAACCAAATATTCCATTTTCATGTGCATATGGCTTTCAAGAAAAACTTAGAATGTTTGCAAACGTTAGATCAACATTGCTGTCCCTCAGTGACCTATTAGAAAAAATAGTCACTTTCAAAGCTGCCCTCCATTCTTAGGGTGCATTCCACATTGTGTGTTACAGGGGCCCCAGAGGAGTAAGAGAAAAACTAAAGTTTAGGTGAAAGACGAGAAGAGTCCTTCGCAATTCAAAAAGCACAACACAAATTTACTTTAGGGTGGTTTTCAGACTTCGAAGTAAGGGACAAACAGTGAGTCTCAAGTGTGATAATCCAGTGACCAGAATTTCTCTGCTCTGAGCAATCGCCACGGGAAAAGTTATCGACAGGTACATAAATAGTTAAAAAAAAATTAAAAAGAATAAAAAATAAAAAGAATCATATTTAGTAAAAAAGTCAGAAATGTAAGCAGAACTCTATGAAAGTAATTCATTTAACTCTTTTATTTGCATAAATATGGGTATACATTAATGATAATTATTATAAAATTATGATAAAAATTATACCCAAGAGGTATGACCTTTTAATATAGCACGTGATAGGTCATTTCCTAAATTTACACATGCTTCTCTTCTTAATTTATATTCTTTTTAACCTATTCAATATTTGCGTTCCCTTTCAGAATCATCTTACATTTACTATGATTCTTACATCATTTATCTTCTAAAATTCACATACAATGTATATTTTGGATTACCCTTATACTATTAAAGGTAAACTTAAGACTACTTCCTACTTGACTGTTCACTAAATTACCGGGCTTCTTTGGGAGTACATTTATAACTAGATCATGTTCCATGTGTATACCTAGATGGCCCGCTAATCTTAATATTTTTATTATGAGAAGGTTAATATAGGAATCAACTCATCCATTCTAGAACATACAGAAATAGAAACTCCTTTCTAGTACAGGAAAGAAGAAAGGATGAAGATTAAACACTAGGAGAGAGTGCAGAAGCCAAGCCAAGTTTAAAACACTGAAACCAGTTAAATGGTTCCAGCAAAGACGGTGGACACCCTCTTCCATGGTTTGATGGTCTACCTTGTGTGCAGGAAGCAAATGATTCACAAGAGCAACAGCTCTGCTCCCCCAACATAGCTCTCAGAAGAAAGGGTATTGGTAAAAGCTGTTATGTGGATCCAGGAGGAAATCAAGGGGAATCCAAGTGCTGATTCTACGATGATTCTGGTGCTGATTGATTACTTAGTATATGTTCAAGCTCTTTCGGGAAGCATAGTCATGTTTTATTTTATTTTTGAGTTTCATCACATAGCATATGTGCCCCTTATATGTTCACTATACATGCTCTTAGACAACAAGGATGACACATTAAGAGGCATACGGACTATCCCAATCATAGCTCAGGTTGCTCCAGAGACAACCCCTAAATGTAGATCTACGAGCACTGGCTTAGCAATTAGATGGAGGACCAGGAGGGGAGGAACAATTCTCATTTACTTGGGCAAAGCACTCACTGAGATGGAAATAACCAAGATTACAGGCGTACACGTCACACAAGATTTTCAAAAGCTGATTCTTGGTTATTTTGGCAACCAATTTAGGTAACTCGTAGTGTGAAGAAAAATATTATAGCTGAATTTTCTGGTTTATACATATCCTTCATAAACCAACTGAGTAAATGATATATTTTATTTCATGATTGAAGTGCCAACCTTTCAATTCCTCTAAGCATCCTACTACAGATAATCTCTTACTGCAGAGACAAGCTGTCATTTTATTTTACCAATATCTAACAGACAGAAAGCTTTCATTTACATCAATCATCTTGAATAAGAAAAAAAAATCATTGTTATTTTAAAGTAAGTATCTCTCACTTTCCAGAGACGTGTCTGTGATTTGAAACGCTTACTTGCATTATCGTGTAGGGAAGTCATGTGATGACAAATTCTGTTGCCTCAAGGATGGGAAAGAAGTACTTTTTCAAACATAGGAGATATGGAAATGTCACTCATAACTACAGAAAACTCCCTCCAGCACCTCCTCTTTCTCCGCTTACTTCTCCTGTTCCCTCTCCTTCTGTTGTTTCTCTTCCCGCTGAGACCAACTAGTGCTGAGCGTGTGTAAGTGGGTGTGGGCCATCTGATGTGGTATGAGCAATCTACTATAGATCAACTCTTCAAAGAAAAGTGGTTTCCTTCCTCAGCAGTCAGGAGCTACCCATAGTTCCTCTTCTAGGAGTGAAGCCTGGAAAGCTCTTCCTCCACCCGTGCTAGAGTTTCGAATGGCTTGATCTTGTGCCAATCTTACGCAGACAACCATAGTTGCTGTGAGCTGACATGTGTATGCATCAGCTGTGCCGTGCTAAGCAGACAGTGTTTGATAGATCTCCTCACCTCTCCCTTTTGAGTCCAAACCTTTTGGGACGATATCAAGCTTTAGGAAGTTAAGACAAAAACAAGTACAAACAAACAAAAAGTTTAGATATCTTTTTCTCCCATATTCAGAAAGATTAAAGCAAAAATTAAATCATTTATGAGGTTTCAGATGAGAAGAAACCTTCCTTAATACCTTAGCAAGACCGTCATTCCTATAGCCTGTGGCTGGAGGTGCCAGAGGCGGTCACCGTCAGAATAATCTTGTCAAGAGTTTGGGTTTTAAACACTTACGTAATTGGTTGCATAAATTTAGGGTTATCCCTTATGTTTTCTGAATTTTAATTTCTGCTTGTGCACAATGCATATATAATTAGAGCAATTTGATCATAATTTTAACTTTTTTTTTTTTTTTGCTGTTTCCAAAGGCTTTAATTTTTACTTGGTCCAAGACTTGAGAGGGGCTCCAGGGCGTTACAAAGCTGCCTAGTGGCTTCTTGAGAGGTTTGGGTGAAAGTCCTGAGGTTGACTGCTGCAAAGCAGAGGTGGGAGCCCCTCAGGAGAGGCCTCCTAGTCATGCTTGAGAGTGAGCCGCTCAAAGAGGAACTCGTCCAGAGACGCCTGGGGCCCAGCAGCCAACCTGCGGAGGTTGGTCAGGTGGTTGCCCATCTTCTTGATGACCTTCACCTCCTCATCCAGGAAGTGGTTTTCAAGGAAGTCACAGAGATGAGGGTCTGTGTGAGCAGAACCCATGGAATGAAGATCCAAGAGGGCCTGCTTCAAGTTCTTCTCCAAGGCCAAGGCAGCTTCCATGGCCTCCTGGGTTTTACCCCACTCATACTGAGATGGCTTCTGAACATCCTGAAAGAGTGCACTGCCTCCGCGGTCGTTCTGCAACTTGAGGAGACGCTCGGCGCCCTCGCGCTTCTCCTCGGCCAATTCGCGGAAGAAGTGGCCTACACCCTCCAGAGCCTCGTCATCCCGATCAAAATAGTAGCCCAGCGAGAGGTAGGTGTAGGAGGCCCGCAGGTGCAGGTTAACCAGGCGGTTCACGGCAGCCTCCACTTTGGTGGAATAATTCCAATGAACCTGGGAGGTCATGGCTGAGACGCAGTCTGGAGCTGCCCCGCAAGGAGACGGTGCTGGCTGGTCCTGGGAGCTGAAGGCAGCCAGCAGATGGTCCCAGAGGCTGCAACTGCAGAGGATGAGGAGCGGTGGAAGCTAACAAAGGGAGGCCCCAGGTCTGTTCCGTCCAAACACTGTTGAAGCAAGACACAGATCTACTGGATCTCTGACGGCTGCTGCTCTAATTCTAACATTTGTGAAGAAGCTTAAAATACAAATGAAATAAAAATTGTTTTACAAAGCCTTTCACTGCACCTACACCCATGCCTACATTCATAAAGCGATAGAATTGCCTCTAATTCCCTACGTTTTATTAACATAGATGAAATAAGCGATTAGAGAATCCGAGCTCATGCTATTGTCAGATCCTTCAGTTGTGTTCATCCAGTTCCATGGGAGTCAATACGCAAGGCGAGTCATTTTAAAGATTGATGTCAAAATGATGAAATGAACCACGAGGCCTGTCTGATTTGGACAATCCAATGATCAACATATCTGATCAAACTTAAATTTTCATCAGTTCTATTTTCAACTGTGTGATTTGAGTTTTAATTCAGATTATGTTTTGGGAACTACATGGGCTTGGAAGGAAAAGAGGGACGTAAGTAATATGAGATAAGTAATATAGTACCATGAACACAGACTAACCCAGTGAAGGCAGAATCAAGGCCTTGTTTAGAGAAAAGTCCTGTATCTAGAGGCAGGAGGGAGGTTCAGAAGACTCAGGAAGTGAAACACACAAGGCCCAGAAAGTAAATGAAGCTTACAATACTTACACCTGAAAGTGAAAAGATTTGGAAAGTTCCTCTCCAGATTCATAAAATCAGTAAATAACTGCTGGGTAGAAGAGCCTCTGATTGGCCATACTACCTCTTCTGGATAATTTTATGCCAACTAGATATGAGCTAAAGTCATCTGAGAGGAGAGAGCTTCAGTTGAAGAAATGCCCCCTTAAGGTCAGGCTGTAGGCAAGCCTGTAAGGCATTCTCTTAATTAGTGACTGATGGGGAGGGCCTAGCCTATTGTGGGTGGTGTAATCACTGGACTTTTGGGCCTGGGTTCTGTAAGAAAGCAGGCTGAGTAAGCCATGAGGAACAAGTCAGTAAGCAGCACCCCTCTATGGCCTCTGCATCAGCTCCTGCCTCCAGGTTCCTGCCCTGTGTGAGTTTCTGTCCTGCCTTCCTGTGATGATGAACTGTGATGTAGAAGCATCAGTCAAGTTTTTTTGGTCATAGTGTTTCTTCACAGCAACAATAGCCTTACCTGAGATAATGACCTTACACTTGTGTAGAGAGCTGCAGGGACTTGGCTTTTATAAATCATCACCCACGCATGAGCTTTTCACTCCACTGACCCTGAGTCACCTTGGCTACTGTAAGAAACCTCTCACCCACACTTTTTTAAGCAACCCTAATAATTCACTGGTTTGCGAATCTAGAAGTGGATGGGAACACTTCTTTGTTTTGTTGCTGCTGCCCCATCTAGACCAGGCATTCGTTCACACCTTCCTAGGAAAAGCCCCACAACACAATCGGTGTTGAAACAATAGAACCAAAGGTGAGCTGGGGAGGAGCTGGTGCTTTGCTCTGCAGTGTGTGTTGAGGTGTGCAAGGGGATAGATCCATGCGAGGGTAAAGTGATGAGAGTAACGCTATGGCTGCCTTTCCCCACGTGACGTGGGATGGCATGCCTTCTTGCTATCGTGTGGTTATAGATTCCCTGCCATGCGTGATGACACATGCAACTAAGGCCAGACCATCAGAAAATGGAGGGTCATGTGGGAGAATTCCCAGGGTGGTTACCTTCCTCTACGTGGTATGGGGCGGCATGCCTCCTTGAAGAATATGTTGCCCACAATATGAAAAACAGGGTGTTTCTATGGACTAGAGGATGTTTGACACCCCCCCCAAAAAAAAACACCACTGAAAGTAGCACGTATGGGATGAGGCTGAAAGCAGGCTCTTAGTTTCACAGTCGTCGCTTTGGGCGATGAGATGTACAACTGAGGCTTTTTTCCCCAGAAGAAACTTTCCCACGACAGCGAAAACTTATGATGTCACAAAATGCAGATGCTGCAGTACCCTCTGATTTGTCAGTAAAAATGGATAAGAGGGAGCTTGGGAGTACTGCTTTGATATGTGTGTGTGTGCACATGTGCGTGTGTGTGTGTGCACATGCATGTGTGTGTACGCACACACACATGTGCGCGTGCATGTGTGTGTTTAAAAGCTGGCAAAGTGCAAGAGAAAGAAAGCCCAAGTTAGAACTGTGCTAGAGAGACTTCCTTGGGATCCACGGGAAGAATCAGACAGTGAAGAAGATACCCGTCGGGTCTGATCTCCAAGACACAAAGATGGGTCCACAGTGATGGCCCTATTGCAAGAAACCATGGAAGTCAGGGAATAATGAACATCTGAACTGCTTGAGCTGGGGAAGACTTTTAAACAACCAAGGAAAGGGCCTATCACACCCTGACTTATGAAATTTGGGGACACAGGGGCAGATGAGATCAGTTTGAGTGTGGTAGAAGCAGAGAACCCACATAATAAAAACTACCCATCTCTCCTTGAGCCAAGGGCTGCCTCAGTCATTACTTGATGAGCTGGCTTGTGAGCTATTAGAGACCCTCATTAAGATCAGGGACTGGAAGACAATAAGTAAAAGGTTGGTGTTGTTGAAAGAGTTGGACATGAGACAGGTAATAACTGATCTCCAATGCACTGTGATTGAGAAGATTACATTCCCGGGGATGTTAAGGAAAAGATTGATTCCACCGGGACCTGGAGGCTGATGAGGGCTGACGGCACTTTGCTGCACTCCGTGGAAGATGTCATCTCCACCAGGTAGCTGGGGGTTAGTCAACATGGACTCTCTAGCTGGCGTGCAAATTTGGTTGGTAAGGTACTAAATCCCTTGGCAGAATAGGAAAAGAAGAGGAAGCAGATGATAGGTCCTGTCCAAGTTACATGAAGTTAGAGGAGACGATGTTTGTAGAAGCTGGAGTTCCCGCGGGAAAATGAGCAGTGAGCCAGGTGCTTTTCTAACGAGCTTCTGGGACTTTTTAAGTCCTGAGCAGCAGGTCACAGAAGCTGTCATGATAAAGCAGCACAAATATGAAAGATTGAGCGTGTCTGGTGGGTGGGCAGCTGTTTCTCGAGAGTATCCAGGGCACGTTTCTGTCCAGGGAAAGCCACGTAACAAGTCCCCTGTTTATAACCCCCCTCCCAAGCAGACTGGAAGATAGAATTTGGATATATAGTACCTGTGTTTCAGGAACTTATTATACACAGGTCATGGACTGTGGATTATAAACCACTCGTTATAAATGGGGAGTTTGTGATAGCCCCAGTGAATGGCTAATGGAGTTCAACAGAGGAAAAGGTTGTTAGGAATGGGCAAAGGGGGAAGGTCTTCAGGCAGAGTCAGGAATGAATAAACACATAAAGTCACCCGCAGATCAAAGCATCTCCCTTCCCCCCACATTTCATACTGGGGAAACGGGAGGTAAATACACTGGCTCAAGCAACTTAAGGTGGCATGTGGGCAGAAGACAGCCAAGTGAGGAAACACCAGGTTTATTTGCAATGTCCAAGGCCACAAACAGCTTTGGGGGAGGCCTATTTGCCATCGGTGCCTAAGAAATATAAACAAGGTAGATTAGCTATATGTGAATCAAGGAACATTTAGTAGTCCACATAGACATGATTAATTTAAGCAATGGAGCAACAGGAAGTAGCAAAATAATCAAGATGATATGAAATTAATAAAAGTAAGTTATGAAATGAGCTTCTGAGCCATATTTCCAAGAGCATTTAACATTTGGATAGAGTATAAATTTCACACCAATTGTAGAAAATAAGAGATTTCTGTGAGAAAAGACTGCTATGGAACAATGGTCTTTATCCTGTCGCTTGTATTATTTTTAATAAAATGTTGATTGACCAGTAGACAGGCAGGAAGTATAGCCAGGCAGGAAGTATAGGTGGGGCAATGAGAACAGGAGAATTCTGGGAAGAGGAAACCACAGATCAATCAAGATGTGGCTGCCCCGCCAAAAAAGGTACCAAGCCACGTGGCTTAACACAGATAAGAATTATGAGCTAATATAAGTTGTAAGAGTTAATAAGAAGCCTGAGTTAATAAGAAGAATAAGAGGCCAATTGGTTTATAATTAATGTCGACCTCTCTGTGTACTTATTTGGGATTAAATGGTTGTGGGACCTGGTGGGACAGAAACCCCAGTCAACAAAAGACTGTGACTACATTATTAGTTAATAGTCTTTAATAATTGTCACCATTATAAACCAAGCACCTGTACATGGTCATTTTATGATTGTCTATACAACTATGTGGATCTTTAGGGCAGGTGGAGTAAAATCCGATACACCTAGGTTAAAAACAACTGCTCCCCAAACGTCTAACATGGACTAGACAAGCTTAAACTATTTCAACTCACCTGCAGCAATAAATGTTCTTTTACTCTTAAGTAAAATGTTTGTCGACTTGGCAATGAGCTAAGCATTATGACTCCATGCTAATTCCACTTAAGCGGATTATCAGGCTGGTTTTTTTTTTTCCTCGAAATTCTTAAATACTAGACTGGAATTCAAATGAACTTTGTACACTTGAAACTTTCAGAGCACATGCAATCAGTAGATACTGAAGAAATATTAGCTAATATTTCAATTTGCCACATGCCCATTATTTCGTCTGAGCTTGACATTCACACTTTTGCTTTACAGAGTTATTATATCATGGAGCGAATCCTAATTACTCTTATTTTCCTTGCTAACTTTCCATTATTTCCTTAATAAAATTATCTAAAATGTTTAACTAAGCCCAGTTATTTATGTCTGTCTTGCCTAGGGGCATCCCAAAGGCTTTGGGAAGTGGTGTACCCATGGCTGTAACATAGTGAGAAAGTGCTTGACTCTGTTTCAGAAGATCATGTATATAATCATGCTACTTCCTTCTTTGCATGTTACTCCCTGACCACAGCTCTGTAGATCTGGGGTATTTGGCTTAAACTTATTGAGATTTAAAAGATTTGGGGCTGGCAAGATAAATGCACTTGCTGTGGAAGCCTGGTGACCCATGTTTGGTCTCTTAGAACCCACGTGAAAGTAGAAGGGAGAACTGACTCCATAAACTGGTCCTCTGCTCTCCACACTCCTGCCATGGCACCCGTGCCCAACCACAGTACCTCCCCCAATAACAATTACAAACAAAACCCCTGAAAAATCTGGACCGCGAAAGGAGATGGAGCATACTGGGCTGAATGTACCGGGCTACCCATGCCTATGGCTAGAGACAAACACTGCTTTTCTTGGGTAGTCAGCAGGAAACATAGATATATTCATTGAACTTTATGAAAGTGGGGATGGGATTTGTATTTGATGAGAGACGAGCTCAATGCTGTAGAGAATGAAAGATGAGAAAGAGTCACTTAAATGTTGTGCCAAGAAATTTTAGCTAGGTTAAAAGAGCCCACTTTTAGTGCACATTTGTCTGCACAATTAGAAATAAAGAGTATAGTAGATAAGGAAATGGTATTTAAGAAAATCAATGAAACATGACTTTTTTGTTGTCGCTTTTTGATGTCGACTGCAACACAAACTTTATTCAGTGGGAACAATGCAACGCTCATGGTGGGAAGGAGTCTATTCTAGAAAGCTACTTTGTTACATTTTCAAGGGCAGGTTGTGTTTTATTGCTTAATTTTACTGCCACTTGATACACGGTTTCTGACGGTTGACTGTGTGCCGGCAACCTATTCAGTACCTCTCGGATGACGAGGTGGGTTCGTTTGTGATATAGACTGCACGCTTAAAAATGATAAAGGGGGCTGGAAAGATGGCTCAGCGGTTAAGAGCATTGCCTGCTCTTCCAGAGGTCCTGAGTTCAATTCCCAACATCCACATGGTGGCTCACAACCATCTGAAATGAGATCTGATGCCCTCTTCTGGCCTGCAGGCAGACACACAGACAGAATATTGTATACATAATAAATACATAAAATATTAAAAATGATAAAGGAAGGGTTTATTTGCTTGCCTGTTTGTTTATTTTAAATTAGTTCAAAGTTAGCTGAAAATAGAAAGTAGGTGTTTCTTTGCTGTGAAAATCAGGGAGAAGTGATCATGCTCAGGAGCTCAGCAGGCGTTCATTCACGCCTACCAACCCATGATTCAGATCCTGAATAAATAGGTGAGCCACAGTTATAAACTTTGCCCTAAAAATGGTACATTGAAACTTAATATAAAGGGTAAAGGGCGGTAGCTGCGGCAGATTTTATTTAACCTTCTCCAGAGGCATTTGCTACCTGCTGAAACCTGTCAAAAACTGAACCATGTAAACACGTGGGTTAATGCATACGGAGACGCTGCTCTGCTGCCACATGTATGTTGCAACCATCCCTGCAAACTCTGCAGCTCTACACTTGATGGCAGTGTTCTGCGGCAAATCTGGAAAATGCTCAAGCAGGTTCAGCCTGAATTCAGATTTATTAGGAAGCCAGACTCCGTTTGAATGTTCACATTATTCTAATTAAGAGTAGCCCATGCTTTGTCAAACTCTACAAATGTCTTTAAAATGACCATGAAAGTCAGAAGACTGCGAGATGTGGAGGTAAGCCTCAACGTAGACGTACTAATGTTTACCCAAAACCCGAGTTCTCCAATTATCCAAATAGGAAAGAATACAATTAGCATGCAAAAACCAAGGGAATGACAGCAATCACTGTTTTTCTTTTGGATTCTGGGCCTCTGTTGTTGTTTATATTCTCTTGCTCATCTGTTTGTGGGGGAAGACAGAGGAATTTCAGTTTATTTGGTATTCTCCTTGCGTCTTAGTATATAAATGTGTCAGGATAGGAATTTAGATCTTTCAGTTATGAGTTCAGGGCTCTGTGAGAGGAAAAAAATGGCAAGAAGATAAAATTGTCTAAGGTAATGTAAATATTTAACTACAAATAAGTGAGCCTATCTTACCATATGTCTGTCTGTGTGTCTGTGTTTGCGTATGTGGGGGGAGGCACAGACATCGATTTAACTCACCCATAGATTTATTTCTGGATCCGATTGTTGGAACTACGTTACACAGCCATCCATATTTCTCTCCCAAATGCTGCTCAAGATTGTAGATAATTAAATATTTGTAGTTACTTCCAGGAACAGAGTGAGTAGCAGGCTTTCTAGTCAAAGTTTGTACATATGCGTAGCTTTGGCATTTGTTAGTTTCAGACGGATTCGTCATTGTCACTCTGATGCATGAAAGTGCTTACATTCACCGCCGTCCTCAGTCAACCACAGTCTCACTGGGTCACTCTCTCAGGTGGGAAAAGGGCTTGGTAGGAGTCTTTGCAGGATAAGGTAAAGCGTTAATACCCACTGATCCATACAACTCCGGAGTCTGCAGGAAAAGCACTTTGAAATTTATCCATTCATTTCATGCTCATTATTTATTTCCTGCTCATTGGTCATTTGTCCCAGAAGAAGTCACACAAAATCAAAGGCACAGAATGATACCACTTCAGAACGGAGAATGTAGAAAACAGTCAATCTTGATGGCTCTCATCTGTGCACTTGCTGCACTTGCAAAGGGGCCAGGGTTCAGTTCCCAGCACCTACATGGTGATTCACAACCACCTACAACTCCAGTTCCAGGGGATCTGACATCCTCTTTTGTGGGTGCCAGACATGTACAAAGTACATACACATACAAGCAGGCAAAACGGTCATACATGTAGAATTAAGTGAATCTAAAAATGACTTTATTTTTATGAAACAAGACAGGCACTGTGAGAAAGAACAGATGGTATTATAAAGTAGGAAGGGGCAAGAGCTTCAGAAACTGCCAAGGTAGTAATAGAACAGCAGAAAAACGCAGAGTGTAAGGCAGGCAACAGATAGAAAGGAGGCCAAGTTCAGCACAGCTTCAGCCACAGGGCTCCCGAGCAAAGGGAAAGAAACCAGGAGTCTCGTTCAAAAGATAGGGCAGGTGGCAGTCCTGATGGTGTGACAAGCCCACAGCCCTGACAAGCAGGTCTTTGAGACAGCCATTCTTCTGGACAATGGGCCTGCAATTGAGAGGAATTCCACCTTGTCATTCAGTGTGACTTAGACTGCTTTATACGGTTGTGACTTGGAGCCATCTTGAGAAGCAGTCTATTGTAAGCTACCCTAAGGACATGAAAACATTGGAATAACTACAAGTTTGGGGACCGGTATTTAATTAATCATAGTCCTACAGTAAGAACCATTCCTGGGATGCAGCTGTGAGGAGGTGGGGGGCCTAGCACCAACAAGCCCAAAAGTACAGTTAATGGGAGACTTGTTTGAGGCAGTTAGGTGCACAAAAAAATGGTAGCTTCACCCCCAGTGGCCGGGAGCCAACCTCATCACTTGGGAATACCTTTCAGGTTTGGCAGTGTGAGCCTGGGGTTAGTAGGTGGGCCAACATCTGGGGCCGTCTAGGTGCTGTATGCTGGTACATATTCTGAAGACCCCAATGCTCCATTTTAATATTTGACATCTGTACCTGCATTCCTCTAGCAAAGTGATAGATACGAGATTCGAATTCCAAAAAAGAATTCCTCCCTCTCCATGCAGTGGGGTTAAACTCTGCAAGTGGAGCATTAACTATCTCAAGGGGTCATACCTGGGAGCCTCAGGAGGGTGGGAGAGTGAGTTAGCGCACATAGCTACAAAGATTTGGGTTGGGAGAGTCACAGTGCACACAGAAAGACACGCTAATAAAATAAACGTAATTTTGGTGGATCTTAGATATTTCTCCAAAATAAGTCCAATGGCGACATAAATCCAAGAAAGATAAAAGTCACATTAAACCATCAGTTTGACCATACTTGGTCATCTCCGATATTTGAGAGCTGAGAAACTGCTCCAGTATTCCCTTCCTCCCCCTTGCCTCTCTCTCTCTCTCTCTCTCTCTCTCTCTCTCTCTCTCTCACACACACACACACACACACACACACACACATACACACACATACACACACACATACACACACACATACACACACACATACACACACACACACACACACGTTGTCTCTCTCATGCACTTTGTCTCTTTCCCCACTTTGGTCCTCCCCATCTTACACCATAATTTTAGAAATATTTTTATGTTATTGAATTAAAAAACTTACTGTGCTTATGTTTTTCTTTGCCTTCACACATCCATTTAATTTCCCTTACCCATTTTTATCATCTTTTATTTTCATGATATTCATTTTAAGAATTTTTTTAGTTTTTGAAAACTGTCATACATGTGTACATGTAATTTGGTCTTCCCCACCCATCACTACTGCCTTGTCCTGTTCTTACAAGTATCCACCAAGCAATCTCTCTCCCAATTTCGCATCCTCTACCTTTCAATTGTTATTATTAATAGCATAGAGACCAATTAGTGCTGATGGTGTACAGATGTGTGGAGCCATCACTGATAGGTTACCATGGCCACCTCTCAGCAGCTGCATTCCCATAGAGAAGTGGTTCTCCTTTCCTCAGCAGCCAACATCTGCTCATAGCTCCTCTGTGGGGGTGGAGACTGGTGAATGAATTCCCATAGTCATGTTAAAATTTGGATCCACTTGGTACTGTGCAGGCAAGTGAGCTGCTGGGAGTCGATGCATGTATTAGCCATGCCATGTCCAGAGGGTGACATTTCACAGTCCCCTTCCCTAGCTGCTGACTCTTACAGCCCTACCTGACCAGATTTTATTGATGTGTTCTGAGCTTCAGACGGAGGGAAGCTGATGTGGATGATTTGTCTATGACTGAGCACTGGCAGTCACCTATTTTCAGTGCTTGGATCAGTTATGTGTATCAGTATTTGGACTGTCCATCACACGCACGCACACACACACACACACACACACACACACACACACACACACACAGTTCCAATACCCAGGCTGAGAACAGCACAGATATATGAGCATGAGCATAAATAGTAAAGGTATTTTGACATCAGGGACATATATAGAAATAACACCATAAATTCCATCTCTGCCAGGGCCTATGATCTCTCCAGTCATGGGTTTTTGAGCAGGTTTTATATCTGTGTTGTGGAGAATGCTTACAATCCAATCAAAAAGTTGTTGGTTACCCTCATAACCAACACGTCACTATTGCACCAGTAAGTACACCTTGCCTGCTGGGTCTGCATTGCAGCA
>JAQHUG010000004.1:10130156-10140800 GCA_028555095.1 Dicrostonyx torquatus
GACATAGGACACAGGTCACCTGAAAGACGAAGAAGGAAACACTTGGGATTAAAGGTGTCAGTGAGTGTGGGGCAGGGGATGAAGAGATCGGGGATAGGGGTAGGCTAACCAAACTAAGGATGTGTAAACAATCTTATGGAAACCCACCACTTTGCAGGCTAATTAAAAAAATATAAAAAGGATTTTCGTCAGGGCTATGGGGACAAATCTGCTCTCAGAAGACATGGGTTGTTTAACGAAAATCTGAGTGACTGGTTCAGGATGCTTCTCTAGAAATGATTGGGAAGGAGGTCCCAGAGACACCCAAGACAACACAGGTCACTGCCACCATTCTCAGTTTTCCTATTCTTTTAAACTAATGTTTCATTTTCCTATTGTACATTTATTTATGCTATTCGTTTCTACTTTTACTTTAAAAAATCTTACATTCTTATCTTTTATTCAGCTCTTATATTTATCAAATTTTACTTTTCAACTTTCTTATTATTGGAAAATATTAAAAAAATTTTCCTTTTATTTTTCTAATCTGCTATTTTTGTCTTCTGTTCCATTAAAATGTTCCTGTTCTTATTTTCATTTTAATTATTATAGTTAGCTTCTGTTCTATTTTTCTTATATCTCTGCCTTTTATTCATTGATTTACTATTTTCATATTTATAAAAAAATTGAATTTTATGGCACATTCAAGCTTGGCTATTTTCTGGTCTTTTGGCATTGCTAAAGTAATTGGGGAGGTTTGAGTGATTTTAATATGTTTTTATATTTTATACAATTTGACATCATTGTTATAATAGCTTTCTTTCTTCTTTCCATTACTGAGATTCAATTCCTCACGAAGTTGGTTGTTCAATTAAGATTTCCACATAAAACATCAAAAGATTTCCAAAACAGAAACACAAGAAGCATGAAAAAACAATGCAGCCCAATGATTCTAAGAGATCACAACTCCTCAGCAACATAATTCAAGGTTACAAAATAGATAACACAGTGAAGAAGTTTACAGTAAAAATGATTAATGCTATAAAGGAGTATGCAGATGAGAAGATGAATCAGTTCAGGACTTGGTGAGGAAAGTCAACCAACACAGAGAAAACAATCATCAAAATGAATGGGAAAATCAGCAATTTGGCCGAAAGAGTCAACCATGTGAATAAAAATTTCAGGACAAAAAAAATGAGTATAAAAAATGAAATGTTGAAAATGAAAATCTACATAAAAAGTTGTAGCATACCATATGGTGGCTCACATCCACACGTAATTGCAGTTCAGGGGACCTACGTCTCTTCTGACCTCTGCAGGCACTAGGCATACACATGGTATATATCATAAATGCAGGCAAACACTCATACAGATATACCTAAAAACCTGAAAAAACAATGGAAAGAATAAACTTCACGGGAAGAAAGGAAGAATAAAGGTGAGTTAGAGTCCCTCACAGTCAACACAATAAACTGACAATGCTAATCAACCTCATTATTCGTTTATTCAGAGTCCTTAAAAGTGATTATTGTGATCTTGGTATATTTGTAAATTATTTGTTGGTCTAATATCTACTAGAATGTGTGATGTAGGGCAAGATATACTGGCACTTGTGGGTTTAGGGAGATGGCTCGGCAGTTAGCTTGCAGAGGACTATGGAGTTAAGTTCCCAGTGCCTGCCTATGATTGGCAGTTCATACCTGCCTTTAGCTCCATCCAGTTCCAGGGGATCTGGTGTTCTTTTTGACTCATTGAACACACACACACACACACACAGACACACACACACATATGCACGCACGTACACACACCTTATATGAGATAAATATATCTCACGATATATAACACAAATACAAAATATTTACATATGTAAATTTTTAAACAGGTGCCCAGGAAGAGTTTCTCCAGATTTAGCACACAAAGGCTGCACAACTGTCGTTCAAGGCTGTCTCACAACCAGACCAGACTTGGACAGCATCTCCCATGTGGCGCCGGTTTTGCCGGTAAGACAGACGTAAGAGTACATCCATCTTGGTGTCTTCTAATTTCATCAGCTGGCTAAGTCAGACTAGGAGGCCCTGAGAGACCATTGCATGAAGGTGGGAAGGTGAAACCTGAGTAGCAATGGATAGCCAAGGACACTGTGAGTTTGGGGTATCTTCAGGCACAGGATGGGGCAATGCAAGAGAAAGGTTGTATTGCTTTAGGCAGCAATGCTGGATGGGCAGAGTTACACACGCCCTTTAGAATCTAGATTATTCCCTCGTGAGTTCCAGATGTCTGACTCAGATTTCATACTTGGGTTTTAGTCTTGCTTTGGTCTGATCTTTCCTTGCTGTAGCAATTCTTCCGTGTTGTAATGGAGATGTTTGTCTGCTACACTTAGAGAAGAGTTTTTGTTGTTGTTTATGGGAGTTCATGGCTAAGGGTTTGCCTTGAGTTTCAGAAGAGATTCGGACTTTTTTAAACACTTGGACACTATGGGGACTTTTTTTTTTTTTTTTGGTTTTTTGAGACAGGGTTTCTCTGTAGCTTTGGAGCCTGTGCTGGAACTAGCTCTTGTAGACCAGGCTGGTCTCGAACTCACAGAGATCTGACTGCCTCTGCCTCCCAAGTGCTGGGATTAAAGGCGTGCGCCACCACCGCCCAGCCTCACGATGTGGACTTTTGAAGTTGGACTCATTGTATTTTGTATTATGAGTTGGTTGTGAGCCTATAGGTGCAGGGTGTAGGTTTATGGTTTAAAAGTGCTATGTAGTTGGAGGTTGCTTGCTCATTTCCTGGCTGCCCAGACCGGAAATAACCACACAGAAACTGTATTAATTAAAAATCTACTTGGATTATTAGCTTATACATATTTTTAACTAGCTCTTACATCTTAAATTAACCCATCTCTCTTAATCTGTGTATCACTATGAGGTTGTGGCCTACCAGGAAGGTTCCAGCAAGCTCCGGCGGCTGTCTTTCTCCTTTAGCGGCTACAGGCTTCTCATTGACTCTCTCTCCACATCTATCTGCTTGGAATTCCCCCCTTTCCCTAGTCTGCACTGCAATAGGCCCAAAGCAGATTCTTTATTAACCAATAATATGCACAACATACAGAGGGGAATCCCACATCAGTGCCATGTTTGAGTATTACATTCACAAGAGAGAGACTTGTAATACAACATGGATTGCCAGTTGGATAGGACCTAGAATCACCCAGAAGACAAAACTTAAGCCATGTTTGCAAGGAACTTTCAAGGCCTGGTTAACTGAGACGGGAAGACCCACTGTAGGTGTGGGTGGTACCAGGGTGTGGGTTGAGGCCCTGGACTTAAATAAGATGTAAACCTGAGTTACCTATGTTCCTTTCTCACTGATTAAGGATGCGATGTGACCAGCTGCCTTAAGCTCTGCCACCAGGGCTTCACTGCCATATTAGGATGTATCTGGAACAGTAAGTGCAAGCAACTCGTCCTTCCTCATGCTGCTTCTGTCAGAGATTTGGTTGCAGCAACATGAAAAATGAACACCACATGAAACTGGGGAGAAGACCTTGAGTGCGGAATAAGAGATCTTAAAGGAGGTGGGAGTGGTTAACAGACAACAGAGAGGGTCATGTGATTCATGTGGTGTGAAATCACAAGGGGCAGGATTGGCGTGGAAAGGGAGGGACCGGAAGAAGAGCATTAGAGGAACGTGGGAAGGATTTGGGGAAGGGGAGTGAATAAGAACATTTGTAAATGCCACAATGAAACATATTATGTTGTATGCTTACAAAAATCTGATTAAAATAAAAAATAAGCAAAGAAGGGAACTAGCTGGAGGAAGGAGAGAACCTGACAGAGCGGGGCAGAGTGAGAAGGGTAGGACAGTTGGCTACGGGGACAAATAAGAGCAAACCGTAGTGGTATGTATATGAGCAGGCCACGACGAGACAACGGTTCCTATTCTAACTTAATTTTTAAATGATTAAAAAGACAAAAACATAACTTCGGGGGTGTTAACTTGTAGCAAAATAAAACACACACACACACACAAGATGTTATGAAACTAGAAAAACAACTTATAAATTTGGAAACAAAAATATGAAATCTATAAAGGCATTGTCACACAGTGATAGACTGTACCCTGTCTTTAAATAGATTTTTAAACTATGTTCCCACTTGATTGCATTGAAGACTCTCGACACAGACAGGATTAAGATCACTGAAAACTTATTTGCACACAGTGGGGTTAAAGCAAGAATCCCGAGACAGTATACATAACTTTAACGTTTTGAAATTTAGACAGTTTTAAAACTCCCCGGGTCAATGAAAAGAACCATAATGTAAATTAAAATCATGAAAACCTAGCATGTCAAAACTTGTAGGATGAAGTTCACAAATCTAAGCACAGACTACTTTCATTCCTCGGCTGCCCAGACCAGAATAATCACACAGAAACTATATTAATTGCAACACGGCTTGACATATGTCATATTTCTAGCCCCTGCATCTTAAATTAACCCATTGTTATCTGTGTATTGCCATGTGGCTGTGGTGTTGCCTCATTTTCTACATCTTGTTCCCTCCGTGACTGGCTGGAATCTCCCTGACTCCACCTTCTTTCCTCCTCTAGCTCTGCTTGGATTTCTGTCCTGCCATAGGCTGAAGCACATTTTTTTTTTAAACCAATGGTAATAAAACATATTCACAACATACAGAAGGGTTTACTACCTTCCAAATCCACCTTCCTTGAATGCTGGAGGCAAGACTGTTAACATCTATAGACCATGTCAGGAGCTGAATCTGGAAGGACACTGTAGTCAACAGATTACATTGTAGTCATACAGACTACAGGCTCTTTTCATTTCCTAAGATGGATGGAAACTAACTCTAAACAGGAAGCCAGTGACCCTTCCAGTGAGTTTCCTCCCATGGTAATTCCTTACTGACAGCTTCCCCAGGATCCTGGGCTGATTTTTCCAAGCACATCTATCCTGCTATAGACAGTCCATGTATCTGTTATGGGCATCTTTCCCTTGGCATCTCAGATGGTTGCTATCAAGTAATTCCAGCAACCTAACTTCTCAGTCTGTGATGCCCCAGTGAGCTATGGATCCTCTCTTGAATCATATTTCATATGAGGGACAATGCTCACAGATTTCCCCATGAGTGCCTTCCCTCAGCTCTAGAGAGTGAAATTTGATCCCTGTGTATCTATTCTATGTTTATTAGTATTGTCTTTACAACTTGGCATGCTTATAATTAATAATTTAATAGTAAATTTATATGCAAATTACTTGGCTGGTTTTTTTTTGTCTCCTGGTAGAAACTTGACTACTACACAGAAAAGGGTTTGTTGAGAGAAATTTATAGTATTTAACACTCAAAAGGAGAGAAGTTCAAAAATTAAGGGTCTACCATATAGCTCAGATAATGCAGGCTAATTACACATACTAGTACTTAAACAGAATAACATCTTGACACCTGTGCTGGCTAGTTTTCATCCACTTGATATCATCTGGAAAGAGGGAATATCGGCTGAGAAATGCTTCCATCAGATTGCTTGTGGGCAAGCAGGTGGGCATTTTCTTGATGGATGATTGATATGTGAGGGCCCAACACACTGTGGTCAGTGCCATCCTTGGACAAGTCCTATGCTGTATAAGAAAGAACAAGGCAGGGTGAGAAAGCCAGCAAGCAGAATTCTTGCATGGTCTCTGCTTCACTCCCAGCCTCTCGAGTCTCTGCCTGGATTTCCTTTCATGATGGACTGACTGTGAGCTGAAGCAAACTCTTTCCTTCCCAAGTTACCTTTGGTTATGATATTTCTCATAGCAACAGAAAGCAAACTAAGATAACATCCAGGTTCACGTAAAAAGTGAGTTTTATGTAAGGAAAATTAAATTGTATTAATAGAAAATAATTGAAATATTTGACATTCACTTGTGATAAAAATACTCAACAAGTTAGGAATGCAAGAGTAATGTGGTAACCAATATTCATAAAATTCCTATGGAAAATAGTAAAGAATGATGAAACTTTTAGAAACATTTAACTATTAAGAATCAGAAAAAGACAAGGAAGAAACTGGTCAAAAACCAATCACATGTCCATAAAATCAAAGACTGGTAAACTGGGCAGTATTCAGTTTGTAAATTTTTACATACTATACAACATCATTAAGAGATTCTCTGTGTCATAGAATGGGATAAAATATCTGATATATATCAAATAATAATAATTATGTATTATATGACTATATATAATATAACATATATTATGTAATTATAAATACATTATATAGTGATATACATACAGTAACAAATCAATAATTGTATACACTAATATAATTATATGCATGTATAATCTGATAAAAATTGATAGCCTGAATATGTACAACATTTCTAGAAATCTTAAGTAGTGGGGTGCACACATGGAGATTTCTGGGGCTCTCTGGCTCTCAGTCTAAAGAGAGCACAAGGTGCAGGGAGAAAGTGATGGAGAGATATTTCATGCCCTTTTCTGGCTTCCATGCATACATGCACAGGCATATGTATATATACATATATATACACACATACATACATACGCACATAATATATATGTATATATGTGCATGCAAGGCACAAATACACACATACACTATACATATACACACATACATACATACACATACACACACACGTACACAAAATGTGCACACACTCCATGGAAGCACCTGATCTTCCCATGTATATAGACAAAGAAGATAATTGTATTTATGGCTTTCACTTGTGATCTAAGTTAAACACACAAAACAAAAGATCAGAAGGTAGGAGTCCCATGAGAGAGATCATACAGCTTTGCTTTTGGGGGCTTGAGTTATTTCACTTGGCATAACCTTTTCCATTTCCAGTCATTCTGTACAGCTTGGGGCCAGCTCTCCTGTGCCCACATCACTGCTGGTGCTGGGGGTCAGTGAGGGACGACCAGGCCAGCTGTTCCATTCACAGTGGCTGGAGACTGGAAGGGCCAATTCAGCACAGTGCTGGATGTTAACATGACTTCAGATGGCAGCCCACACCATGGACATCCAAAATGTCCTTGGTGGCAACAAGGGCTATGGACTTCAGTACTGACCCAAGCTGTGGTATGGCCAAAGACCCAGACATGGCCCTCAGTGGCAGCCCAAGCCTGGACGTCACCATGGCCTCAGGTGGTGGTGCAGGGTTCTCATCTGGGCTTGCTCCTCATTGCCCTCGTGTCTCTATTCCCACTTCTCTTCACCGTGCATGAACTGCTTCGCTTCTTCCTCTCCCATCTCTCCACTACACTCTATTTCCCATCTTTCCATCTCATATTTGTTTATCACAGTGGCACCGGCCACTGGGACGTGTGCCTTGGCCATAGGGTCAGGGCCAGCACTTGGGTTCTCATTTGTTTTATTTATCTTTGTCATTTTGACAGGCGTAAGAGGAAACCTCAAAGTAGTTCTGATTTTCATTTCCCTGGTAACTGAGGAAATGCCTCTCAGCCATTTGAGGTTCCTTCATCGAGAATTCTCTCTTTAGATCTGCACCTCACTTTTAATTAGGTTGTTTTCTTGATACCTAGTTCCTTTTTTAGTTCCTTATATATTTTGGATATTAGCTCTCTATCAGGTTTGTAGTTAGTGAAAGTCTCTTCCCGTTCTGTAGGCTGCTGCTATGTCTGAATGACGGTGTCCTTTTTTTTTTCTCAATCTCATGAGGTTTCATTTATTAATTGTTCATCTCAGTGCCCGCACTGTGTTCTGTTCAGAAAGTCTTTTCCTGTGCCAATGAGTTCAAGGCTATTCCCCACTTTCTCTTCTATCAGGTTCAGTGTATCTGGATTTATGTTGAGGTCTTTGATCCACTTGGACTCGGGTTTTTTGCAGGGTGACAGGTATGGATCTATTTGCATTCTTCAACATTCCGCCATCCAATTTGACCAGCACCGGTTCTGAAGATGGTGTTTTTTTTCCCCTAGCGTGTATTTCTGGTTTCGTTACCAAACATCAGGTATCCATATGTGTGTGATTTCATGCCTATTTTTTGTGTGTGTTTCCTTATGAAGCTGAAAATTGTCCTGTAATGATCTGTGAAGAATTGTGTTGGGATTTTGATGTGGACTGCATTGAAACTGTGGATTGCTTAAGGTAGGATGGCCATTTTTCCTGTGTTAATCCTACTGATCCATGCGCGTGGGAGATCTTTCCATCTTCTGATATCTTCTTTAATTTCTCTCTTCAGAGACTTAAAGTTCATATCAAACAAGTCTTTCACTTAGAGATACCAAGGCATTTTAATATTATTTGATGCTATTGTGGAAGGAGCTGTTCCCAAGATTTCTATCTCAGTTCATTTGCCATTTGTATGTGGGAAAGCTTTGTATCAGTAAGACAGTACTGATTTTTTGTGAGTTAGTTTTGTATCCTGCTACTTTTCTGTAAGTGTTTATCAACTGTAGGGGTTTTCTGGTGAAATTTTTAGGGTTACTTTTATAAACTATTATATCATCTGCAAATAGTGATACATTTACTTCTTCTTTTCCAGTTTATATTCCCTTGACCTTCTTCAGTTTTCTTATTATTCTAGCTAAGACTTCAAGTACTATATTGAACAGATACGGAGAGAGTGGACAACCTTGTCTTGTTCCTGATTTTAGTGGCCTTGCTTTGAATTTCTCTCTATTTAAGCTGATGTTGGGTATGAGAAAAAAGTTAGAAAAGTAGTTTCTAAGAAAAGAAGGGTTTCTAAGAAAAGGGCCTGAAAGAAGGTGTGGTTCATCATGAGCTGTAGTCAATGATACCAACATTGAACTCTGAAGCTAATACAGCTGGAAGGAAACAAGCTGTGGGATATGAGAGAACTTAAGGATGGGACAGCCATGAAATCCGGGAGCACCAGAGTTCCAAAGAAATCAAAGAGCTCCCTGATGACCTCATTAATTAGAAAAGGGCGGGCCTTGTGGGGGTGGCTTCTTCAGAGCAGTGGACGTTGAAGTGAGACTTCAGGGAGACTGGGATGGAAAGGGAACAGTAGCTGAGGAGTCTGAGATAGAAAAGGTTAGCCTATCTTTCTGAAAGTAGAGCTTTAAAGGAAGGTGTCTAGAGGGAAGTCTGATCTTTGGAAATAATATCCAGGCTTGAAGCCATCTAAACATAAGAACAACAACTACAGGAAAGTGGGAATTAGTGTTGGAAGACGGTGCCAAAAAATAGACAAGGGGCCAAGAAGCGGAAGTGTTTGCGCCGAAGAGAAGTTGCTTGTCAGATCTGTCATAGTGGGAGAAATTATTCCTGAGTATGTGTGTGTGTTAGAGAGAGCTGGAGGGAGAGAGAAATGGGAGGGAGAGAAGGAGAAAGAGAGAGAGAGCGAGCGAGAATGAGAGCAGGAGCTGGAGGTGGGGATAGAGTGAGAAAGAATACATATGATTGTGTTCTTAATGGCACGAGTTACTAACAAAGTGAGGTACACAACAGATGGTGACCCCAGTTTTCTGGGATCAATAAACGACTCGGGGTTTAATGAGCTATCAAGGATTCTGTACAATGCTAAGTGACATTTCTTTGATTAAATGGAGCAGATGTACTCCCAACTTGTTACTCTTGGAAGTCCAGTTTTCATCAAGAGTGTACACCCTTCATTCCAACTAGACCTTCCTGCAAATACAGCCTGTCTCTGGGGCTGCATCTCAGTGGGGAATCCTTGTTGCTATATCTGTCCAAGCTTCCGGTGTCACCTAGGCATCTCTGCTAAGACCTCCACAGTTGCCTCTGATTGTCTGCTCTTCGCCTAGGCTGTGAGCCACACATATGAACCTGAGGTTACTCTTTACAATTCTGCACCTGTAGGTTAAACAGTTAACAGCTTCCTTTGTTGTTAAAAGAATAGGCAGAATGTACCACGTAGAAGTGGTCTAGTGTAATATTTTTAATTTAAAAATATTAAATAGAATGTATGCGGAAATGACATTTTAACAGTATAAAAACAGTAAATGAATTTTTCATTTGAGCCAAGAAACATAGTCATTCATCGTATGAATGCAGGGTAATTGTGTCTGAATCCTTCTTTGGGCTTCTATGTAAAAGGATGGAATTTCAAAAATTCAGAAATTAAACTTATCTTTTGTGACCAAAAGATGTTTTGGGTTTTAACTTAAAAAAAGGAAAGTTTGACAATACATCACCCCTACATGATAAAAGTCCTGAAAAGATCAGGGCTACAAGGTACGTAACTAAACACAATAAAGGCAATATATGGCAAGCAGAGAGCCAGAAACAAGTTAAATAGAAACTTAAAGTAATTCCAGTAAAACCAGGGGCAAGACAAGGCTGTCCATTCTCTCCATAACCATTCAATCTAGTACTTGAAGTTTTAGGTAGAGCAATAAGACAAGTTAAGGAGACAAAGGAGGTACAAATTGGAAAGGAAAAAGTCAGAATAGTCTATTTACAAATGACAGGATAGTATACGTAAGTGACCCACAGAGTTCTACCAGGAAATTCCTACAGCTGATAAACACCTTCAGTGAGATGGCTTGATACAAAATTAACTAAAAAAAAGTAGATCTCCTATATACAGATGATAAATGTGCTGAGAAAGAAATCAGAGAAACAGCATCTTTCACAATAGCCACAGATGATATAAAATACCTTGGGATAACTCTAACCAAGAAAGTAAAATACTTGTAT